>OV815295.1:41668355-42268355 GCA_929108145.2 Limnephilus rhombicus | reverse complement strand
TGTTAATGCGTAGGGAGTATTATAAAAACGCCAGTACTCACCTATTCCGAAGCCGGTAGCACAATATGGTTTTATTTAAAGTTATTTATTTTATTCAAAATTATTAACGCAATTAACTTTAAACTTTAGTGTACGTACATGTTATTAATTAATGTTTTTAACATCGTTTGAGCTCTTATTACTATGACTATGGAATTCCCCTATAATTGAAAAAAAATTACAAAAATCTATGTACCGAGATAAAAGCGTTACGATATGCACTAGGTATCTAATTGAATCCGAATATCAATGGTTCCTAACAAAACAAAACTCAAATTAGAATGCTTTTTTATTTTTTCTTTCAAATGTTTCAAATCACTGACACCTATCCGTGTCCATTGCGTATCACTTGAATCAAATAACAAACAGTTAAAACAAAAGTAAAGATTTCTTTTGTTACAGCCGCAAATCCATTCACAGAAATTATAACTTTTGAAATTAAAGTATCGTTTAATATCTTTATTTTTATCTTTGGTTAATTTGAATACGTTTTTCATGGTTCAATGAATCATCCGATATTTCTTTCAAAATATTATCTACGGAATTCGACATTCTAATTTATTCAATGCTAATCGCGTCAACAATGAAACGTGCTTTCTGCTGACTAATGAATCCAAGATGGCCTTGCCCTTGTCACAAGTCAAACAAAATATGTAATAAATCACATATCGGCTGACATTTTTTGACGTCTCACTCTAACATCCTTAATAAACTAACTTCTGTCTCGCCCGGGACATGACCCAAGCTCCTTTGAAAAAATATTTGGTATTATTCTAGGCATACGTTAGACATGATCGTTTTACCTCTTTTGTCTGCGTACCAAAGAAAGAGATAGTAGATCGTCCTGGGTCAAATTTCGAACTGACCCTACGATGAATTCGCGCAATTACTTCTTATTTGGACGCAAGATGGCGCTAGTTCTAGTAGGTACGCTATGATTTTATTTTTTATATAAAATAAAATAAAATAGCTTCTGATTTGGATACGAGATGGCAGTATAATAAACAAATCAAGTATTGTTTTTCCAATGTCTGAACAAACTTTAGGGCGCATTAAAATAGAGAATTGCCTAATTTTTTCGATCCAAATAATTAGGAGGTCATTGACCTAATGACCCCTATGGAAGGGCCGCCACTGCTCTCTGCAGTCACTGCCGCGGTCACTACATGCAGTGTCGTGTGTAGGCTTCTTAACGGAGGGCTACACGTCTGTATAGCAAGCCGTCTGGACAGCGAGATAGGGAAAGGCAAATAGCTTTCACGCGCGATAGAGAGAGACAGCTGTCATAATAATGAATTAGAATTAAACGACGTAAGCGACTGTTCTAGAAATATTTAATTAATCATGGCTTATTTAAAAAACAGAAAAAATCTAGCGGGCATTTTCTTTAGTATCATTTAAAGAAATATTGTGAATTTTTTCATTCATATAACTTTTAAATAATCGAAAAAATCGTGTAAATCATAATTTTTGGAGTATACTTTGCGATTAATTTCTATCGAGGGAATTTCATATATTTTCCGTTTCGGCCCGGAGATTACCTGGGTACTATCTTAAAGAAAAACATATATTTTTTTAAGAGCTCAAAAACTTCACATGTTTAAGAGGGATATGTAAGAAATCGGTA
The DNA here is from genome assembly GCA_929108145.2 of Limnephilus rhombicus. NCBI lineage: Eukaryota > Metazoa > Arthropoda > Insecta > Trichoptera > Limnephilidae > Limnephilus > Limnephilus rhombicus. The sequence goes on along the minus strand of OV815295.1, from coordinate 42,266,689 downwards.
GAAATTCGGGTAGTTGAGCCTTAATATAACATCAAAGCTTCAACCGCAATCGTTCATATTAGGGAACGTACCCATACTACGTGACCAATTTTTAACCCCCCCCCCCCCCCCCCCCGGTGACCAAAAACCTAAGCAACCCGCCGCTCATTTGTATGGAGCGTGACATTTTGAAGACCCTCCCCCCCCTAAACGTGTCACGTAGTATGGGTACGTTCCCTTAACATTGTATCACATCTTCACTAAGAATAAGGTAGAACTTGCCAATCCAATTTTTGGTGTGAATCATGTAATCATCGTGTATAATATAATCATCATAAATATCTTACATTGCGCCAAGCGTCCAACGAAAATGACGACACTGATGATTGACAGCAGAAACACGACGACGTTGATGGCGATCCCGGCTTCCTCGGAGTAACTGAGCATGAACCAGCCCAGATAATCGAAGTACACCATCTGCCCCTTTTTGTGCTCCTGACAAAGTGGGAAATACATATGTGTGCTTGACCATTGGTTATGTAATGGTGCCTTCTCACCTCATATATTCTATGAGTTGGTATTCTATTCTATTATATGGTCAATTTATAGAACAAAAGTTGAAATCCGTTTAACTTTGAGTTTTTATTCCGCAAAAAGCTGGTATATATACGAGTACATACCCTCTCGTAGATCCTATGAAATAGTTTTAAAAAAAAAATCAGGTGAGATCCCGGTTTAAAGGATGTTTTGTTAGAATTTCTATTTTTGTAACTCTTTCAATGGATTGTTTCATAAAAATAGAACAATTCATCAAATATCAAAGTTAAGAGGGTATTACCAGAGAAAACCAGAAATATGTCATTTTTAAATCAGATTTTAGACGTATTGACTCTTTTCCACAAAAAAATGTAAATGGATTTCTAAAGGTTGTTCTTTTATCTGGTTGTATTTTTAGCATTGGCATGTTTTAAATTTTGAGACAAAATGTTTATTTTTAGTATAATAAGGTTATACTATAGGTCGTTGGCAGATTTGTAAAATTTTCTAAAAAGATTTTGTATTATACCACATCCATTTCAAATCATATAATCATGCAGTAAAATAAATCAATTCATTATCTAGGTATCGCATGTTTTAGAATTATAATTTTAATTTAAATTAAATCATTAAAAAATACATACGTACATGTGTTTCTTGGCGAAAATTGGTCCGTTTGTATATTTATTTGCGCACTTACAAACTAATACATTTCAATTTTTATTTAACTTAGACATTATTGAAAAATGATAAATACTTATAATCAAAAAATAAATACAATAAGTACATTATTTTAATGGTTTTATCATCACGCCTTTCAGCATTTTTGGATGTAGGTATAAATTAAAGCAAATTTGGAATGAAATAAAATCGATATTGAGTTATAATTTTAAAAAGCTAGTACGGAGAATAATTAATCTTTCTCATTGTAACCGCCCTGCACGATCGTAAGAACAACTTTCGACGAAATGTGGATTTTAATTTTTAAAAATTCTAGTTCTATTGTTATCCAAGTACTGTGAAACAATCGACAAATAGTGAAATAATAACAGGACTTGAATAGAACTAAAGTTTTAACTTTGAAATTGGATCAATTATTGTTCAAAATCTGTGAAACCACCCTCCTTAGTATTTGAAGGAATTTCATCTTAATTAATGACTCTAGTGAGTATAATGACAACAATATAGGATTAATTTAAATCAAGTACTTAGTTGATCCGGTTGATACTTTCAGAAATATATGTTTTTTTTGTTAATAATAAATGTAGTTTTAAATTGTTTTCATTATAAATTTTGCAATACTTATTATTTTATCTGTATCGTAGTCCAAAATATTTCAGTTTTGTAACCTTTAAATTTTCTAACTCTGGAGCATGTCCGAGCACCCGGAGAAGAGCGAGGATGTTGTCTCCCAAATGCTGATGGCTTCCGAGGGGGATGTAAGCCTCCTTGTCGTACACGGTGTGGTAAACCTTCCCGTTGCGGCCAAAAGCAAAGTCCAAACCTGGAAACCATTTTCATTTCAAATGCTCCACAACCCACAACATAGGTATCGTCTCAACTGATGATATTAATGTAATGGTAATAATGATCTGTTTTAAATGTTATTTTAAAAAATTACACGGGACGTAACTTCCGAGTGTATTTAGCTAGAGCAGATTTAACTCTTGTTAATAACTTTGTTTTTTGCAAAATGATGTTTTTTGAAATTGTATCTTCATACCAAATCAACGTTTCTGTATATTTGTAAAATTTGTATATTACTATCTTATGTAGTTTCCCCAGAATAGCTATCTATATTCAGAGAAATGATGTTTCAAATTATATGCTGGCGTTTAAAAGGATAAAGACTTAGATTTAAAGTATTTTGTGTAATTATTAAACAGTAATATTTTACCAGGAATCTTTTTGAAGTCCCGAAATATTCTGAAATCCGTGTCTGAAGGAATGAATCCACTCTGGAAAAGTTCCTCACCAAAAATAAGTCCATGGGGATGAGGCGCGGATTGAGCGTAGTACTGAAAAGAATGTATCATTTTATTGTATACTATATAGCTACAGATGGTTGGCAGGTAACTGTTTTTAGTTTAAAAAATATGTTCTTACTCTGAAGAGCCAAGCATTACCAGGCCCTGACTGGAACAGTATAGCCCTTCCACCAAGTCCGGCCCCCTCCAAGTTCACAAATACTCGAACAGTTTCGGCCCATCTGTGTGACAGAAACATGTGAGAGGCCTGCAATTCAAATGTAAGAGTTATTATCAAAATTACAAAGTAATGTATGTTTATAATTTATTATAACATTATTAAATTTGAATGTTATAATTTTTTTTAAAGCAATACCACGAATTTGTATAACTAATAAATTTTATCAAACCTGTAGTGCAACTTCTTCTGCGCCATTGAACAGAAAAATGACATTATGTTTGAGTCGAACTTCGGACTGCGAGAGCACTCTCACTAGCTCCATCATCACAGAACAAGTTATGGCGGCATCAGATGCACCTAAGAAAATTAATTGTATTATTATCGAATAAAACCACAACTTATTATGTATGCTGTATCTACAATATTAGACGAGGCCTACTTATTACATAATAAATAACTCGACAACTGAAAAGTACAAAGCGGTTGGAATGAATATTACAATTCTGTTGGCAAGGAGGTGGTTGGTTGGTGATCGACCAACAGTCGCACGAAGTTGTCACGACCTTTTATTTAATTTTCTGATTTGATCAGGCAGAGATTTCCATTTTTTGTCCCTGCACTTCCGTCATAGTCATTGCTACATTATGCGTGTTTGCCTTTTTTCCTTGTATTTTGACAGCTTGTATAAAACCAACGATATTTTTTTGCTGAATGGCCAATTTTGCATTTTAATTCAGTTAATCTCTTACATGACGTGTGAGTGGTCTCTTCGCTGTATGTATGTTTGATGGCTTATACAATTCACTAAATACATTTAATTCTAAAATTGAACCTTACCATCGCTTGTAGGAACAGTATCGTAATGACAGTTGAGGAGAATGCTGTGCGACGGGTCGGACCCTTCTAGTTTGGCGATCACGTTCTGGATGTTTTCATAAACATTGGTGAACCGCGGTTTGAATTCTAGGGTGTATGCTCCGCTACCTTTCTGAACCTGGAAATGTTATATATTACGAACGTTGTCATTTAATTCTATAACTGGATGTCCCAAAATAACTGGATGTAGCAGATACAAAATAAATTGAATTATAGAAAAAAATCTCTTTTATCGTGTTTGGACGTCAGCCTCCCAGAAACAACTTTACTCCAAGATTTTGTCGGGTCTTTCTTTTTACTTACCCGAAGTCGGCACTTGTTCATCGCCCAGCTTCCTGAGCAGATAACCTGAGTTTCACTTTATCAAACATGCATGTGAATGGCTTGTATTAGTTACTGGAGTTGATTGATTACAAGAGTTTTCTTGTCACTATTAAAAGAAGATATTGTTATATGTGATAATAACTATATTGTTAAAATCTAAAAGTATCCAAATCGAATCAAATTCAAATAAGTTACATGAATATATGATGTTTTTTCCACTCATCGTGATACAGTAATTATATCACTATAGGCCAGTTGCTTCATAAAACTGAAATAATTACAGAACTTTTACAGAACCAAAAAATTAGCTTCAAAATTTAATGAATAATTGTTCAATTTTTTTTAAATAGCTCGTCCTAATAGTAGCATCGTTATTCATGATCTTGTATCTATCTTTTGTATTTTTCATCTTTCACGATGAGCATGTGTTCCGCAACTCTTCACTCCTTACCCAAATGAAGTAGCACCACAATCGTATCGATTAGTTGTGTTTTATGTCACTATATTTGTTTATAGTCACTATAGTGTACCTCGTACTGCAGCGACTGGGAGCTGTGGGCCTGCTGCTTGGCTAGCCTCAGCTCATCCTGCAGGATGGATGGCGCCAGGACCCTGTTCTGGTATGTGCCCACCACCCTCGGGCCCAGGCTGGTCAGGCGGCGGAGGGTGCTCCGAGACCTCACGCCGCTGAATAGCTGCTTGTTGGCCAACTGAAATGATTCATTGAGGTGATTTTTCACGGCGCTATAAACGGCCAAAAACGGCCCAAAGACGGCGCTATACAAATCTATCAAGTATTATTATATTATTATTAAAGGTTAATAGAAATCAAGAGTTTCCAAAAACTATCGTTTGTGATAAGGGGCCATCCGTAAATTACTTCACACGAATTTCGTGATTTTTTGACTCCGCTCCGACGTCACATATTTTGTAATTTTACATTTAAAAATAATAGTTCAATTTTTTTTACATGTGACATCACAGAGCTGATGATCCCCCCCATATGAAGAAAAACAAATTAAATTTATATATATTTTTTTAAATCGAGTGCTGTTTACACGCGGTAGAAGCGAAACTTTAATAAAACAATCTCAACCAATACTTGCAAAGTGGGGTCATAATCAAAGCGACCAATGAGCGCAGACCTCGCGTCATTTCCGTTTCGTATCCCAACCAAGCCTTTAAAAGTGACATCATTATAAAAGCGACCGATGAGCGCAGTTGATGCGTCGCAGATTATACCTGTATTTAAAGATAATATTCTGAAAATTTCAATACACTTTGTACTAAAAAAATACATGTGCTTTTGGGTAGGGGGGGTAGTCTAAAACCTCACCACATATCACCAGGGGGGGGGGGTTAAAAAGTTGCTAAAAATCATCACGTGATTAATGGACGACTCCTAAATTGTGTAACGTTTAGTAAAAATAATACATTTACCGCATCTTGTTGAGTGACTCCAGTTGGCAGTATGTGATCGATGAGATGTACAATATAGAAAGCCAAGCATCCTCCCAGCAATATAAACACGGGCCACCGCCAGGAGATGGAGTGGACGCTGTGCTGGACCACTCGCATCTTCTTCTCCGGCCGCACCTTGTCGCTGAAGGGAATGGGCTCCATGTCCAGTTCATCCGAGCCCCGACTGCCGAGGGACATCTTTACTGAAAGGGTGTATAGATTTAACTACCTGACTTATGGCTATCTAACCTAACCGATACAACATAATCGTATAAACTAAAGTGGGTGCACCCAGTGGCGTAGCGTGGGGGGGGTCGGGGGGGCAATCCACCCCGGGTGCCACCTGATGAGGGGTGACACCACACCCGACGGGGGAAAAAAATCAATTTTCTTCACATTGTTATGCATTAATTTTTATAATAATTATTATTTAGTCAAGTACTATTTTTAATTTAGGTTGTTTCCTTTTAAAAGAATGGTGGCAATACTAAAACCATTTTTTTTTTGTTTTTGGTGGTGTGGGAGGGGCTTTCGTTTTCTGGCTCACTCTGGTTTTTAGAGCGGCTTGAGCGAACCGCTCTTAAGGGCCCGCAACCAGGATTTGAACCGATTTATTACATATTTCCCTTAAACACGGTTAGTTTTAAAGCTCTTAAAAAATATATGTTATTCTTAAAGATATTATCTAGACTTTGCCCGCGCCAAAACGCAAATTATATAAAATTCCCTCGATAGAAAAAAATCGCAAAGTATGCTCCAAAAATTATTATTAACACGTTTGTTTCAGTTATTTCACAAGTTATATGTGTGAAAAAATTCACAGTGTTTCTTTAAATGCTGTTTAAGATAATGTCTGCGAGATTTTTCCTCTATTTTAAACGAGGCGGGTTTTATTAAACATTTTCGCAATTTTCGCATCGATTTCGTCGCTGTAAATGTTAGCGCTCTCCTCTAACATTCGTTATTTCGTATCTCTCCATCTTCTTCTTTTCGGGCCCGGTTGCAGAGCCTTAAAACAACGGTCAAATAAATTATTTTTTAATGGAATAATCCTACGGAAAGTGTACAATCAGGCACGATCGGGCGACTTTATCGTGCATAGTTTGTGATTTGAAGTTTTTTATATTAACCCGGCGAAAGACGTGTAAATACATTTGGGCCTTTACAGCCTCATGTTGAGTGACGGTCGCCATCTCCAATATCGGAGCAAATCCGCACCATCGGCTCGTGTAAGATAGCAATCAACCTATTCCGCAGTCGACAGATCATTGCGGGTAATCTTTTGAGCCGTGAACACGCCGAAACCCCTTGGAATTGTCGCCATCATTCTGCGGAACAAACCCGCATGTAAGCTGAAGGAAGCTAGGAGGGTCTCTGGCCGGAACCCTTCAATCCAGACGTTTGGAAACCAAGGCCGACGACGTATTGTACGGAGAGGAGATTGGGTCTCTTCTCTCCTTGGACCGCTCATCAGACAGACACCGTGAGGAGGCTTCGTGAGCCTTTTCCCGTCGGACATCCGCCTAGTGAATGTATTTAGGTAGCTAGCTTTATTAAAAAAAAAACATGGTCCCTGGGTGAGTGTGTACCATTGTATTAACCTTGTATGCTGAGGAATAGTGTTCAAAATATTTAATTTAATCTTTAAACTTGTTTCAACCTTGTTTCAATGTTGAATCCCTCATACTTTTCAGGAGTGTCATAAATATAACGCCCACGACCTTTGAGGTTGGAATCTCCGCTCTGCTGTAAATCAACATACTTCAACAATATAGTTGTGGTGTGGCGTCCAATTTCCGTAGCGAAAAATGAAGTTGATTTGGATCATTCAATAGTATATCTATGTGCCCCCATATCATGTAATAACACCTTACCCAACGTACGAGTTGTGTATGAAGCGATCACTGGACAACATTTTATTTATTTATTTTATTTAAACGCCCATAGGGCTTTTACATAGAATGCAGTACATTTTTTTTAATAACAGTGTAAAGAATGGGTTTACAAAATACAATACACAATACAAGTAACATAATATTTGTTAAAAACAAAATATAGGTTAGAAAAAATATAAGGGTTAAAAAAAAAATTTAGGTTACATAAAATATAAGCGTTAGCAAAATACAGGTGACATAAAATATAAGAAACAAAATATAGTCCATAAAATAATAGTAGTTGACATAAAGTAGGTAATGTTTAAAATTGTTGTTTTCATTAGTTTATGGGATAGGTAGAAATAAATAATTGGCACATATGGCGTTTGAAGTTTGCTAAGTTCAAATTATTGTCAAATACATCCAGATTGTTTAAGTATTTGTTACCAAGACTATGCAAACTTTGTATTGGAGAGTGTAAATCATAGTTTAAATAATCTAAATTTAAATATATTTACATAAAAAGTACCATAACTAAATTAAATACAAATAAACATCGTAATAACCAAAAAGACTGGATAAATTATAACCTCATTGAAAATATACAAGTACGAGACACACTATGGAGAAAATGGAAAAACACCCCTAACAATAAATTATATGAAATCGAATACAAGAAATACAGAAATAAACTGAATAAAAAAATATTAAACACAAAAAAAATATATTATGATAACAAATTTAATCATTGCTTTAAAGACATTAAAAAAACATGGAATGAAGTAAATCAAATATTGGGAAGGAAAAATAAATCCGATTGTGACGAAATCATATCTAAATATTTCTTAAATTCTCAAGCGGCGGATGTGACGGTAGAAAACTTTGCAAATTTCTTTGACGAGGGCGTAAATCAGTTATTACACGAATGCGACGTTCGAGCGTCCGAGTGGAATCAAGAACATTTGCAACATTCAATGTACCTACCAAGAGCTAATGCGAAACAAACTGAATGCATTATCGGACGAATGAAAAACTCCAAGACACCGGGCGTGGATTTAATTCGCATGTATGATCTAAAAAAACACGTAAAATTACTTAGTCCTATGATTACCCACCTAATAAACAGAATTATTGACACAAGCATCATTCCAGCTGAACTAAAATGCAGCATCATAAGGCCCATTTATAAAAATGGAGATCACACCGTAATAAATAATTATAGGCCTATTTCATTGTTACCGGCATTAGAAAAAATCTTAGAATAATATATATCTATAAATTTGGATAAATATTTAAATAAATTGGGCATTATTGATGAATGTCAGCATGGCTTCCAAAAAAAAAAAAGCTGTGATAAACTTTTCTAATTATATAAATTCACAGCTTAACTCTAGAAAACATGTACTGGTATTATTCATTGATTTCTCAAAAGCTTTCGATACACTCAGCCACACACAATTAATCAAGGTACTTGAAATCATAGGAATCCGTCGTAAACTACTATCATTTTTCAAAAACTATTTAACAAATAGAAAAATGTACGTTAAGATTTTGAATGAAATGAGTAATTTTAGATTTATAAAATCAGGAGTGCCGCAAGGGTCAATTTTAGGCCCTAAATTATACATTATATATGTCATTGCCTTGTCTAAACTGTTTAAAATAGCCCGTAGATTCAATTTTGCAGATGATACTGCACTAGTTGTATCAAATGAAAACCCGGAAATAGCAATTAATGAATTGCAAAGAGACTTTAACGAGCTACTCAAATGGTCTCATGATGTAGGACTAATTATTAATGTTAAAAAAACTAAATGTATGTATATAAGATCACCGAGCCTGAAAATGTGGAATTTACCTAAAATAATTGCACACAATTTTGAATGTATACATAAAAAAATTGATAACATTTGCTACTGTGAAAGAATTGATTTTACAAATGAATATACATACCTTGGCATAATCGTAGATAATAACTTTAAATGGGATAAACAAGTGATCAAAATTTGTAACCAGCTCCGATGTTTGGCGAGTAATTTTTATAAATGAAAATTTGTGTTGCCTCGATGCACTCTCAAACTTATATATCATTCTATGGTCGAATCCATACTTAGATATGGAATTCGAACTTGGGGACACTCGAGCAAAATTAATATTAAATACATTCAAAATTTACAAACTGCTATAATTAAAAAAATTGTTAAACCTAGCATTTACAATCAAAGAAACAACCTAAAATTATTGTATGGGTCTGAGGGCCTACTTCCAATTAAAGGGCTTCTCTGGTACATTATAATTATGGATAATTCGGAAGAAAGCACGTATAAAAATTTATTGGTAATCACACAACAAGATTTACTGAAAACAAAGACCTAAAAATACCACGAATATCAAATAAGTATGGTAACAGAACGCTCGAATATATGATACCCTGGATTTACGACATGTTAAATCAAAACATTAATTTAAAAAATAATGAGGAACCCTGCCATAAACAACAACATATTTATCTATCTTAAATCTTATATTAAGTATTAATATTGTAACCTAGGCTAATCTGTGTTATGTAATAATATTAAATGGTAGAACCTACAGACAAGCTGATCTGTCACAGCTTTGTGGGACTACCCATATCTTATATTGTATCACATGTTATTATATTCAATTAAATAAAAAAAATAAAAAATAAAAGTTCGAATGAGTACGAATGTTCGTGTAGGTACATGTAGATTTATTAATTGCAGGAGTTCACAACTGTCGAATTTAGAGTTTAATAATTTTAATAAAAAAGTTAGGTCGTTTATTTTTCGTCGGTTTTCTAATGTTGGAATATTTAAAGTATTCATTAACGACGGGTAATTTATGTGCTCTAAAGGGATGTTAAGTTTAAAATTAACAAAACGTAGAAATTTTCTTTGAATTCTTTCAATAGTATGAATATGAATTTTGTAGAAGAGCGACCAGACTATGGAGTTATATTCTATTAGGCTTCTAACAAGGGATGTATACAGTAGTTTAATGATTTGTAACGATTCAAAGTTTTTAATTGTTCTTAATACAAATCCTAAAGTTTTCATTCCCTTATTTGCAGTTTGTTGAATGTGAACCGTGAAGTCTAGTTTCTCCATCATTATTATGCCAAGATCCCGCATTTCCGATACTCTTTCTAAATTTATTTTATTTATTGAATAGTCGAAAAACAGTGATGTTTTTTTCCTGGAAAGGGTTTTGCATTTTTGCATTTTTCTACATTTAAATATAGATTGTTTTGTGAGCACCAAATTTTTAGCATGTCTATATTTGATTGAAGAATTTCACAGTGATTAAGGATAGTTATCTCTTTATATAATTTAATGTCATCAGCGAAAAGCAACACTTTGACGTCTTTAAAGCAGTTGACTATGTCGTTTATAAAAATAAGAAATAAAATTGGGCCAAGATGACTACCTTGCGGTACTCCACTAGTGGCAGAAAATGGTTTGGATATAAAAGATTTTATTTTTACAAATAAAGTTATACCTGATACGTAACTACTTAGCCAGTTCAACATATTTGCTCTGATTCCTAGAGCATGAAGTTTTCGGATCAGTATTTTGTGGGACACTTTATCAAAAGCCTTCGAGAAATCAGTATATATACAGTCAACTTGTTTGTTTTTAGAAAAAAGACTCCAATATATAGTTTTGAAAGAGTAATAAGTTTGTTGAAGTTGATCTACCTCTAACGAAGCCATGTTGTTTGTCATTTATTATCTCTGTTAACGTGGGATATATTTCATCAAGAACTAGAGATTCAAAGATTTTGGGTAATACAGATTGTATGCATATATTGCATATAGGTCGATAGTTTGAAATGTCAGTCTCATCGCCTTTTTTAAGTATTGGGATAATATAGCTGGATTTCCAGCAGACAGGAAAATGTCCAGAAGATAGTAGCTGGTTAAAGAGAATGGTTAAGGAACGTACCCATACTACGTGACACGTTCGGGGGGGGGGGGGGGGTCTTCAAAATACCACGCTTGGTACAAATAAGCGGCGGGTTGCTTAGGTTTTTGGTCACGGTGGGGGGGGGGGGGGTTAAAAAGTGCAAAAAGTTGGTCACGTAGTATGGGTACGTTCCCTTAGTGGTTTAGACAATACAGAGGAGCAATGTTTTAGGAAAATTGGCGGGATGGCGGGATTTGTTAATGTCTAAGGAGCATAGTTTCTTTTTGCAAGATTCTTCTGTTATGTAGCAGTCTGTTAAATGTATGGTTTTTTTAAATGAGTATGAAGGAATTTTTTCTTCTGGTGTTTCCTCATCGTAAAAATTTTTAAAGAAATCTGAGAAAAGATTTACGATATCTTGTGTGCTGTTAGCACATTTGTCGTCCATATGCATTTGTGGTGGATAGTCTGTGCTGTCGTTGTTTAGTGTTTTGATAAATTTCCAGAGATTACTTGAGTGCAAAGCTGTGTTTTCTATAGAGTTTATACATGTTTTATAACAGATTTTAGAAATATCTTTGCATTGTTTTCTAGTTTCACTGTAAATTGCATAATCGATCATCGATCGAGTTTCTTTGAATTTTTTATGAAGTTTCTTTTTTTGTTGAAGTGAGGCTTTTAGTTCTGGTGAGAAATAAGTTGGATATGTATGTTTTTTAGGATTATATAGTGGTACATATTATTTTATGGTGCTAGACTATATTAAATATAAATTATCTAAGGATTTGTCAGTATTCACGTCCGATAAAAAAGACCAGTCGACACGGGAAAGATGATAATTTATAGATTCAAAATCTGCACGTTTGTAGTTGAGAGTCTCATCAACGTGTTTTGGTTTGACGCTACACACATTTAGCTTAATATAAAGAGGGGGGTGGTAGTTATCAACAGGTAAGAGAGGATCATTACATTTGTCAATGACCAATTTAGGATAATTTGATATTGCTAGATCTAGTAAGCGATTATTTGCATTGTATATAAAGTTATGTTGGAAAAGATTTAAAAAATTTGTCATATCCAAAATCTCACGTGCACGATCATTCTCGCCCTCATTTACAATTAAACCACTATCACTTGATTTCCACTTCAGGTTAGGTAGGTTGTAATCCCCAAGAATAATAATTTTAGAGTTAGGGTATTTGTATAGTAGATCTTCAACGTCTTCGCTGTGACTTCGGTAGATTAGAGCATCAGATAGTGGCGGTGTGTGCACAGTTGCAATATTATCTTTTCTACGGTGGCATCAATTTGTATAAATAGTTGTTCGAGTGTATTATTTTTTGTTTTGAGTTTTCTTGATAACAATTTTTTTTAATTGCAATTAGCACTCCGCCGCCCCTTGTTTTGTAACTGGATTTAGAGTTTCTATCACAGCGAAAGATTTTGTGGTTGTTAAGTCCTAGTTCTGTTAATTTTATTTCCGAGTCGAGCCAAGTTTCTGTCACCACATATACGTCATAGTGGTGTGTAGATATGGTAGAACGTAGTTCGTTTAATTTTGTTCGTAGTCCACGAACGTTTTGATAATAAATTTTCATAGTACTCAGTTTTTTGGATGAATGTTGACGATTTTGGGAGACGAATTAACGTATTTAATTGTTATATCTGTCTCACCGTTAGCTTTTCGTTTTTCTAGTTCTACTCGTAGGTCCGTTAGATGCTTTTGCTGTGCTGGGGTCGAGTCAGAGTAAATGCGTAGGTTGTCCTTTAAGAGATGTTTTTTTCCTTGTAGTGTTCTTGCTGTCCGGGAATTATCAAAATGGATTTTTATAGGTCTTGGTTTATTACTGTTATATTTACCAAATCGATACATTTTTACAATGTTGTTTATTTCAGGTGTGTCAATTTTGGAAATTATTTCTGTTACTACAGTTCGATCTTCCATAATTTTGTCTGTAACTGCTACCTTCGTGCTTTCGGACACGTTGCACAAAATTATGTTTTTTGACCTCTCATTAATTTCGTTAATAGCCTCACAAATATTGAAATTGTTTTGGGGTGGTATGTTTTTTTTAATTTCTTTGTAGGCCCGCAGTTCACCTTCCAAGGTGCCAGTTTTGGTAGCTACCGCTGCCGACATGCTGCCAATTGACGCTAATATTTCACATGCTATCGGAGTAATTTTTGCTATTTGGTCCTTATTAAATTTGTTACCAGGGTCAAGAAGCACTTTGTTGATAGCATTGACTGCCTTTTCTGCGTTTGATATAAATGACTGGATATCCATTGTGGTATTAAAAATATATTTTTCAGTTTATATAATTTTTTGTTGAATAAATTATTAAGCTATATTTTAGAACCACTGGTTGACCTTCACTGTCCCAAGTTTCAAGTATGTAGTTCGTATATGTACTTTAACTGTCAGATTCTTGTGTTTAGTTATTGTGTTTTTAATTTGTTGGTAAAGGGACACTAAACATAGAGGTTTTAACACTTTATTTCACAAATGTTTGCACTACACGATACTGCGTATAAGTTTTAGGTTCATATTTGCTGTAATTAAGTTTTTGTTTATTATTTAGACTGGAGACGAATATTTGACGTATGCACTGCAAAAAGTATTGTTGTATTTGACTAGGTTGTAATGTTTTTATTTTTTATGAAGTCGATGTTGGGGGGAGGGTGACACCACGTTATCCCATGGTAGTTACGCCACTGGGTGCACCAGCAAACGGATAAAATACCCCCAGGAAGCCCCGCAAAGTTTTGATTATATTGTTATATATTTGTTATATTAAATTCATTAAATTAACAAATTCATTTGTTAATTTAATTAAAGATATTTTTCAATAATTATTCTAAAATCGTATTCAATTTTAACCTTGCTGCAATTGAAAATGCTGTGGAAATAAAAATATGTTATTGTTTCTACAAATTTCAATATGTAGGTATACGAGTTATTCTTAATTTAAATAAAACAATAATGGTTCATATTTTTTTCTTTTTTTAAAAAAAGAAAGACAAACATTCCCGGGTTACGAATAACCCAACAATGTTTGAAAATCTCCTACTACCACCACAGAAAGACGAAAATGTTGCTTGTGTATCATATGCAACATAAACTTTGTTCTACCATATTAATTATTATTTCTAGTGAATATTTTGGTTGTTAATTAAAAAATAACGAATGTATTGTAAGTGTGTGGGGATGGAATATATGACAGAAAGAGGAGAGGAGCGCTGTAGACGATGACTGCCGATAAAAACAAACAAAAAAACACCAACCATTCATTTTCTTAATTCAATGTAGTTCATTAAAGTAATGGACATATTCATTGTTTGATCCCTTAAAAGTTAAATGTAAAGTGAAGAAAAGTAATATATGTTTTATCCCAAAGTAGGAAAATGAAATAAATAAAATCAATATTAATTGCGAGGAGCAATTGAGTGTACAATATTTTTTGACAGTCCGTCTTTAGCCAACACAAATAAGCTCGATGGTTTGCCCATGCCAAAACATGCCACGTATAATTTCACACGTACATGGTGTGCCCAAGTCTAAGCCGCAACAGACATCGTTTGACCTTGCGACTTATTGATTGTCATTGCTAACGCCAGTCTAATAGTTAATTATATTAGCATTCGTAGTAGCGCATCTATCATTCAACAACATAAATAATTTCGTTCTGTTTGAAATACGAACGACGATGGTTAAACTTGTACATACGAAAATACTAAAATCGCGATTAAAAAATGGGAGGGTCACGATTAAAAATGGGAGGGTAGGGGTAGGAGGGTGAAAAATTGGGGTTATATGTATTTTTTGATGCCAAAAAAAATGCCAAAATAATAGAAAAAAAAATCTGGATAGGGACACCCTAATCACCTAGCAGTATGAAATATATTTTAAGACCTATTCTCATACCTGCCAAATACACATAAAAAATACATAAAGATCGGTTGAGCCGTTTCGGAGGAGTGCGACCACAAACACCTTGACACAAGATTTTTATATATAGTTAGAAGATAAAATAATACATTAAAAAATTTGTATAATTTGGGCAAATTTCACAATCCAAACATAGGCCCAATTTGAGTCTATATTTCCACACAAAACTGTGTTTTCAAAATTCAAATGGGATGGAGATCTACGATTTCAGGCGAGTGTAAGTGAGACGAAACCCTAAGGGGTTGGGCTAAATGGAACATTTGTTTCCATTCAAGTTTGTTCTAGTGTTATAGTTCTTGTCAGTGTAATATCATTATTTATTCTGTGATATGCGATATATGCCTGGTTTCCCATCTTACTTGAACGATCTCCGAAGAACAGTTGTATATTATTTTTATCTTAATATATAAAACAAAGTCGGGTTAGTTACACTATTTATAACTCGAGATCGGCTGGACCGATTTTGATGATCTTTGATTTGTTGGATTTGTCTCCTCCCCGGATAACAGATTCACGAAAAAGAAAGTTATGAAGAAAATTCATTTCTTCATACATTTTGTATGGAACGAATATTCATCTTATGAAAGAGCTGTGGCAATGTTGTGTCAGTTGAAGTTTGCGTGAATTCCGAAAATTCAAATACGTCAAATGTCAATGCGCAGATTGTTTCGCTTTTGTTCTTTAGCATATAACGCTGCCTCTCTTTCACACGCTAAATGTCAACAGTCGAAAATGAGTCTTCACCCTTCCAAAGGAAAAATACAATAATTATAATAAATTTCCCTCACACGCGTAAAGAAAATGAAACGCAATCCCCCTAAGGGGCCATCCATAAATTACGTCACATATTAAGGGGGGGAGGGGAGTAGCAAGTGTGACTGGGGGTACGGGGTGGTCATCAACTCTGTGACTTCACATGTGAAAAAAATTTGAACTACTGTTTTGATTACTTTTAGATGTCACACTAGGGGGGAGAGGTCTCATAAATGTGACGACGTGTTACAGGGACGGGGGGGGGGGGGGTAAAAAAATCTTGAAATTCGTGTGACGTAATTTATGGATGGCCCCTAAGTAAGTGGAAAAGTAAGCAAATCACCCGTACACAAGGTAATAGTGTAATTTTTAACTTAATAAAAAAACTGAATTTAATTCAGCTAATAAATTAACACAACAGTTATTGATTCTGAGGGGGTACGAAGTTCGCTGGATCAGCTAGTTATAGAATAAGTTGCATACCATGGATAGTAGATGTTCTATATACCGACTTTTCTAAAGCTTTTGACAAAGTAAAACACGCTATCCTCATGGCCAAGCTATATGCTATAGGTATACGAAACTAGGTATACGATAGGTATACGATATTGCTATCTTTCTTTAATTCTTATTTAAAAGCAATAGAAAACAAAGAGTTAAAATAAATAACATTGAGTCTATTATTATTGAAGTAACATCCGGCGTACCGCAAGGAGCACATTTAGCCCCGCTTCTCTTCAACTTGTTTGTAAATGACATTATTCGTATTTTCTCTCACACACGCTTTTGGCTTTTTGCTGATGACAATAAGATCCTAAAAATAATCAAAAACTACCATGACTGCCTTCTTTTCCAATCAGATATTGACTCTTTCAATGACTGGTGTAAAATTAATTGCTTGGAACTAAATGTCGATAAGTGCAAAATTATGTCCTTCTACAGATCTAAAAATCCGATTGTTTTCGAATACAAATTAAATAATAATTGCCTAACAACTGTTCAATCTATTAAAGACCATGGTGTATCTCTTGATAGCAAGCTTTCTTTCCGGGAACACATAAATGTGATTGTTAATAAATCTCTCAAGCTACTTGGTTTCATCACTAGAACCACTTCTGACTTCAAAAACATAAATACCCGAAGAACTCTTTACTGCTCCTTGGTTCGCCCCCATCTTGAATATGCTTGTATTATATGGTCTCCTTTTTATGCTGTCCATATTCGTCATATTGAATCCGTTTAACATCGGTTCCTAAAGGAAATTGCTTGGAGGCTAGGATTAGAGCGAGGCAATTACTCGTATGCTGAAATTGAACAAACTCTAAACCTTTCTCCTTTAGAAGACCGTCGGATAAAATCTGATCTCATTTGTTTCTTCCAAATTATTAACTGTTTAATCGACTCGCCTACATTACTACAACTCATCACATTTAATATACCTTCTCGTAGACTCAGAAATAAAGACCTGCTTTTCCTCAATCAGCACTCGACTAACTATGGTTATAACTCACCACTGTCCAGAATGTGTAGACTGGTCAACTCACGTCAAGACCTTGATTTTTTTGGTATTAGCTTAAATGATTTCTGTCGCTCTTTGATATGTCCTATTCACCCTAATTTTTGCAAGGTCTTGACGTAACTTGACACTTATTTTTTCTTCTATTTTCACTGTTTGTCTTTGCTTTCATGTACCATCCGAATCCTTACATTGTTCATTTCTATACTACGTGATATTTTGTTTTAAATTGGACGTAAGTCCGTAAATAAATAAATAAAATAAAATGAATAATGAGATTTTTGCTTGCCTTTCTTCTTGGTGGGTAACGTCTTCTACTAAGGGGTGCGCACTGCTAACTTTCAAACACCATGACGTTACTGATGAGAACAATAATAATTGTTTACAAATTTTAAATTTTGTTTATTATTTACACACCTCACCAACTTAAAAAGGTCTTTTTGGTTTAGTTTACAATTAAAAGATAATAACGTCAACTTTGGCACTAAACTAAACACAGTGTATAAAAATATTTTATTATTTTTAACTGGTTCCACTTGTGTCTTGAATGAGGCAGATAAGAAAGATAAATAAAATCAAGAATCATCATTGCTGAACAACCTTTGCTTTCAAAAAGAGAGTTTACAGTTTATAAAATAGAAAGATTTATCTAAAACCTTTAAAATCGTACAAGAGTCCCAACCGCTCCCACCCGTCTGAAGCCAATGGGACTACGGCATCCCTAACTAGGCTATCCTGTGAGGCTTAAAGTAATATGGAGGTGTGTAGGTGAAGTATGGAAAGAGGAATGTAGGGAAGTACTGATCTGATATCGAATGTGAATAGTGGTCTTTCTTTCACTTTGCATAACTAAGTAACTAACAGTCAGAAATATTATTAAAAAATATCTGATATTTATTATTTCTATTTTTGAGAGTGATAATTCATGGTGGAATTCCATTATAATATATTATAATAAAACGAATATAAAACTTTATTCCACTTAATTTTATTCGACCGTAACCGGTATCAGCTCGTCAAATCCATCTTCAGACTGGTACAAATATTTCCTAGTCTACGGTTTATACACACAACATATTGGGGAGGGGGAGAGGGGTGGTCTACAAGGATTTTAATCAATTACAATAATTATATTTGATGCTAAGTCATTTTAGACTATCGAATTTCTAAATATTTTGGTTATTCCAGTAAGCTAATTACATTGGGTTTGCAGCTCACTTCAATGATGATTGGGGAAAAACCTTACAAGTAATATGAGTTACTAATGAACTAATTTTATTGTCAAATCTTAATTATATTTATGAAGTTTGGTATTTTTTATTGCTTTTTGAAGGGATACATGTTTACATTGGAGTTGGGATGGTCTAAACTAATTACATATTTTAATATCGAAAATTATTATGAAAATTAGACTGGATACAAAAGCGGGGACTTAGCAAATGAATCTAATTGCTTTATCTTTAAAAAGTTACTTTATGAAGGGGTACATGTTTACATTGGAGTAGGAATGGTCTAAACTAAATACCTATTTTAATTTCGAAATTATTATGAAAATTACAATGGATACAAAAACGGAGACCTAGCAAATGATTCTAATTGCTTATTCATTACAAAGTTAGATTCTATTTTTTTAGTTAAGCGGGTAATATCTAAAGATTCTAGTCTATCCAGTTTATGACCTTTATTGTACCAGTCTGAAGATGGCTTTGACGAGCTGAAACCGGTTACGGTCGAATAAAATTAAGTGGAAAAAAGTTTTATATTCGTTTTATTATAATATATCTGATATTTATGTTTTACGAGGGCCTTATAAATTTCTTTTGTTTCCAAATTCTTTATTTTATTTTTCTTTTACTGTTTTTCTTGTATACTCACTTCGAAAACACTTTTTCTTGTGTATTCGATGTTTAATTGATTCTAGAACCTAGTACTCGACTGTATCATATATTATAAGTATGTAAATAGAATTTGTGACACTTAACTTTACTTAATACTGTATGAATCATCTTGAAACCTATCAATTTGAATTTCCTAGAACGAGAACAGCAAAGCTTCCTTATACTGTTAATGTATTTTTATAACAAATAAATAAATAAACCACCACGCACTCCCAAAAACTTTACATCATGAAAAGCATGTAGAATTAATTTGACATTGTAGAAACACAAAGATATATCGTTTACAAATATGATGAAGAGAAATGGGCCCAGATGAGATCCTTGAGGCACTCCCGATGCTACTTCAAGTTTATACGAAACTTTAATATTAAATTTTACCATGAGTTCGCGGTTATAGAGGTAACTATTCGGCTATTTTAGGTATGAGCCATGTACACCAAGGGATTTTAAATTATCGAGAAGGATATTAAAATTTACTTTATCAAAGGCTTTTCTCAAAGAATCTACAGCTTCACAAATATTATGTTCATATAATAGAAGGTAAAATCCATACTGTTCTGGTGTGATATGTCTAAACTTAACAACCATCTTATCGTAGACAATGCTTTCAAACGATTTCGGGATGGTAGATAATGTGAAAATTGTTTAAAAATATAAAACACAATTTTTGTGGCCCGTTTTAAATACAGGTGTCAAGTGACTAAGTTTCCAATGACTTGGACATAAGGGAACGTACACATACTACGTGACCAACTTTTTGCAATTTTTAACCCCCCCCCGGTGACCAAAAACCTAAGCAACCCGCCGCTCATTTGTATGGAGTGTGACATTTTGAAGACCCCCCCCCCCCCTAAACGTGTCACGTAGTATGGGTACGTTCCCTAACCTAGTTTGCATTGAAGATTAAATATGTAAGTATTTATATTTTTAGAATAACTTATCGAGTAAAACCTCAAATTATAATATTTAATAATTGAAGACTCTATTGGAAATTTGAAACAGATGAGGCATCAGCTCCCTCTCTCCATCAGAGAGCGCAGCTAAACAGCATTCCCGGCGCATCTACTAGTCCTGGGTCGATCGATCGTTTTACACGACCCGGGTCGCTCACGACACACTGGCGTCATGAACGGGTCGCGAAAACCCGCTCTTTTCGCGACACAAAATATGAAACTCTTTGCTACCTGAGTCGAGAGAGAGGGTGGCGAAACCCGGGTGTTGACAACCCGCTCGCTCTCTCATATTACATCTATCTATCGTCGCTCGCCCCGCCACTTCCGCACCCGAAACCCAGGTAGCAGTGGTAGAGCGGTTGCGAGAAGTGGGTCGCGAGACCCGGGTGCTGACGAAAAAATGACCCGCTTACTCTTTTGTGGTCCGTGAGCGGGTTTCAATGAGCGGGTTATTCACGACCGACCCAGGACTAGCATCTACCACCAAGTTCAGCCACTGCTCGGGATTGAGCTGCCCATTAAAGAATGGGGGTGGAAACATGGAGGAGACACCCTGGTGCCAATTACAACAGAAGATCCTCCAGCACCGGAGGTCCTTCTGAAAATTATATTTTTCCGCTGCACCAAGAATAGTGCAATTGGCAAATGTGGATACCGAAAAGCAATGCTGACCTGTTCTGCAACTTGCCTCCACTGCCAAGGGAGGCGCCTCAATAGCGTGCCTGTTGCCGAGGACGACGATGAAGACGACGTAGAGCCCATTCAGCAAAACCATCCACTACCGAGGATGAAGATGCCATGGATGAACAACGCTTGCCAGGACCCTCACGTCCAAAGAGGATGAAAACGTGAATCCATATAAAGTTGATAGTGTAACATGATGTTATTGAGAACAGTGATAACAGTGAGGTTTATAATTTTATGTACTCAATGTAAAGAAATGGAATAAAATTATCATAAGATAATTATCATTAAGTATCATTATGAAATAGAATTTAAAATTTTTCAAGTAATATGATTTTTGTCTACTTTATTTAATAACTGGCTTTAAAGTGTGGTCACACATATTTTTAGGCGAACGAACAAAATTCATGTGTCAGTAATAAGATAAAAACAGTTTTTTTCTGAAAAGACGACATTTTAGGAAAAATCTTAAGAGGGTATAATCAGACAAAACCGGAAACATCATTTTTTAATCAAATTTTAGACGTATTGACCCTTTTCCACAAAAAATTATAAATTGAGACTTTTATTTTTTATCTAGTAAAGCTGTGTTTCAAATTTTGAGAAAATACATTATGTTTAATTTTTAGTATGTTGGCAATTTTTTTAAAATTTCAAACAACATTTTGTATTTTACAACAAAAATTTCAAATCATATAATCATGCTGTAAAATAAGTCAATAAATTATGTGAGAAAACTACGTTTCAGAATTTTAATTTTAAAATAAAATAATTTAAAAAAAGATACGCGCAAACGTGTTTTGTGACGAAAATACTTCATTACTACTTCATTACGGTCTTACTAACTAACATTTTTAAGACTTTTTTTACATTCCTATTTTGCTTACACGTTATTGAAAAATTATATATTCTTATGTTCAAAAAATAATTTCAAAAAGTACATAATTTTAATAGTTTTATCACACCTTTCAGCATTTTGAATATAGGTATAAATTAAAGCAAATTTTGAATGAAATAAAATCGATATTGAGTTATTATTTTAAAAAGCTGGTACGGAGAATAATTAATCTTTCTCATTGGAACCGCCCTGTACGATCGTAAGAACATCTTCCGACGAAATTTGAATTCTCGGCCGCTGGCTGGTTATTTACTGGTTGGAGATTAATTTGATTATGTATATATTCTAAAAGGGAATTAAATTCTTTACAACTTCTTTCAAATAAATTTCTTTCTTTGATGAATATTTTAGACGATAAGAAGGAATGTTTGATGAAAAATGTGAGATTAAATGATTTATATTTATTGAATTTGTGGAGCATGTAACTCAAAAACGGCTGGGATTTCGAATAGAAAAAATTACGTAGAGAATAAAAGTTGTAGATAATTTTATGAGCTTTTACTTATCCTAAGAAAATTTTACTCTGCGATGCACCGTTTTCGAGATATCCCCCCTCCCCCCTCCCCCTAGCGCACCACCTAGACGTCAGGACTTTTAAGTCTGTTCATACCCTAAGCACCCTGAACAAGTTTCTGAAGGAATCGCTTAGGTTCCTGCTCACGCACTCTACACCTCCTTTTGGACCATTATTGTTTTGACACTTTCATAAACCTATCTATACATACTTGAACTTGTAGAAATAAACTTGAGCTTGATACAAAGGGTAATTGTTGATTCACCCTTTGTGTCCCTCCCAGAAACAATCCTGGATCCGCCCTTGTAACTAACTATACATAATAATACAGATAATATAGAAAAGTTTAAATGAAAAGTAAAATTTCAATTTTTTCATAAAACCAACGGTTGATAAAACACTATTAGTTGATAAAACATAATCAATCAAAAGTCAATCGATCAGTTTTCGTAAAATAACGCCAAATAAATAACTACACGTTAATCACGTTTTTGCAGATAACAACTAAGTTAATAATTATTATCTACAAGGTGAAGGAACGTAGTTGGCTTACTTTAACCACATTATTTGGAGTAAAAAATGTAGGTAAATAAAATTTTGGTATTCGGTGGCATTTAAAATTTTTTTTTGTACAAAAAAAAATATTTTTTTTACTTTTTAAAAAAAGAAATACAAACATTCCCGGGTTACGAATAACCCGAAAATACTTAAAAATCTCCTACTACCACCACAGTAAGCCGAAAATGTTGCTTGAGTCGTGATGGAGGACTTAGTCAGCCGAGGAATCGAAACCGAACACCTGGGCGGGACCCAAACGCGATGCCCACTCAACCACTGACCGGTCGACATTAAAACGTAGTAGGTGTTGGACAGAAAAAAAAATTGTACAAAAAAAAGACACCAAAAATTTCACCAGAGACCACAATTTCAATTACATTCTTTACTCCAAATAATGAAGAATCACTGCTAGTATGCCCCTCAATAGCCTGTATATTTTGTATGAGCATACTTATGTCATATATATCAATTTGATAAGGCTATCTTTATTGCCGTATTTGCGACGATACTGGATATTATTTTGAAATAATCGAGTTTGACCTCGAGATAAGGGGATATTCTGGAAACATTTATTTTTCAACTATACCTACTAACACATAAACCCAGTCGACCTCAGCCATTTACATTTGGGAATAATAATAATATAATTTGTATTATACCTCCATTGCGTGCAATGGGCAAAACATCGGTATAAGTTCTTTTTATAGGAGTATATTTTTTGTTTGATAACGTGAGTTGGGGTAAGAGCACTGTATAAAATCTTTAAATGAAGTTTAAGGTAATCCCATATGTCACAGCATTATCCCCTCGCATTCAATTTTTTATACAAGGAATTTTAACTATTCCTTCATCAAATGGTTTTATCACCAGAAGTTAATCTACTGTTTTTATTTGATTTTTCAGTATTTAAAAAAAGTCTTGATAGATCCACTTACCCCGCCTTCGGGGTAAGTGGATCTAACTTCAATATTTTTATTAATGGCAAAATGAATAAAAATTGTTAGCTACCAATCCAATTAAACGCACTAAACACACAATTTCGCTATGTAAAAATATTGAATATAGTGGAATATACATCATAAATCAAACATTATTTGGCGGATTGGGGTAAGTGCAACATTTTATGGCTAGTGATGGGGCAAAAAAAAAACGAACTTTTTTTATGTATTAGTATTATTTTTCACAATATTTACTTACAATGTTATATAATAATAAATATTTACTACCAATAACTTAACTTAACATGTTTATAGGTAAAGGAACTAATTTTTGGTTGCGCATTCCAATTGTGACTTGGTTTATCTATTTTTATGTTTTCCTCATCAATACACCTTTCAAAATCAGTAGTAGTTATTACATCTACGTCTGATACATTCGTTGAATTTTTTTCAGAATAATATTTTTGCCAGCGTGCTAAAGATAAAGGATCGAATTTTTTCATATTTATAGCCATCCTATCTAGTGGATGAATCCCACTTTTTTTAACCATTTTTTATTACCTGAGGATCAAGATTTTATTTTATTTTATTTATTTATTTAACGCCCAAAGGGCTTTTACATTTTGGTAGTACAAATAATTCATGACAGATTATTTTTAAACATATACAGAAATAATAAAAACAAAATTTGATAAAAAAGCACACAAGTCATAACAATACAAAAATACAGCGATTTCATAGGTTTTCAGAAAAACAGATGTTTAGGAATAGTTTTGGAATAAGTTTTTTACAAGATCAACAAAATTCGCCAAGTTTATGTTAAATATGTCAATATCACCTAAGTACTGATTTCCCATAGTGTGAAATCGTTGTATCGGAGAGTAGCAATGTAGTTCCGCTTATGAATGCTACAGTAGAATAGTGTATTTTGTCGTGTAGTTACTGTCGGTATTCTTAAGTTAATGAGTTGCAGTAGCAACAGTCAAATTTAGAGTTAAGTATTTTGAATAAAAATGTTAAGTCGTTTATTTTACGTCTGTCTTCTAGTGGGTGTATTTTTAGAATATTTAATAATAAATTATATTTCAAGTCTTCTAGTGGGATATTTAATTTAAAATTTATAAAACGCAGATTTTTTTTTTGTATTCGCTCAATGATATTAACGTGCATTTTGTAAGATGGAGACCAAACTACTGAGTTATATTCCATTAGGCTTCTAACTAGAGATACATATAATAATTTAATGACTGGTATGGAATTAAAGTTTTTGGTTGTTCTTAATACGAAGCCTAGTGTTTTCATACCTTTGTTTACAATTTGGTGAATATGATTGGCAAAACTTAGTTTTTCATCCAAAATAATTCCAAGATCTCTCATTTCCATGTCTCTTTCTAAAGCTGTGTTATTGATGGAATATTCGAATAAAACAGGATTTTTATTTGCGAAAAAAGTCAAGGTTTTGCACTTTTCCTGTTAAAATCAATGAAATTTTTTTTTTTGTAATTTGGAACCTACATGCAGCCGTTGCCATTTCACAAGTTTTTCATCTTTCATTGACTTCATCACACTCAGGTCTAATGGCTGGAGTATGTGACTGGAATGAGGTGGTAATTTTAATATGGTTACATTCTGTTTTCTGACCTCCTCAATTAGACTTACGCTTATGTGTGTAGTATGGCTATCATAAATAAGTAGAATTGGACGGACTGGCCCTGCTGATGGAAGGAAACCATCGGTAAAAAAATTTCAAAAACTGTTGTCTCCATCCAACCGTTTTTGGTAGCAGCATACCGCGTAGCTAAATTCTTTTCAGGATTGGTCCACTCATCCCATACATACTTGCCCTTGAAGACAATCAGGGGTGGACATTTATCTCCGCCTGCACTACACCCCAATAAAACTGTAGTATTGTCTCTTCCTGGTGAACTAATTGTTCTGGTGGAAGGATATCCAACAAGACCAACTACTTTTGTTTTGCTAGGATCTTTAGAGAAACTAGTTTCATCCAAGTTCAAAAATTTGATGAGGACGGTTTTGAAGGTCTAGTTTTTCGATTGTGTCTGTCAAAATATCAAAATATTCATTAATTATGAATGGATCTAACACCCTTTTCCTGGCATATTCAACAGGCTGGGGTTTTTTAATTGACAAATTATTGCGTTTTGAAAACCCCGCAAACCAATCGTGACCTGGAATGCCATTTTTGAAAGGGGTTTTCAAATTGGTGCACGCAATATATTTAGAAACTAACTCAATCACTTCTTTTTTTGAAAGACCGAATCCGTATTTCTCCATAATGTGTAGATTTAAGCTAATTGTTTTTCAACTTCAAGCGGTAGGGCTGTACTTCGCCCCATGGTGGTAGATTTCTTACCCCGCCTCCCAGAAACATAACCCATAATAGTTAATCTGGGTATTAAGAAAAATTTCTCAGCCTGATAACCACTCATGCGACCGCTTTTTACTTCTTCCACTGCTTCCAACAGTTTTTCTTTGGTGTAAGAAGTAGCCTTATAAGTCTTTCTTACATAATTCCTGGGCATTTTACTTTCTGAAAAACAAAAACCCTCAAGATTATTATTTGTCAAGATGGTATTTACCTACTTCGTTTTATACTTTATATTTGAAATATCATAATAATTAACTAATCTCGTTTGTAAAATACATTTATTTATTTATTTTATTCAATGTTTGTTTACATGGTAGGTTTTATAAATTTCATTGCAATATATCTAACCTCGCTAGGACAAGCCTGTGTTGAGGTTAATAATTTTATGATGTATTAAAAAATAACACATAATAATATAGGTATTGAAAGAACAGTATTGTTACATTAATGTACCCACTCATAAACATTATAATATTGATAATTAAGTAAAGCTACATCCATGTTCCTTACAAACTTGGATTATTTTTGTTAATCTTTGTCATATTTCTAATGGTACTAATTAAGCTAACGTATCGTTTTTTTTAAAGTAGTATGCACATCACTAGTAACATTTACTATATACCATACAAAAATATCAGGGAGAAGTGGATCTACCAGGGGCGTAAAACTTGGCTTTAACCTTGAAACTGACAGGAGTGAACCAAATTCTTATAGATAAAGCTGAATTTTATTATAGATAGGTCTAACTTTAAACGTCAAATGTCAAATTGCGTCATGCGATTATCAAACGAATTTGAATTTGTGTTGTTGACATCGCCATGGGCATATTTCATTTAAAAATCGTTTACAGGAATTCCAGAGGTGGAAAAATGTTTCAAATGTGTCCGCAATTGATCCAGAAATCAGGTAATTACATGAGACATTAACATTCAGCTTAATTTATCTGTAAATCTATTTGAGGTTAAATGACATATTGATAAAATATTCTTTCAATTTTACTTTAATAAGTATAATTGTAATACGTACGCCTCGTACGTCATACATTTGTCTGTTAATGTTATATTATCGTTAACACAAGCTTATGGGTCCGAGTGGTTAATGTTTCACAAATATTGTTTCAGAAAATGTTCCAGACTTTGAATGACTTTGGAGCTTTACGTTAGGAACACCTTATAACATTGTTTGGCAGACCATAACACCGTTAATGGCAGGTAAAATTAATAATGCTACTAATTTATATGTCCATATGAACAGAAGTGAGAATACTTTTCCCTTGTGATAAACAAAGTATGTCATCACAAGGGAAAAATACTGTATACGCTGTTCACAAACTTTGTTTAATGTGATATATTTTTTTCAGAACACATGATGCGGTTTTTACCGTGAGATGGCTGAAATGGGTCCCCGATGAAGGTATAGGTACTCTGTTTAATTTCGGTTGAAAGGAAATTTAGAATATGTAGATTTTTTATTTCATTCTACAAGAACTGTACGGTGACTGCTGGAAAGGAAAAATGGATAAAACGCTATATAGATGTGACATTGAAGATGAACGTATATAAACAAACAATACAGCTATTGTTTATGTTGATCTTTAATATCACAGCTGTATGACGCTTTAGCCATGTTTCCTTTCCATTCCTTTGTCGATATTCTTTTTCAATTCATCGAATTCACCGAACCAGTGTTTTTATGTGCTATTATCGATTGTCTTTCTGAAAATAAAAAGAATTTAAACATGTACCCCCGAGTTATCATTTTTCAAGCAGAAAAATGTAAATTCGTCGTAGAAAACCAATCATTATTTGAAAATGTTTTCCTTTTATAAGGAGTTCATATTTCAAGTATTTTAGGTTTTTTACAAACGCTTGAATTTTTGATTTCCTCAGGATAACAGGTTTCCATCTGACAAAGCTCCTTGCTGAGGAAATGAGCTTTAAAAATTATGTAAAGCTCATTCCCTCAGGCTTTGTCAGATGGAAGGTTGTTTTCTTGGGGAAACTAAAACATTTTTCTGCTTTCGAGCATTTTTATTTTTAAATAATTTATTTGGCTAATGAATTAATAAAGTAGGTCCAATGCGATTATATTGTCTATGGTGGCAAATGGCCTTGAACTTCCTCTATGTTATTAAGACAATAGTCTTTGGTGGACCATTTTATTTTTGGTTAAGTTGGTGACAGTGATGACGAAATTTCTAGTATGGAGAAGGCCCGAAGATATCGATCTAGGGATTGGTTTATTTATGGGATCTACAGTTTAGTAGCACTTTCTCCAGCACGTAATTTTATGGGGGAAGTAAATCTAGTCTTATAAATCACAATTCTTTAAGATATTCATAATTCAAATATATACACATCAAACCTCAATTCAATTATAGAGTACTCACCAATTTGTAGCTTCCTAGCACAAGTTTCTGTCAAGTTATAGACAAATTAAGGCAGCACTCACAACTCGAACACTGACTAAAACCAACTGCCAAAATTCGAAACTCTCCATAAATAAACCAGTCATTAGATTGATAACTTCGTGCTTTTTGTATGGACCAAGTGTCAACGCTATTTGACATATTATACATACCTATATTTAACGACTTTTTATTCGATTTGAGACTCTGTCGTCACACATACCATCAACAAAGGATAGAGGAAACAAAATAAAAGGCTCGACCATAGACAATATAATTATCTTTCAATAAGTACCCAATTTATTAGCCCAAAATATTATTTTTAAAATAAAATTAAATGTCAAAATGTTCTCTAGTGCAACAGAGCTGCATCTGACAGGGACTGGTATATTTATGATCTGACAGATTGCTGCCTTGAGAAAGTGAGCTTACTTTTCTTTACGGCTCATTTTCTCCGGACAGAGCTGTATCAGATTGAAACCCGTTGCCCTATGAAGAAACCAACTGTCGTAAAAATAACCAAAAATTACTTGAAATTTCAATCCCTTCAAAAGGGGAAGAACAATTTCAAATAAGATTTAGCTTTCCTACGATAGTATCGACTTTGACATTTCTCTGGTTACAACAGAAAAATGAAAAACTCAATTAAACATTTTAGTATTTTATTAAAAACAGTAAATACAAGAAAAACTAACAACATCGCGCCGTTTCCCCGCAGGGGTAGGCCGATAGGACGGACCGTCAAACAACTCGGTCTTGGCACACACTCTTTGCCTCATTCACTCGCACATCGACTCATACATACTATTTCTGACTCTTGACGTGGCCCGATGCAAGTATCGGATTCCCTTGATCGTGTCAGGTTTTCCTCTGGCGTCCCTGACTTCATCTACCACTCACATTTGCGTCATATATTCTACTTACACCCCACGCTTCGTTCATTCGCTCTACATGCCCAAACCATCTGAGGGTCCCTTTCTTAATCTTACTCATTATGATCAGCCTTGCATTGCATTGCTTGATCATAAATAATAATAATATTTGGATGATTTGTATAGCGCCATTTTTGTAAAAAGTTACCTCAAAGGTGCTCTGCACAGACTTATATTTCTACAATCTAATTCCAACTACAAAGTAGACAATCCATTATAACAACTTATGGCTAAAACTTGCATCCACCGGTTCATCGATCATTGATATGAAAATATATGTACAACGATTTGACCAATGAACGCTTTGCTGCATAGGTATAAAATGTACATATATTATTTTATTTATACTCTGTACAGGCAGAAAATATACAGGACCGTACGTAGTTTTACCACACATCCTCAGGGGTGTCATTTCTACAGCATTCAGTCCACTTTCCTCTGCCAGTTCCATGCCCCACTGCCATACATCAGGGTAGATACCAGCATTCCGTTGTGGACTGCTAGTTTCGCTTTTTTAGACAGTTTTTTGTTAGCGCCAACGGCATTCAGTCCTTTATTAATAGAATTACCTACATTTACCCTTCTTTCAATATCTCTATCAGCCTTCCCGTCTCTCATACACATACTTCCCACGATATACAAACTCATCCATCTGCTCCAAGTTCACAACTATATTGCACAATATGTGCGTACTCTCCTGATAAAAATAGAACAAATTTAGAAAAGCTAAGCATACTGAGAATATATTGCTCCTGTTGCATCCTCCTCCGTAGTCCAGTGGGTAAGACTCTTGACTCACAATCCGGAGGTCGCGGGTTCGAACCCGGCATGCGCAAATAAATTTTATTTGATTAATTTGTGTTATTTCACAATTAATTCATTTAAAATAATATATAGTATATTTGCGGCATGTTCCAGAGTGGAAGATACTATCAGTATCGCCCTGGTGTAAGACCACCATTCAGAATTGAAACGTTGCTTGAAAATGGCTTTAGCCGTGTTTAGTGACCAGATCTGAATAGCCAGGTACTTCCCAACCTTCCTCTTCCCCACCTCCTTCCCCTCCCCAATACCTTAAGCCTCACAACATACCCCAATTGGGGTTGCCATAATCTCACTGGCTCCAGACGGGAGCAGTTGAGATTCTTGTGCGGTATTCACTGTAAAAAAAAAAAAAATCCTGGTCCAGTCCATGGAGTACTCTTCCTCCTTCTTATGTTCTCTCAAGAACAGCGGTGCAAGAGAGTGATGGAACACATCAGCCCCCATCTCCTGACATGACATCACAACGTTACTGTCCTACTGCAATACCTACAACAAACAATCATATGTCATCATTGAGGTGCTAAATTAATGCTTTTATATGTATTATTATAATAAGGTAAAATGCAAACAAACTCTGAGACCTGTAGGCGCGGGCCGTCGCTCGTGGAACGTGCTCTCTACTCTAGGGGAATGACACTAGTAATCTCCACCAGCCTGTCAGCTGTAAGGGTAGGATTTGGTGTTTCGAGCTGAAAATATTAAAGAAAATATCTCATGAGATACATCAAGACAGACCGACAGATAAAAACAAAACAAGATAAATGCAGAAATGTTTCATATAAATATTTGGGTAAATTTATACAAAGCCGGGACCAGCTCATTTTGGACATAAAAAATAAATATATACCCCAGTAGATAGGTAATAATTAGATGAAATTGGAGGGGGAGGGGGAGGGGGAGGGGGGGGGGGAGGGGGAGGGGGAGGGGGAGGGGGATGGGGATGGGGATGGGGATGGGGATGGGGATGGGGATGGGGATGGGGATGGGGATGGGGATGGGGATGGGGATGGGGATGGGGATGGGGATGGGGATGGGGATGGGGATGGGGATGGGGATGGGGATGGGGATGGGGATGGGGATGGGGATGGGGATGGGGATGGGGATGGGGATGGGGATGGGGATGGGGATGGGGATGGGGATGGGGATGGGGATGGGGATGGGGATGTGGATGGGGATGGGGATGGGGATGGGGATGGGGATGGGGATGGGGATGGGGATGGGGATGGGGATGGGGATGGGGATGGGGATGGGGATGGGGATGGGGATGGGGATGGGGATGGGGATGGGGATGGGGATGGGGATGGGGATGGGGATGGGGATGGATGGGGAGATCCTGACAAATCTCGCCTCATGAACCCGGGCACCCCTGCTAAGTCGCTTGGGGTGACCTATGGCAGAGGTGTTGGTAATCCAATACATGGTTCCCGGGGCGGCGGTACCATACCCGCCTTCCAAATTACTGATACTTACTATTGATGGCCAGCGTGGTCAAGGGGTAAGGCTCTTGACTCGCAATCCAAAGGTCGTGGGATTGAATCCTGGCGTGGGCAAATACATTTTATTTGACTAATTTGGGTTATTTCACAATTAATTCATTTAAAAATAATATATTTGCGTCACGTTCCAGAGTGGAAGATACTTTCAGTATCGCCCTGGTGTAAGACCACCATTCAGAATTAATTGCGAAACGAAACGTTGCTAGAAATGGCTTTAGCCGTGTTTAGTGACCAGATCTCAATAGCCAGGTAATTCCTCGCCTTCCTCTTCCCCGTCTCCTTCCCCTCCCCACCACCTTCAGCCTCTCAAAATACACAATAGTCATGCCATAATCTCACTGGCTCTAGACGGGAGCACTTAGGTCTCTTGTGCGGTATTCACATAAATATTTAAAAAAATTGTGCACACAAATAAATATTTCAAAATGAGTAATTTCTTACAAACCAACTGAATATTACTTGGTTAAAATATAATTAAAACAAGCAAAAAATATATATAAAAATTGTTTTTCATGTTAGTATCTACTTTATACCTAAGTACTGTGTTTACGCATTTAACTTGCATCTATTTATGTTTACACACTTCGATAAACAAATTACAAATAACAACTTTTTCGGAAAAAAATCAGGAAGTGAGAATCCGACATCTTTATCTGAACCGAAACAAACTCCGCGTGACCTAGTAGGTACGTGAAACACGGCTACCGGCGAGACGACATTTAGTTTCAAAAGCGTCCGCTCGCGAACGCTGATGTTTTATGAGCGCTACAGTCGAAATCGGAATCCTGATTTGCTGGTATGACAGCCTTAATATAATTATTTCACCCAGCTGTCAAAAGCTTTTCCATAGAAATTCAAAGTTTTCCCATTGGTCGAGAGACTCTGTCGTCACACAGTCATAGATATTATCTATCTTTGGTCTTGGTTGAAAATTTGGATCGGAGTTATACCCCCCTGAAGCTCTCTAACAACTCGTGTTTATGAAACAGCGCCATCTATACGTCAGAGTGAGAATTTAGCTAATTACAACATATTCTCTATAGATGGCAGCGCTTGAATATTTTATTCAAAAAAGAAGTTAGAAGGCCTAGATGTACTTCCCCCAAAATGTCACTTACTCCAACTCACCTTACAATTCATTAAATTGTAGTGTCGGTCTAGAAACCGAAATCCTTGGGATATCCGGTAAATAAATCAATTGCATGTTCATTAATAGAACTAACTGCACTTACACTAACTTGTTAGGCAGCAAAACACTAAACAAGTAGTAATAATAGTAGGTATAGTGGAGAGTAAAGGTTAGGTTAGGTTCGGGTCAAAAATCAACGGATTTGGGTCAAAATTGGTATAAGAGAGGTTAGTTAGGAAATTAACTCGAATCTTAAATCAATTCTAGATTCAGCCTAAAGTTTTCAGAAGATTTGTTTCAAAATTAGCTAAAAGAACGTTATGAAAGACATGATCTCGATCTAAAATCAAAATTCCAAATTTCAGAGGCCATCTCGAAATTTTAATGTAGGTACTCAACCGATTATTGGGTTTAGGACCCCCAGAAAATCTGTTTCTCCCTAGGCCAGTTCTTTATATAGTTGTATCCTTCATGTTCTCAACTATCAGGGTTGTTTCAAAGTCAGGGTTGATCGATATTAGGAATAGGGATGTTGTAAAGACTGCAAAGTAGAAGTGTGTCATTCTGGCCGGTCTAATGAATCTAATGAATCTGAGTCCTAAGGCATTTGACTCACTCTGTATACTCAATATAATGGAATGAATGCATATAGGATCGGTAAGCAATCGACATTTGCACAATGGCTGTGCTGCAAACGGTACCAAACTTTACTTTTCTGCGCAGTGTCTTCGGTTTATGCCGATTTTTCACCGTGGCCCGAACTCCAGAACCAAACATATTGATTTATGAAAACATTTTTTTAAAAGAAAGTACATCATCTCACAGTCAAAAGATAGCGAGGAGCATTGCTTTTTACCTCTTGTTTAATGGAGCAAATTTACCTTCCAGGAAGTTCGCGTCAACAGCAATCTGTTCCAATTGAGGATGCCATAGTCTCAATTGTAAAATTTCACTTTTTTTCAAATGTATTGATTTTTGGATCTATCACTCTTTGTTCTGATCTTCATTGAATCGTACAACTGTGATCTACAAGATTGTGTAGGTTAGAGTTGTTCATGTAGTACTTTATAAGCGCATTTGCCTTACATCAAATAATTGTATTTCCTTGAATAGTTGTGCCGATGAGTACAGGTAAGATTTTTTACTCTACAATCTTACTACAGATTTGTGCACCTTAGCTAAAGGATCTAAAATTGTTATGGCTGCTCCGCCCTAGCTTAGTATGCCATATCTAATAATTGATTGACACAATGCATACTACCCAATTTTAATTTTTTTTGTCAACAATTTTGTGCAATTATACACAGAGGCTGCTTTAACATAGTCAACTAAGTAACCAATGCAATGATCAACTGATCTCTCAGTTTTTTAATATCGACTATGTTAAAGAAGCCTCTGTGCAATGACCACCTCCATAGTAGTCTCTCAGTGTGTTTGATTGGTATCTATTGAAGTAATCAGTGCAATCATCACCTCCTTTAGTGTCTTGGTTGACTTTAATATCGATTCTTACGGAAACTTGTGCATTGATACTTCAACCCACTCACAATCCGAAAGCCTCGGTTTCGCCCGTAAATTCTGAAACTGTCACTTTGGATCGAGATTGTAAAATATCTATGCAAGATAGCTTTCATATTTCAAAGACAATAAGAAGCATTATTTCGTTTTCTTTCTGGTTAAAATAAAAATACATATGTTTGCATGAGAGGAAGAGAGATATATAGCTTTTAAAATGTAAGGTAGCTCGGGACGTTTTTGATCTTAAGAAAGCAAAACGTATGCGGCAACGATTTACACATGGATTCGGCGTCAAAATCACAGACTTACTGGCGACTGGTGAGCTGAGAGGTTGTCGCAACGCGCGGGGAAATCGTTGCCTGGCAACGGTGAGTCAAGGAAAAATAATTACACGTGATATCTCATTATATCCCCCCCCCCCCTTTCGAGCCTCATGTGATTAACGGACGACCCCTAATCTCACAAGAATTTTATGTGTAAAAATTAAGGTAAGTCAGAAGATACCTTCCCAGCATCCACTGTTCGTCAAGCCGTTCCCACAGTTGTCACTTTGAAAAACCATATATTTTTATTACAGTTCATTAACACGCAGTCAATTTGTCTGCGACTACATTATTTTTCAAAAAAGAAAATTAGTTTGAATATTTGTTTGGCCGTGTTTTTAATGTGCTTTCTCTGGGTTAAATGAAAATTTTGCGATATTTGACTAAGTTCACCTTTTCAAGGTTTTGGCGTGCGCATGAATGTGATATTTGTAATCCTGGGTACACAGGAAATTTAATGGTCAACATGGTCACATATTGCAAAAAGTGCAATATGGTCAAACATGGCTAATATGATCGTATGTTAAAATGGTGAAACAGTCAAAGAAATATGATCCAACTTGCTGAAATAAAGTAGGTGAAAATGTATTTCACAATTTCTTTCCAATAAAAAAATAATAAAAATGAACACAATATGGTTTTTATCAGTTTAATTCCACTAAATTCAGTTATAATGGTAGTACATTTTACAAACATCTAAACCAGAGGTTTCCAACCTTATCTTTTAGGCAATTTTTGAAAGAAATGAAATTTTTTATGACAAAAATGTTAAAACCAAAATGTTGAACATTTATTTAAATGAATATGTATTAGTTACGGCAAAAATTTTGTGCTTTATAAAATTAAAAAAATAAATGCTTAACAAAAGTCAAAAAGTCATAACTATAAACTTAAATAAAATAAAGAATTTTAGGTACGCTAAAGTGAACCAGAGTTGGTAAAGAAAACATAAATAAAAAAATGTTGATGTGTAATACACAATATTATTTTCGAAAAATATCAGCGTCCAAATAGTCAAAATTTAAACTTCAATAAAATTATTCCAACTCTGATACAATGAATCATTAATTTAAAAACCTTATTAATCTTACATTATTACTAAAAACAAAAAAACATTATTTTCAACAAAAAATTACACCTACTAAAAATATTAATAAAAAAAAAATTAAGAAGTTAAATTTATTATTAATATGTTATTTAATTGTTCATTTTCTCTCCAAACGGGTTAAAAATAGTAAACTTAAATAATTACGAGTTATATAAATATAAGTAAGTTATTTATATCTATGAAGACTGTCTGTAACAACTTTTACCCTCTGAAGGTGCTGCTAAACTAACAAGATATTGCCGTAATGTACAAGACAAAATCACAACATTAAAAAACCATCTCCTGCAATAATTCCACAAAACTTCTATAAACTTGCTTAAAAACCAAAATGGCTAAAATATTTATTACTTAATATTAATCCCATTTTGAAATTGTGTCAGTATTTGTACCGGGAGGTGGCGAATGGTACGTCCGCCTTATGTAACAGAATGAGAAGGAAATGGATTTGGGGTGGCAATGATTTGAATTCACTGGCAAGACAGGGCAATACACTACAATCTTGCCCAAAAAATATGGAAAACTTGGCGTCAATATCTTGCCGGCAAGAAATTGTTGTTAAAATATTTGTATTTACCAGAAGCCTTGAGATAATATTACATATGTACTAGCAGAAGTCATTTTTTATTTTTTTCGTTTATTGAGTTTTATATTTTAACTTTAATTTGAATTAGGTAACAAGTCTCAAAGGTTAACTTTTATCTTTGTAGGTGGTTTACAAAAATTATTCATTTTGGCTTGTGGTGGAGCCTTGTGTTTCGGAATCCCTCTTGTAGGGAATGCTGTCCCCCTTGTAGGGAATACTGTCCCTCTTGTAGGTACTATCATCGTCGTCTTCCTCATCACTCTTTATAGGAAGAGTGTTTCCTTGAACAATATTGCTCCTTCGGAAGGCACTGAAACAAAAATAAATTTATAATCATTATATTTTTTGTAGAAAGAATAGTTATGTGGTTTGACAATATAATCAATATACTTATATTATAAAATAAAGCGTACAAAAGTGTGCGTCGCTAAAACTCAGAAATGAGTCCCAGTAAGATCAAGGAAGTTATATTGTGTGGTAGCCCTCTATCCCCCCCATGAAGAAGGTTCCCTTTTTTACCTGAAGGGCGTGCTTTTGAAGCTATAAGGGCTGGAAGTTTCGCCCTCTAGAAATTTGTAGAACAGTCCAGAACATTGGAGAGTATTCGAGAGCATTTCACAACATTCCAGAACATCTGGGAACAATCTGGAATGTTCGGGAATAGTCTGGAACATCCCGAAACATCCCAGATCATTGTGGAACATTCAAAGCCTTTTTTTATGGGTGGGACTACACATTGGTAGAAGTATAGCTACCCGTTGGTAGGGGTATAGCTACCCATTAGTAGTGGGGTAAGATTTGTTGTGGGTTCTAACGTCAGTTCAATCCCATACAACTCCCTGAGCGAAGGCGGGTACCCCAGCTAGTAATGTATAAAATTAAATAAAAATCTCTTTCTCAATTTATCACTTCTAATTTAGAATGTTCTTATTTAGTTTATCTACATATATCTAATGTCCAGTTGATTAGTCAGACAACCAGACAATACCAAGCATTATATATTCCTCAATGAAACACTAACTCCAAACAAAATACACTCATTCGCCGCGCTTCACACATCTGCGTCAGGCGCTCGGAGCAGCCTGACGCATTCTGGCCGGTCTCGTTATCCCTTATTAAATAAGAGGGATAATTAACATTTTGAGACCTTAAAAGTGTCAAATAATGTTTATTACTCTGTGTAAATTACATATGTGAACTCAAAATAATTGTATCGTAAGCAGTGTGGACGTATAACGAGTTTTAAGAATATGTGCAGATTGTTATCGTGATCCATTAGATACGAAGTGTTTAAAACCCAGGATGGGTAACATTTACCAGATGTGGTCATTTGTTCGGTCGTTGGGTGTCATGGCCGTACCCCTGCGCACCCCGCACCTTTACTGCAACCCCCGCTGCTCGCCGCTACGTCGCTGTATTTACGACTGTGGACCATATGACCCGTTCGGTGTGTGGGCCACTGAAGCGGCCGTCTAAGAAACGCACCAGAGAAGAGAACATACTGATGACCTCTGCAATCTCTACATCCCTAGCTGCCCCCGCTGCCAACCGCCCGCGCCTGCCCCCCGCCACTAAGCACATGAACTAGGAAGTCATCGGACTGATCCGGCGCCCTTCGGTTTCTACCAGTGCCGTACGTATGAAGTGATAAATGACATTAAAATACCTAAAAGATAGTGTTTAAAACAACAATCAATAATAATAAACAGTTCACAGTGACAATTATTACAGTGTATTACGAGTATATACATTTTCGTTAGCGTTGATTACATGTTATTTTTATGGTTTATTTGCAATTGTTGTTATGAACTGCAGATTTATTAAATATAGGTTTTGAGTATGTGTGAGTAAGATTAAGTTAGGTTAGGTTAGATTAAGTATATTAAGTTAGATTAAGCTAGACTAAGGATGTTAAGTAGATTACTAAATACATAAGGTAAATGTATTATTGGGGGGCAAGAATTCCAACAATCCATGCGCTTGATAGCTGCAAGACGACTGGTTATCTAGCCCCCTACGTAGTTAAGTAAATTGAAATACGTGTATAAAAAGATATTTTATTTAATTTATCGGGGGGCTAGAATTCCAATAATCCATGCGCTTGATAGCTGCAAGACTAGTTGTTATCGAGTCTCCTAAGTTAAATAAATTCTAATGTAAAATCCATGCTAATTTGTACAGCGCTCTTGAGGCGATTTTTCGCAAAAACAGCGCTATATAAATTGTCCAAATTTATTTATTTATTATTATTATTTATTTAACATTTATTTTTGAGTGAATTCGTTTTATTCAACATAGCACCCCAAATTTTCAAACATAAGCTCAATAATAACATTCACACATGAATGCTAATAATTACACAGAACAGATCCGCCCGTTCCCCCTCCACTCACCATCCCATCCCAACTTTATATCTTTATGTTTAATAAATAATTTAGATACATCAGTGAAAACCTATTAAATGGTTGAATCATTTGTACATATTTTACCATACATTATAAAATATTAAAACAGTTTGTTTTCTAAATAAAATAAAATAGAATCTTAGAAAATAGAAGAAATTTGAGTTGAGTATCAAGTTACATATATGTGGAAGCGGGAGAGGGGAGTGGGGAGAGGGAAAGCGGAGAAGGCAGAGTGGGAATGCATGAGGGGAAGGGGATGCGGGAGAGGAATAGGAGGCGGAAGAAGAATGGGACGAAGGGAAACGACACGCAGGGAGAAATAATATCTGTATTAAGTGGCATAGCAACGCATGCCGGGAACTACAAACCTAGAAGCTAGCATATTTTGATTTTTATTTATATAGATTTCCCCCTAAAACCATGCAAGCGAAGCCGCGGATAAAAGCTAGTTACTTATAAAAACCACTAAATCAATTATAGGGTGCGGCAGCATAACTTCCTCTTTTCAAATGCGCGTCTTTCAGTCGGCTGATGTCGTAGCGGAGTGCTCGTAATCTCGTTCGAGAGACAGAACTTTAAAGTTTTGTCCCGACACAGTTTAGTCGCCATCATGCGTTGAAACAATGAGGAGCCTACTTTTTGAATGGATGTTCTGTGATCGCAACCCAGCGCGCCTTTCGGAATCCCTTTAATTTAGCCTCTGTCCTGGACCGGAAACCAATTGTTGTATGGGTCACTACTTTCTGACAAAATACAAGTGCGACAAGACAAAAGAAAGAACTGGAGTCCCTTGTCCCATTAGATCACCGAGCATTGATGGCTGTTTTGAGGAAACCTCATCTCAATTAGGGGTGATTTGGAGTGGCCGGCCCGCTCTCCCGATTGGTCCCCTTGTGATTTTTTTCTATGGGTTTTTTTTTGAAATCCCGAGTTCATGTGAACCGTCCAAGGAACCTACAAGATTTGAAGACCAACCAGGAAGAAATTGCCAGGATAACGCATGATATGCTGACAATAGTCATGACAAACGCCAGAAATGGGTTTACTCAGTGTATGGAGAATGGGGGAAGTCGCCTCCTGATTTGATCTTCAAAACTAAGTAAAACAATACTTTAGGTATGTGCCTACATTATATAAAACAAATAAATATTTTCTTATTCATACAATGGGTTTTATTAAGTTTTGAAAAAGGGAAGTTATGCTGCCGCACCCTGTATAATGCACAAAATGTTGATATTTTCTGGCTCAAAATGTCATACTAATGTATGTACTCGTGTATGCCTTTGGTGCTATTTTATAGCATAGTTTTTAATATGTAAAACACAGACATGTGTAAATTAATGTTGATGTATGGTGAGCATTCGAATACTACTTTCTTCATTATCTCAAAACTTTGTTTTTGGAGATGTCTGCCTAATCAACTGGATGATCGATAAGTGTATGTTATGAAATTGGCAAAAATAAGATCAATTTGCAATCATTCCAAAGATGATTGTATAGAGTTTAGTGCAGTGGTTCTTAACCTGGGTTCAACTGAACTCCAGGGGATCGGTGAGTCAGTCTCGCGGGTTCGGCGGAGTTCCAAGACACACCCTCGAATCATATGATTCGTGATGACACTCCCCGCAGAAGGGTTCGATGAATGCGCATATGACACTGGTGGGGGTCAGGACCTCTAACAAGGTTAAGAACCACTGGTTTAGTGGATACATTACATGTTTTTATCATCCTTCGTAGTTTTTCGATTTTTCTAAATGAATATAAAATGATGTAAGTGAAAACAATGATGAAAGTTTTGATTTTTTTGTTGATATCAAAAAACTTCACATTATAATGTTAAGTACTTTAATTGCTTAAAATAAGTAAAGCGCCCTACAAGTAATATTCTATTATGCATTCCTTCTCAGGGTGGGATTTGGTGAGATTTCCTCCGTAAATCAGTCCTGACTTCTCCGGTTCACCTCTGGATTGCTTCCACTGGCCACAGACTCAAAGATTTTAACATCCAAACCATTCAGCCACCTTTTCCAAGTTTAACCCGCATTGCTTTCATCACAGCCTTTCTAGAATGTCACCTTTCCGTCTCGTAACCTAACCTAACTATATGTAATTTAGGGTCGATTTAGTAGTATTTCTTACAAGCATAGGCGGAGAGGATCGACCGCCACCCAACTCAAATTGCATCATTGCTTGAGAGTGTGCTGAGACAGACATATAGAGTGGATTTAGTAGTATTTCTTACAAGCATAGGCGGAGAGGATCGACCGCCACCCAACTCAAATTGCATCATTGCTTGAGAGTGTGCTGAGACAGACATATAGAGTGGATTTAGTAGTATTTCATGTAGAGGTAGGCGGAGAGGATAGACCGTCACATATTTATGCACAGTGTAGTATTAATCCATATTAGTCTGGTGGTATTACCTGTCCATCTCCTGTTTCTCATTCTCTTCGTCCTGTTTCCTCTTCTTGACGAGACGGTATCCGACGCAGACCAGAACCAGGATGATGGGGATCAGCACTGCGAGGATGATGCCCCAGGTGACTCCGGCCCAGCGAGACGAGTACTCCTGTTGTCCTGGACAGAAACATAAACAATCAATGCCATATCTAAACAAGGTACGCCATTAATACATCTAAATCGTGGACGTTCAATGAAAAGTGAAAAGGGAAAGTACTTTTTTTGTAAAGATACAGGGATTTCTGATTTCTTAGTTTGCTAATGCACAGGGATTTTCACTTTTCTTTGTGTGCTCACGAAATAGATGTTTACTATAAAGTATAAAATCGGGCTAAACCTTGAACAAGCAGAAAAAACCCTTAAACAGTGAGTTTTGGCTTCATAATATCGGTTCCGCTTTTAATGTCTTTTTCTAGTTTAAACTACTATTTTCAGGTAACAACTTAATTTGCACCATGGGCCATGGATCTTCGAAATGTCTATTTACCTATCGAATCTAAAATAAGACTTTTTAATTTTAAATAAAGATCTGAACATTCTTTAAAATTGATATTTTTTCAAACATTCTTTTTTTAAGTAATTTGTTAAGTCGTACAAAAAATTTAAGCATTTTTAAATTGACCCAACCGTAATTACTTAAGTTTAACCAGTGATTCCTGACATTATTTGGAGTAAAAATTTAAATGAAATTTTGGTTTTAACCACCCCTCACCGTGTCCCTTTTTGTCCAATACCTACTGGTTTTTTTTGTTGAAAAAAATTATCAAAAATGTCATCGGAGACAAAAATATAAACATTTTACTCCAAGTAATGTCAGAAATCACCGATTAAAGTAGGTCAAGTACGTCCCTTAACACCTACATGTTTATATACTTTTTACCTCTAACCATTTTTCCTCTGTATGCTATAATAAAATATTTTATATTGACTGGGTGTTTTAACTCAACCATTTGGCATTTATTCATCTGTAAATTTGTTTGTTACGTTCCTGTTCCGGTTCAAGGTGGTGCCTGTGTTGGATACTGCCATACTGTTGCGCCACGCCACCGCTTTTGCTGATAAAATTCCTTATCATGAGTAAGGCATACAAAA
The DNA here is from genome assembly GCA_929108145.2 of Limnephilus rhombicus. NCBI lineage: Eukaryota > Metazoa > Arthropoda > Insecta > Trichoptera > Limnephilidae > Limnephilus > Limnephilus rhombicus. Next base: position 42,224,236 of record OV815295.1, on the reverse strand, counting down.
CACTAGTTCAATCAATAAACTCACTTTTAGAAATAATAACCAGAGTAGCCATTATCTCATTTGACACCATTCTTTTTCCGTTTCATATTATGTATTTGTTTGTAAAATCTGTCAGGGCTGTCATGTTTACATTTTCTGTATTCTCTTTCTCTACACTTTGTGTTCAAGATTTAATTTACGTAAAGGTTGTGCAAATAGAGTTTACCCAAAAACAATCTAACACCTTTCTTGCACAGGGATAAACAAGTATCTTGGCGACTATAGCCGCACATCTGCACGAAGGTTCGCACACAGGCACACGTTGCCCACATTTTGTAAACTCATCGGCGACGCCATCTCCCATGACCAGCCACTCTGGCTGAATGTGGCGTCACTTGTGTCAAACACTTTGTAACAATGCATGTGCTTTAGATCAATGCTAGGAAAAAAACAGTCAACAAAGAATGACAGGATATAAAAGTGAGAGCCACAGCAACTGTTTGGTTGTTAGTGAAAGAGTGTAAGTTGAAAGCGTTCTAATTTAGAGTCTGTAATGATTGGTGGCACCGCGAGTCTCGTGATCTCTGTAGCAACAAGCACAGACCATGCGGGACATCACGTGGGAAACTTATACAGAGGTATGTATGTATACACATCTGACAGTGATTTCTTTGCAAAACATCACCGAGAAACAGCCTTTTAACTTGTTTACGACTGTTCATTGTTTTTAGCAAGAAGAATATGTTTTGAGATTTTTACCACCAATTTTATTGTAATTTGTTTTTGGGGTGTTGCGCTACCTTCTTCTTTAACCAACATTTCGGAAAGCTTTACAGTGTCCATCGTCAGGGGAGAAGTGTAATCAAAGATTGTGGTGAAATGTGCGAAGATGCAATGCCGTGTTGCTAGCTCCAATCCTTTATGAGTACAATTATACTATTTTATACATACTTATGCACACACTTCACCACAAACTTCCATTACACATGTTCCCTGATTATGAACACTGAATTGCTGTCTAAAATGTTAGCTAAAGAAGGAGGTAGCCCAACACGACATAATACCCCAAAAATAAATCACAATAAGGGACAACATTGTGTGTTGGATCAAATTTAAAGATTTTTCTTTCAAAGAAGAAAATATGCAATGAATAATGAATAAATTTATGATTCAATCCGTTGATTAGCTTTGATCATTATCTTTGATTTGAGAAGAGATTCACAAGAAATCAATAAGAAATTCAAGTAAAAAGATAATAGAATACATAATAGTTAATAGAAAAGTTGCAGCCCTGAGATTGTGTTGAAGATAAGGAATAAATCTATGTGGAGTGGAATTTTCTTTTTGGTTCTTATAATTATTATTTGAAATAAAAAAATTGTATTTAAGAAAAAATTCCATTCCACATAATATAAAATTCGGTTTAAGAACATAAATCTAAATTAAAATATAATTGAAAGCGGAAGCTGGTACCGATATTGCTCTAATTCGCGAAAACAACTAATAATGCAGAATAGAAATTTTTCCTCAATACATAAAATTGGTTTAAATTATTATTTATTGTTTTTTTTCAATCATTATTATACATTCAAATAACACAAAAAGGATATAATCAAACAATCATCTTTCAATTTGAATATTATAATAATACTGTTATTGGTAATTATTAAAAAAAAATTATGTATTGAAGTATTACTTTCTAAATATTTTTTTGTTTGTAACCTAAACTCCTAGACCTAAAGAGATACTTATAACATTACGAAATCTAGTGAAATGGCGCCATCATTTCGGTAAAATATATTATTATTATTTGTTTAGAAAAGCAATTGAATTTGTCGATGTCTAAAATATATATTCCAACAAAAACCACTTATAACGAATTAAACCATTGTTGTTCTGCTGCTAAACGTTTGGATTTCGTCAGGTGGATTTAAAGATCCTGGTTGTATCGGATCTACGACTCCTTGCTGGTTAGGATTATCATTCAGGGCGTCGAAAGACTTGAACTTCTTAGACGGCATGAAGAAAGACTTGATCTTACTGGGAGAAGCGCTCTTAGGCTCTTCAGGAATGGGCTTAATGAACTTGCTCGGTTTGAAGGTCTGACGAGGACTGGTCTCCGAGATGGGACTAGTCGAAGGACTATACGGTTCGGAAGTTGAAGGACTGTAAATAGAAGAAACCGGACTGTATTGGTCTTCGGGATTGTATTGATGATAGGGAAGAGGGTCGTTTGGCAGCGTACTAGTGGAATAACCGGAATCCGCATTGTTTCTTTCGGCCCTGCGTCCGATTTGCCGGGGCTTGTTTTGACTGATGTAGCGAATGTCTTTTGCGGGCTTGCTCAGACCCGGATTGGTTCTGTCGCTGCCGTCGTTGGACCCCGAAGAAGCGACTTCCTCTTCCTCCAAGTCCCAAAGCTGCGGGAATTCCGAGCTAGGCGCGTTTATCAACGGTTCATTCGTACGGTAAATCTTTTCGTAGCTGCGACGCTTTTTCGGCAGGCCGGATAAGTCTGACTTGGAATCGCTGAGATCTGAATCGATCGGGTCAAAGTTAAGATTGACGGGTTCGTTAATGGGGGGAGGGGATTTTCCTAATCTCGGTTTCACGTCTTCGATAGGTTCGTCTATCAAAGACGGTTGGAACGGGGAATCTCTTTGGTCTAGGTTAGGAACGCTCTGTTGTCTCATATAAGGGTCTCTCTTGATGGGGTAGTGTCCCGGGTCGGTAAGATTTCCCATGGAGAGTGATCTGAGATTAGCGCGCGAGTCGGAGATGGAGCGAGGTTCGAATTTCTTGAAGTTCCAAGAGCTATTCTGATACTGGTTCTTCCTCTTGACGCAGCAGAAATACACGCAACCGAGGATGAGCAATATCGGTACCATCACAGCCATGATGATAGCCCCCGTCAGGAAGTACTGTCGAGAAGAGTACTCCTGATTCCCTGTTCACAGAAAAACACATTAATTCAATATTTTTATGGTAAAACACTCTTACAAGGCTTTTGAAATGATAACAAATGTTCTAGTTTTATTGTCTCGTATGATCTCAATTATATGAGGTAAGTAACTTACTCAGACATTCTGTGTAGCCATGTTCAGGTACATCCCACCTCCCCTCCGGCAGACAAGTCCTCCTCTGGTCTCCCGTCAGCACAAAGTTCTGATTGCACTCGAAGGTGACCTTGGTGCCGGGCACAAAGAAGAAGTTGGTCTTGCGGCCGAAGCGCGGAGTCTCAAGCACTCCGCAGCTGATGATGCGTTTGGAAGTCACTTCCTTTATGTTAATCTGCAAATAATTACATATCGATAAATAAACGCCTAAAAAAACCTAATTGACCAATAATTTGTTCTTCTCGACGTATGTGAGCAGTTTGGATAGTACAGATGCGATCGCATGGGGCGGTAGTTGGCCGGGTTGAAGCGGTCACCCTTCTTTGGAATAGGATGGATGACAGCTTTTTTCCAACCAGAGGGCACAGAGCCAGACTTCCATCAGGTTCAGGGTATTCCATCAGGTTCACTAGCTTTGTTAAGATCAAGCCCTCGTAAGACATGAAGTACACCCTGATGCCGAATCCTTAGCCTTTTCATATGGAAACCGCAGTGAGGAACCGACGGCGGGACAGCATCCCGATTTTGCCTAATAAGTTAACTTTTTCGGTGGCGGTGTTTGCTAGTAAGTCATTAGGTCTGGTAAGAGGTGGCCGACTGGGTTTGCAGAAATTGCGATCCATAGTTAGTTTGTTAATTGAATTATATGATATATTAAGTTGAATCTCACCGCCGAGGCCAGGTAATTCTTGGTGAAATGCGCCATATCTCTATTGAGCGACATTGCATAATCGTAGCGACATTGATACGAGTCCCCGCAATATTCCACCGCCTTGTTTATATCCAGCGTTCTGAAACAATAAAACAATTAGAATAATATTAGTCAATTTATAAGGGAGAAAGTGTGTTTTGGAACAACAATGAAGGTGCCAACAACATCTGCCCTGATGATGGACACTGTAACGCTGTCCGAAACGTTGGCTAAAGAAGGAGGTAGCGCAACACGGCATAACACCCCAAAAACAAATAACCATAATACTTTTGGCCGTGAAAATCTAAAATCATATCTAACAATGAAGGTAGTTAAGGGTATATATATACATATTAGTCCTGGGTCGGTCGTGAACGACCCGCTCATTGAAACCCGCTCACGGACCACCAAAGAGCGAGCGGGTCATTTTTTCGTCAGCACTGGGTCTCGCGACCCACTTGTCGCAACCGCTCTACTACTGCAGCCTGGGTTTCGGGTGCGGATGTGGCGGGGCGAGTGACGATAGATAGATGTATTAGAGAGCGAGCGGGTTGTAAACATCGGGTTTCGCCACCCGCTCTCTCGACTCAGGTAGTAGAAAGTAGCTGGGTGAAGCGTAAGTGCGAACTGCGAAACATTCGGTTAACACACACGTGCGTGACGTTAATAAATAACAATACAAAATGTACATATTAAAACAATTTTTCTAGCTCTGTTTATCATTTTATGTAGGTACTATATACTTATGATACTGCATACTTGTTATAATGCTCCTGTACAATTTATTTTATATGTAAAAGCCATCAAGGCGTTAACAAACAAATAAATGAATAAATAAATTTTAAAAATTTCTCCATAATATATTTTTAACCGTTACCGATCTATGCTCAGCCTATTATGGTCATCTTTAGACAATTATTATTCAATATTCATTCGGTTTAATAATATAACATTAAACAAAAATCTATGTACATACACGGTTAAGAATTTTTATATTATTATTAAAATTCTATTAAAAATCGTGCAAACATTGCAAATATTATTTATTTTGTACACCCTGTCCTCTTGTAACTTGTAACTCCTAACCTAACTATCCCACTATCAAAAAGTATCATAGCAATCATAATAATTCATGGGCACGTTTATTTTATTTTTTGTCCTTTTACACAAAGAAAAAATATAAAATAATAGTTTATAATAAAGCATTACAGCTTACAGCTAATTTACTTATTTAAATTCTCAGTAAAAGCTTCATAACACGTTTTTTACATGGTTTTTTATATCCTTCAAAACATGATAAAACATTGTTTTTTTACCCCAGAAGAATGTATTTTTTTATTATTTATTTATGGGAAATGACATTACTAGTTACAGGTGTGAGCTGTGAGAGAACGTTCACACAATTATAACCTGGGTTTCGTGTCGCATATGACTTGACCAATCTGGGCGGCGACCGGCGCGAGAAACTCGATTACCGAGTTTCGTATTTTGTGTCCCGAAAAGAGCGGGTCTTCGCGACCCGCTCGTGACGACAGTGGTTCGTGAGCGACCCGGGTCGTGTAAAACGATCGATCGACCCAGGACTAATACATATATATAGGGATGGTACAAGTCCAGTCTCTCTTCGACATCTAAAAATTTATTATGTTAGAGTTTTTTTTTTTACATTACGAGTACACAGGGAGGCCTTGAAGAAAATAATTCCCCTCATTTTTGAGGATGCTGTGTGGAGGGTCTTTTAAGATAAAGGGAGGAAAATAAATTCTGGGAAGGAAAAGGGTCTAAGGGTTGGGTAGTAATCTGGGGGTCAGCATGCACTTGTCTATTATTACGCCATCCCATTACCATGGTAAAATCTCGTGTGTAAACGGCCATCATACCATTACAGTAATACTACATTCACCACAAAGTTGCAATGATAATTTACTACTAGAGGCTGTAGGAAATCTGTTTTATTTTTCAAAAAGATTATTTTCACATTTCAGAGTGCCTCATAGATACTAGTACAATCCTGGTCATAAACCACTATTCAGAATTGAAACGCTGATTGAAACACCTTTAGCCTCAAAACATATCCCAAAAGGATGTACAGTTTGTAAATAAGAGTAGAAAACATAGGAGGGCGCCACTGTTGTTCAAATGGCAATACTAAAAATATAATCATGGTGATAATCTAAAGCCATGTAACCTACATTTTTATTAAAAATTAAAAAGGCATAAAAGTGAAAAAAATATTTTTTCATTGCAATATAGATACCCACTGATCTCAAAATTAGAATTGCATATACTCGTAAGTATATTATTATTATACGTTTGCAATTTTGTGTTAACATAATGAAGAATAACGACATTGTAATAAAATATAAAGCACACTTTAGAAATCGCCCACATTTATTTAATATTAGCTTGTACCTGGCGTTGCCCTTGCTTTAGTTTAAATCATGTCTTTAATTTTAGGCGGCCCCTAGACGATCAATTATATTGCTCAATGTTACGAATTGTGCAATATTATTGATCGTTTAGGGTTAATATTGAAGACGGCTCAATGATTGAAGAAAAGTTTGAGCGAGTTTAATTTTTATTGCACCATATTTTTCCAATGCATCGTGTAGAGTCAGTATTGCACAATACTTTTTCAATTTTTCATTTTATCAACTCGAAAACATTGAGCAGTTCGTTTATTGTGTAATATAGTCTCCGACCGAACTTTCGGTTTCGGCCAAAAAAGGAGTTTCGGCTTAGTTTCAGTTTCGGCCGTCATTTAGCCGAAACTACGGCCGAAACCGAAACTGAATTCGGGAGGTTTCGTTTTGCGATCGGACATGTTCGGTACATTGAACTACGAGCCACAAATTATCATTTTGCTGCGTCCGCGCTCATAGTCATGTCAGGACTTGATTCACTTGTTTGTGTTCGCTCCGCGAACTTTGCGGTACTTTGGTTTATTTGTTGTAAAATTGGAGTTGTTTATACTTAACGTTATTTCGAAATAGATAAGTTTTATTTCGCTATTGAGATGATTTAGTTCATGATAGGCCCTGAGGAAAATAATTTCCCTGAGGGCCTATGTAATCTTTGGGGATGTATGTGGAGGGTTTTTTTAGGGAAAGGAAGGAGAGGAGAGTTCTGGGAAGGAAAAGGGGTGGGTAGGAATCTGGGGTTCAGTATGTCCTGGTCATCCACCTTCAAGACCTAGACAAACCTCATCCCATGAACCACTTGGGGTCACCTATGGCAGAGGTGTTGGTTATCCAATAAAGGTTCCCGGGGCGGCGGTACCCATTCCCGCCTCCCAAATTATTTTGTTCTTAAGAGCTATGCCGGTCATTTAAAAATATCGTCGACAGGTATTGTAACGAATGTTTTCTGTTCCACTCCGCGCTCCCCTCAGGGGAACTGAGCGAAAGGGACAACTGCATATCGGGCCGAAAATACCTAAATAAAATCGTCAAAATCGATGTTTTGTATTCCCCATTTTTCTTCTCCAAAACTGGACCGATTTTAATTTTTTTTTCACTAACTGTAAAAGAAAATATTCTATGTCGGTACGTTTTGCTTTTTTTAAAAATACATTGTTTAGTTTGTATACTGAACGTCTTTTGACGGCGTTTAAACCAGGCAATTTTATTCATTTTTGGAAGGTCCTAACTTCTATAAGAAGTAAATTATCAAAAAAAAGCAAAACGTACCGACACGCTAGTGGTTGATATCTATATTATGTAAAAAAAATTTGCTCTAGAGTCAAAATCCAGAGAGATAAACGTGGAATACGTTTGTATGGAAAAAACACCGCTAGTATTTCCAAGGGTATATTTTGTTAAGTGTAGGTACCTAAACAAATTAGGTTTAAAAAAATTAATTTTGTTTTCTACCTTTTATTTTATGTTATCTTAATATGTATATAGAACAAAGTCGGGTTACTTACACTATTTATTAGGTCCTTACATATGAAATTGGCGTTTTGTATGGGAGGAGCATAAAGTCGATTTTTTTTAATATAACATATTTATTTAATCAAAGTATGTACCATTGCTATCTATGCACTTTTGCCATCTCATAGGTAGTTCATCGGTCCCTTTACTAAAAAAATCATTCGGACGGGAATCAATAAAATCTTTGAAGGCGGTTTGGACTGCCCCATCGGAGTTGAATTTTTTCCCTTGCAAGAAGTTATCCAAATTTCGAAAAAAATGGTAATCTGTTGGGGCAAGGTCCGGAGAGTACGGTGGATGTCTTAGACATCCAATTGAAGCTCCTCTAATTTGGTAACCGTATGTTGTGCAGTGTGTGGTCTAGCGGTCAACGCGTGTTTGTTGATTTGCTTCACTCAATTCGTGAGGTACCTACCCACCTTTCAAGCTTTTTCACCTTCCCAATTTGCTTCAAGTGGATTAAAACAGTTTAATCACTAACACCGCAGCCCGCAGCTAACTCGGACGTGGTTTGCGATGGATCCGCTTCCACAATAGCTGGTTGAGCGTACAAAGATGGCTGCGACAAATTTCTCCTTCGCAAAGCGGATGCGTGTGCGTGTGCCAAATTAAATAAGGTTCACTAAATAACTGCCCAAAATAAGGAAGGTTAAAAAAGGATGCCAAAAACTCACCAAACTGCACTTCATAGTCCGTTTCAGGTTTTTATAGTCCACTTTAGGCCGCTGGTTTTAGTGTCTAAAGGGTTCACAATTCACAATACATAAACACGGCATTCTCCACAGCCGCGGCGGGCAAACTTAAATTAATGTATCGGCGGGCGGTTTCACGGGCAAATACATGTGGCAAATACATGCCGGCGGAACAATATACAATATCGGCGGGCAAATCAATCCAAACATCTACAATGAACACAACAGCGGATCTTGCTTTCACAGCGGGCAAACAATAATCACGATGGATTCACAATTCACACGAAGTGCCAGTAAACCATACACACTTCGTGAGGCGGTAAATAAACAATAATTAACTTCCGCGCAGTTACAGGCGGTTCACAGTTTTTGTGTGTGACAATACTTCGATGCAAGTAAAGCGAACAAGCTGTTTGTCACTGCACCTTGTTTTTGGCAATTTATAGGTAGGAAATAAGGGAACAAGGGAATAAGCAGTTATTCAGCTTCTTATCATAGACAAGATGATTTTAATTGAAACTGGCGCCACCATCCCCCCCGCCTTGAAAGGGTCCCCCTTTCCAAACCGCACTGTGACAGCACTATCGTAAATAAACAAATATAACCAAATACTTATCCTAAATTTCCTAAGCTATGTTTAACTAAATCTAACAAATAATAACCCATTACTGAGTCGGCAAAGGGTAAAGCCTCACGACAGGCCGAATATATGTACCCGACGCTGTTTTAACGCGAGCAACACGAATTACTTCATCCTTTGCGGGGAAAACTTCGACAATTACTCCTAGCGGCCAATGCAATGGAGGAGCGTTTTCGGTCCCCACAATTACTACTAAACCGACCTTGACAGGGTTAGCGGGAGTATTCCATTTGGGACGTACTTGCAAGGTATGCAAATAATCCAACCTCCAACGTTTCCAGAACGATTGAATCAATTTATCGAGCAAGTCATGACGCGATAGAAGGTTCAAATTATCCTCCTCGATGGTCATGGCTGGCAGGTGTTTCAGTGGGGTAGTCGTTAAGAAATGAGCGGGGGTCAACGCGAGAATTTCAGATGGGTCTGAAGAGAGCGTCCTACATAATGGCCTTGTATTTAGAATGTTTTCTACCTGCGCGAGCACTGTAGTTGTCTCCTCGAATGACAGAATCTGATCTCCTATTACGCGAAAAAGGTGAGTCTTCATACTTTTGATATTTGCCTCCCAATTTCCACCAAAATGTGGCGCGATTGGCGCATTTAGATGCCAATTTATTCTATTATTGGCCAAAACACTTGCGAATTCTTCACCAAAATGTGAAGATGTTGAAAATGCGTGCAATTCATTTAACTTTCGTTTAGCTCCTACAAAGTTAGTTCCGTTGTCTGAATATAAATTTGACACGGGACCACGGCGGGAAAGAAAGCGTTTAAATGCATTCAGAAAACATTCGGTACTTAGACTTGAGGCTAATTCAAGGTGTATCGCTCTCGTTGTTAAACACACAAATAAGCAAATATATGCCTTTTGTGAACGAATTCCACGTCCACGTGACATGGTTACCTTTAAAGGCCCAGCAAAGTCTATGCCGACGTGCGTAAATGGCTTTACAGATGGAGTGACTCGACAATCCTTATGGTCGGCCATTAAAGGTGCGATTGTTTTAGGGTGTAGCCGAAAACATGAATTGCACTTATGTACGCGATTTCTAATTAAACTACGGGCCGATAGAATCCAATATTTCTGCCTCAAAATAGACATTAATAATGCGGGACCCGAGTGGCAATGAATTTGATGATAATGATCAACAAATAAATTCAAAATGTGATCTTTTCGTGGAAGGACTATGGGGTGTTTTTGATCATAATCTAAATCCGAATTAACTAATCGACCCCCTAACCTTATAAGTCCGTCTTGCAAAAACGGCCTCAAACGTTGAAATACGGTTTTACACGTTTTTCCTTGTTGAAGATTTATGTACTCACGGGGGAAATAAGCCAATTGTGTTTCACGAAATACCCTGAGTTCTGCAAACTCTAAGTCCGATCCACTTATGTGTCTTCGATACGGCACCTTAAGAAATCTAAATATATAAAACAAACAACGTAATAATTTATTCCACGATGAAAAGCGTTTTGACAAATTGAGTATTTCATACTCCTCTAAACTAGAAGTCATTACCAAAGTAAACTTCAGTTTGGGCGGTTGCGTCACCATGGTGACGTCATAAGCGGTAATAGGCCACTGCTTGGGCCTCAAATTGATCCATGGCGAATCATGGATCCATAGCGGGTAATCCAAAGGTTTTAGTTGCGGATTATCATGCGTGGAATTAATCATGCTACTGTTGATGTTGCGGTGGTCACTCTCGGGCGGTGAGTGCAAACATTGGTGCGTTTCCGGCGGCGAGTCGGAAATGGGTGGCGGCCGAGGGGAGGCCTCTTCCAGTTTGGCTTCCTCGGATTTGCCCATGGCGGGGGAGGGGGGTATCGTGGTGATCTTACCCTCTCGTGCGTGCATTTTAACTTCATGGTGCGGTATTATACAATATGGCGTTTGATCCTCCTTATTTAGTGCGGCAGGAGACAAATTATCCTTTTCCAAATATTCACTTATATTATTATTACTCGTGTAAGCGTCTCTCAATTTAGGAGAGTCTTCCAATTTGCGTTCGAGGCATAAACGTTTATTTGCTGTCGCAAACGAATCCCCAAGTGCTGAAGCATCTCGCTTAAATGGTAAAGCTCCAAAATACCTTCCATTTACACATTCACGATCTTCAGGACCTTTAGATGGTGCGTTTACCTCTTCAAATTTCCAAAATCTTTTTAGACGAATATCTTCTGATTCGTACATCACAGCACAACAAGATACAGTAGCATTTTTCTCAACTCGGGTTGGTGCTGTTCCCAAAATAACGTATCCTAAAACCGTTTCTAAAGCGTGCAGATTATGCCTATGCGAAGGGTCCTTGACCCTTTTTGACAACAGGAGATGCGGAAAGAGCTGAGCTCCTATCAACATATCAATTTCTCCTGGTTCTCCAAACGATCCGTCTGCCAAGGGTAAGTTATTCAAGTATGACAATGAAGGTACGTCTACTTTGGCGGTAGGTAAACGTTCTGTCACCTTGTCCACTATCAACGAAGTTACATTGTAATTTATTGCCCGATTAAAACGAGAATAAATTTTGGTATTAATCGAACCTCTAATGGGTTTTGAAGACCCTCCAATTCCCTTAACTGTGGAACAAGACGGGCGTTGATATTCAAAGAAACCCAATTTTCTGCAACAATCACGAGTAATGAAATTGCTTTGAGATGCGCTATCTAATAAACATCTAATAACATGTTCATTACCTTGCGAGTCCATAATACCTACTTGTGCGGTAGCCAACAAAACTGTACAATGTGCGTTGCGATTATAAGATCGAACAGTTGAAAACGTACATAAAGCCACATCAGGATTCGAACTGCCTTCCTTTGGATCAATTGTTTGATCAGCGGTCTGGTTTTCCTTTCTATTGGCGTTCCAAGAATCTGACTGCCTTCTGCGTGACTCACCCTGTTCCTCAAAATGTAACATCGTATGATGAAATTTGTTATTACATTTATGACAACTTTCGTTTGAATTGCAGGCTCTAGCCCTATGTTTATCACTAAGGCATCTAAAACAAAATCCTTTACCCTTGACAAAGTTGAATCTTTCCTTAATACTTAATTTTTAAATTCCTGACATTTATACAAATGTCCGTGCGGTTTTTTACAAAGTAAACATTTAATAAACGGCCGATTTTCGGTTGTATCCAAATCGCTACCAGCGCTTAAAAATGCTTGCGTAGATTTTTGTGATCTCTTTGACGTCTCAATGTGTGCAGACGATTTCCTTGTTGAGCCTGTTCGCTGCAAGATTTTGATTTGCTCACGAACAAATTTCACTAGATCTTCAAACGAGGGAAAATCCGTTTCACGATAAATTCTTTCGAAATCCTTCACGGAATCCAAATCAAGTTTTTTCAATGCAATATGAAGAAAAATGAAGTCACACAAATTTTCCAAATTTACATTTTTGACTGCAGCCACCGCAGACGCAAAATTATCAACAAACGATTCCAAATTATTGATATTAGCTTCTGAAAACGACTTGAAATTCAAAATTTGATCAAGGTAAGCGGAAGAGATAACGCGTTTATCATTATATTTCTCGATTAAAGAATCAAATATTATGTCATAGTTTTCAGGTGACAACACAATACCCGAAAATGTTGTTTGTACTTGTTTACTAATTTTCCCCAATAAATAATACAATTTTTCCGAATTTGAAAGGGACTCATTATTGTGCACTGTATTAACAAAACTAGAATAAAAAATGGGCCAGCTTTTTAGATCTCCACCAAAAAACACCAAATCAATCGCCGGGAGTTTTGGTTTTTTACAATTTTTATTTTGTAAATCTAATTGCGGTTTTCTCTCTTGAATCAACAAAAGTGCGCGTTTTATTTTACAGTACATGTCTTCAAATTCTAACCAACTTTCAAATTTTGGGGTGTAATCTGGATCAATTTCCAAATTAATGACATTAATTTGCTGATGTGTTTCTTCATATTTATTTCTAGTCGAATCCAACGTATCAATTAGCGATAAAAATTCCTCTTGAATATTTGCGTCTGAAATCCCCTTTGAAAGTTCAAATAATTTTTTAATACGTCCGTTTAATGCCTCACGCTGAGACGTCATCCATTTCAATTTCTTTTCCTTTGCAGATGCCATAATGCAATAATAAATAATCTATCAAAAAAAAGAGAGAGAAAATTAAATTATATTTATTTATTTTAAAACTATTCGGTACGCGCAGGTTAACACCTAGCTCCGTAATAGCAAGGTTAACAGCTACTTTATTCAGTGCCGGGCGACGGCGCTGTGTGAAAATGGCTACAATAATAATTAATTACGTTCAAATTTGGTACGGGGCGAAATGCCTGGTGTACCTATTACAAATAAAATTGTAGCCGAAATTAAATACAATAGCGGTTAAGAATAATGTACCTACGTATTATCAATTAGTTCAAATGCAATAAGGAGCGACACGCCTAGCACTGGCTATCCACTATAATAATTAATAATTACGTACAAATGCGGTAGGTACCAGCGCATTGGCCACAAATAACGAATTTCTAATATTTTCACCCTACAAATATAGGTGAATGCGTTTACTATAATTTTAAGGTACCAGCTTAATACAAAATGCGAATAGAATTGCGGTTGTACAATGTACCTACCTACATATTACCATCTACTTAGTACTAATGCAGTACGGGCACTCTGACAAATACGATTTGCGCAGAGATTTATTACTATTTATTATAGCGTCACAAATGTATCTACGAATTTGGTTATATCTATTTATTTTCAAGGCCATCAATATACACGAACAAAATACGAATGACCAATGGTTGTCACAGTAAATTATACCAACGAATTTAACGTATCAGGCTCGAAAAGGCCAATGATACGAACAAATTTAAAGGCATCCGGCTCGAAGGACCAATGGTTGAGCGTACAAAGATGGCTGCGACAAATTTCTCCTTCGCAAAGCGGATGCGTGTGCGTGTGCCAAATTAAATAAGGTTCACTAAATAACTGCCCAAAATAAGGAAGGTTAAAAAAGGATGCCAAAAACTCACCAAACTGCACTTCATAGTCCGTTTCAGGTTTTTATAGTCCACTTTAGGCCGCTGGTTTTAGTGTCTAAAGGGTTCACAATTCACAATACATAAACACGGCATTCTCCACAGCCGCGGCGGGCAAACTTAAATTAATGTATCGGCGGGCGGTTTCACGGGCAAATACATGTGGCAAATACATGCCGGCGGAACAATATACAATATCGGCGGGCAAATCAATCCAAACATCTACAATGAACACAACAGCGGATCTTGCTTTCACAGCGGGCAAACAATAATCACGATGGATTCACAATTCACACGAAGTGCCAGTAAACCATACACACTTCGTGAGGCGGTAAATAAACAATAATTAACTTCCGCGCAGTTACAGGCGGTTCACAGTTTTTGTGTGTGACAATACTTCGATGCAAGTAAAGCGAACAAGCTGTTTGTCACTGCACCTTGTTTTTGGCAATTTATAGGTAGGAAATAAGGGAACAAGGGAATAAGCAGTTATTCAGCTTCTTATCATAGACAAGATGATTTTAATTGAAACTGGCGCCACCAATAGCCTTCAATTCTTCATTATCAACTTTGGTCTCCGGCCGTCCACGGGGCTTGTTCTGCAGGTCGAAATTTCCAGAACGAAAACGTTGGAACCAAAAACGCACTGTGTTTTTTTTTGCGGCACCGTCGCCATTCACATCATTAATCCTTCGAGCCGTTTCTGCAGCACTGGTGCCACGGTGGAACTCGTACTCGTAAATAACGCGATATTTCAAGTTTTCCATTTTGTAAACTAAGTGACGCAAAGAAAAAAAACCATTAAGGAAAAAACAAATGAATTATAATTTTCGAAACACAAATACATGAGTAAATAGCTGTATAAATTTGAATTTGGAATTCCTAACCAAAGAGAAGATATTTGAGATCAAAGTTGCCAGTACGGCAAAACGCCAATTTCATATGTAAGGACCTAATATAACTCGAGATCGGCTGCACCGATTTTGATGATCTTTGATTTGTTGGATTTGTCTCCGCCCCGGATAACAGAATAACTATTAAAACATCGCAAAAATTCACGGAAAAGAGAATTATGAAGAAAATTATTTTTTTTATACATTTTGTATGGAACGAATTCTCATATTTTGAAAGAACTGCAGCATTATTGTGATAGGTATAATATTTAACTGTGTGTGAACTCCAAAAATTCAAAAACGCCAAATGTCAATGAGTTGATTATTTAGCTTTTGTTCTTAATCATATAATGCTGCCTCTCTTTCTTACACACTAAATGTCAATAGTCGAAAATGAGACAAACCGTGAACGTATGTCTCTGCACCCCTCCAAAAGGAAAAATACAATAATAATAAATCTCTGAAATGAAACGCATTTTTTTTTACGTAAGCTCGACTAAGGACCTACGTCATCTTATGAGATGCTGTGTGGAGGGTCTTTTTAAGGAAGGGTAGGATAGAAAGTTCTGGGAAGGAAAAAGGCATGAGGGGTGGGTAGGAATCTGGAGGTCACTGTATCCGGGAGTGAATCCATCCCTCCAACCGCGGTGCAAGGCCATTGCCTTGACCGAAATTGAGATTTTACCTTGACCTTTCCAGCTGGACTCTTTCGACCCCATTGGTCGAGAAAATCCAGCTGGAAAGGTCAAAAGGCCTCCCTCAACCAGTCTCTCTCGATCCGACTCGCCACGCAGCAGGTAAGCAGACGCATCCGCCGCCAAGACCCGCACAAAAGTCACCCCATGAACCCGGGCACCCCTCATAAATCACCAAACGTAGCTAACCACTTGAGGTGACCTATGGCAGAGGTGTCGGCTATCCAATAAATGGTTCCCGGGGCGGCGGCACCCATACCGGCTTCCTTAGAAAATTTCCCGTAAGTAGGTGGAAAGTAAGAAAATCACAAAAAATATAAATCCGTACACAACGCCATCTCTGATACTGATAAAAACAAAACACGGACAGTTGGGCATCGATAATTGCTTCATTGTGTAATTTTTAACTTAATAAAAAAAATTGATTTAATTCGAAGTTCGTCGCTTAGTTTGTTAATAATGTTCAAATAGGTAATACCTACTATTTTTTTTAATATTATTTACGAAGCGATTTATGATTGGATGGATTTCAAAAAGCATAAATAATTTATTTGAAATAAGGAGTGACAATTATGTTATGTTTATATTTAGTTCAAATATCAGACTGAATGATTAATATATGATTTTAAAAAAAAGGCTGATTGATTAAGATTGACTATTTTTTTCCACGAAAAATGACCTTATATGGAAGTTTCGGTTTTGGTTTCGGCCGAACCTGAGACCGAAGCCGAAACTCAGTTTCGGTTTCGGCCGTAAAAACTAGTTTCGGTCGGACACTAGTGTAATATAATTGATCATTTTATTGTGCAATATAATTGAACGTTTGGATTCTAAGCGCCTTTCAATCTTATTGAGCAATAAAATATATTGTACAATGTTATTGTAGCGTCTAGGGGCCGCCTTATATCTGAATATATTTAATTCATTCAGATCTAAAAGTAGTGTAAACTCACCATTAATAATTCTTCCTTTCTAACTACTGTTAAATTCAAATCTATGTTAAATTAAATTAAAGCCAATCAACTATCACATCTACCAGATCTGCCCTGATGACGGACACTGCAACGCTGGCCGAAACGTTGGCTAAAGAAGGAGGTAGCGCAACACGGCATAACACCCCAAAAACTAACAACGAAATTACTTTTGGCCGTGAAAATCTTAAAACGTATCCGAAAGCCAATCACTTTGTAAAACACAATTTAATCAAATTTATGTCATTAAGTAGGTACCTTAACAACAGTGCTTCTACGATTTAATTTTTTTTTTAACGACAATAAAATGTTTTTTTAAATGTGTATACAGTGTTCTGTATTTTCAGTGTCATTGCGTTGCATTGCACTTCCCCTGCATACATTCTGCAATAAAACTATTATTATTATTATTGCACTTTATAAGAATATTTGACAGTTAAATTGGTGTTGCCAGCCTTCAAATTTTTAGTTCCATTTTTTAATATTTTCTACTCTTATTTGACAGACTATACCATAGGCTGATATCCACTGGCTCCATGCAGTTGGTATTCTTGTGCAAACATAAAAACCTTTATCTTTCCAACTCCTTCCCATTCCTACTCCCTTCAGCCTCACAACATACCCCAATTGGACAAAGCCACTAGTCCCACCAACTCCAGGCAGTGTGTTGCTCATATAAACAAAATAAATTAATAATAAATACCTGTTTGGAGGTAAAAAGTCAGCAGGCTCCTTGAGATAGACAGGATCGAATGTTGCGTTGTTGTAATAGGACGCTGTTCGGCCAAACTCACGCGTAAACAAGGCTGCCCCCTTTCCATCCTCCGCTCTGTCTGACAGCATCCCTGGAGAGATCAAACAAAGCAATGTGTCAAATCAAGTGCATTCATATCAACTGATATTTAACCCTTAGGATGCAAATCGTCCGCCATACACCTGCTAAAACTATTTTCCTAATAACTTACTTGCTTTTTGCAAAATTATGTTTTTATCAATTGTAATGTCTTACCAGAAACTGTGTTTATGCATATAGTTTCCACTACTTATATTATAGACAGCTACTTATTTTCAGAGATTTTTTTTTCTCTCTAATGTTATAAAAAATCATAAATTAATGAAGACTTATGATAACATCATTGAGTTTTATTAAATTTTCTAAAAAAGCGATCTTCACAATAAAAATAAGTCATATGAAGCTTTCCTGTAAATAAATAAGTATTTTTTCACAGATAAAATAAACATATTTGCAAGTGAAATAACAAGGTTAAGCCGCGCTACCCATATTTCTACTGATTTCTTACATATCTCCCAACATTTGAAGTTTTTAAGCTCTTAAAAAATATATGTTATCTTTGAAGATAATATCTAGACGCATTCCACGCCGAAACGCAAATTATATGAAATTCCTTCGATAGAAAAAAAATCGCAAAGTGTGCTCCGAAAATTATTATGAACACCTTTGTTTCAGTTATTTTACTAACTAGTAAAATGAATATAACTATATATATTTTTTCACAACTATAACTATAGTTGTGAAAAAATTCACAATGTTTCTTTAAATGATACATAAGATGCCTTCCACGAGATTTTTACTCTATTTTAAACGAGTCATGTTTCATTAAACATTTTCACAATTTTCGCATCGATTTTATCATTTTAAATCTTAGCGAGCTCCTCTAACATTCGTAATTACATATCTCTCCATCTTCTTCTTTTTGAGTGCGGATGCGGTGCCTTAAAGATGTATTATTTCCTTGCCAAGCGGATAAAAAAATTTGATGACCGGACAATTCAGAATCATGCAACTTCAACACCTCCTTTGAAAAATCATTAAAAGCGATGAAAAAAAATGGTTAAATAGGTTACATTAGGTTAAGTTACAGGCTATTTTACATTTTCTTTTCAAAAAGGTATTGAAATCGCATTGTACTGGTTGTCAAAAAATATGTTCTAAGCTGGGAGCCTTTTTTAAACATTTCCAAATAATTGTAACGGTGACCCGACATTTGGTCCGGCGACAGTTGGTCCGGCGACATTTGATCCGGCCGACATTTGATCCGGCCGACACTTGATCCGTCGGACAGTTGATCCGGCGGACATTTGATCCGGTGACAATTGATCCGGTCTGATCCTTTAGAAGATTTTTTTTTCAAGTGAGTATGTAAAGAGGATATACGGCAGTACAACCAAGGTCGGTGTACTTACATCTGAAGGCATCTTGAGTGAAAATCCGCTGTAAAAATATTTTTACTAACAATAATTTCGACTCTCCGAAGAAGCATGCGGCAATACACAATGGCAGATACAGAAAATACTCAAGGGGGGGCGCAAAAGATATAAGAAAACTAAAAAGTAGACAACGGGGAGAATATGACGAACCGCACAAAGAGGAGACCGACTATATGATTTTGGCAGCCACCTCTGGTCTGGAGCTCCAAAATACCTAAAAAATACCCTCGACTCTGTGCAGAAACGGGCGGTCCGCTTAATTGATTCTCCCATCTTAACAGACGGATTGCAATCTTTAGAACACAGGCGTCGGGTGGGAATGCTATCCTTGTTCTACCGGTATTACAATGGCAGATGCTCCGAGGAACTAGCGTCATTGATCCCTTCGGCACCGGTGCATAGTCGGGAAACACACCAAACGCGTGCCCAACATTTGTACACTTGATTTGCCAGCCTCTGTGTTTCCCCCTTCCTACAACATGGGTCTCTTCAAGACCAATGTTCATTCCTTCCTCTCCTCAAAAAGACTCTCCACACAGCATCCCAGATGACATAGGCCCCGAGGGAAATTATTTTCCTCAGGGCCTCCTGTGTGGAATAAATGTAAAAAAAAATACTATCTCATTCTCTCGCAGGCTAAAACATACAGATGGATGTGTTTGTCAAATCACAACAGTGCTAAAGAAGTTTCCACTTCAATAAATAAATAAAAGATTGACGGACCGCACATTTAAAACTTGGCTGGCCACAGGGAGCAGTAGGGCTGCATTCAAGGGAATACACGATTAAGGGAATCAAATACTTGAGTCGGGCCGTGTTAAGGGTACCTTTACATAAAACGACGTATGAATGTGAATGAAGCAAAAGTTTCAATTTAGGAGGCGAGTGTGGGTACCGCTGCCGCGGGAATTATTTATTGGATAAACAACACCTCTGCTATAAGTCATCCCAAGTTGATCGCTAAGTTTGGTGACTTAGCAGGGATGCCTGAGTTCATGGGATGTGCTTTTCAAAGTAGCGGCGGAAGCATTTGCCCACGTACTACGTGGCGAGCTAGAAAGGACTGGTTGAAGGAGACCATTTAACCTCTCCAGCAGGAATCCCTCGAACCATTTCCTCGCATCGCAGTGGGAGGGAAAGTTTCATCCGTCCATCTCTTCTGGACACACTAACCCAGAGAGTCCTAACCACCTATCATACCTTTTTCCTTCCACTATTTCCTTTCTCTAAAATGACCCTTCACATAGCATCTCCACAGACTTTTTTTTTTAATAATAAAACAATAATAGGTATATTTTTATAGTTACCCAAAAATGACAGTGGATAAGTTTATGTATTCGGGAAGTATATTTACGAGAGATGGGGAGTCTGATAGAGATATTGAAAGAGGGGTAAATGCAGGTAACTCCGCATTTATGGAGGATAGCAGTCCACAATGGAGTGCTTTTTTTTTACATTAACTCCACACAGGAGGCCCTGAGGAAAATGATTTCCCTCAGGGCCTATGTCATCTGGGATGCTTTGTGGAGGGTCTTTTTGAGGAGAGGAAGGAATGAACATTGGTCTTGAAGAGACCCATGTTGTAGGAAGGAGGAAACACAGAGGCCGGCAAATCATTCCACAGCCGAGCTGTTGAACACAAGAACGAGTCGAAGAAACGACCCATTCTCATGGGACAAATGTCAACCGTGTACAAATGTTGGGCACGCGTTTGGCGTGTTTCCCGACTACGCACCGGGGTACCAACCCTGATGTATGGCAGTGAAGCATGAAACTGGCAGAGGAAGGACTAAATGCTATAGAAAGCCAAGTATAATAGTGTGAAAAAAATATGAAAATAATGCAAGGCTGATACAAGCGTAATAAGCAAGATTAAGAAAGGGACGCTTAGATGGTTTAGACATGTAGAGCGAATGATTGAAGAAAGATTTTCTTGTATTTAGGGTCGTCGAATAAAGAGAATTTCGAGTGCCTGAAAAAGTTTGTCAAGTCCTGGGTGGAGAGATGGTCTGTACTTAAAGTCGCCGATCTAGACTAAATTCATCTTTGTTTCAGGTGCTACACGTATTGCTCCTGTCTCCCTTGGTATATCCTCCATTACTCTTCACTAGTGTATACGCTTTGAACTGTTTATAATATTACTTCTGTGACCCGTAAATTACTGGTTACGTTTGACTTATGTACTGACACAATTTCTTTTCTTGTTTTAATTATTTTCTTTTAGCTCTAATTTCACACCGTTTACAAGCATCCATGATAGGTTAACTCCTAATGTCTCTGCTAAAACTGATTTATGCTTTTACCTCAACAGGCCATATTCTATCTTGGTGGTGTCATCACCACCATCGCCCAATATATTATGACCTTTGTACTCATACAATAATTATGTTCTAATATATAATTGCTCTTATCATTTTTTTTAACTTTACATTAGCTTTAGCTCCATATTTTGGTGTCGCAGCTGAACTGTACATATTATGTATCGTCGTCACCCCATAAAAGGGGGTGGGATAGACCCTGTCCGTGCGTACAGCCAGGCGAACACATAGAGCGCATAGATTATGTTTGCTCAAGCAGCCTCTCCCGATCCGGACCGCCACGCAGTAGATGAGGAAAAGCATTTGCCACAAAGATCTAGACAAACCTCACTCCAAGAACCCAAGCACCCCTGTAATTAACAGGGGTGCTTGGGTTATTTGAAATGACCTTTGCCGAGTATGGTGACTAGATCTGAAAAGCCAGGTAAATTTTCCACACTACAGTGCAAAGCGAGGGGTGGCGAGAGAAAGGCTGGAGAGATCAGAAGGTCTCTCTCAACCGGTCTCTCCTGATCCGGACCGCCATGCATAGAGTGGGCAAAGGCATCCCCCGCGAAGACATAAACAAACCACGGTTTGTTAATGTCTTATATTATGTAAACCCGGTTACCAAACGTAGCGAACCACTTGGGATGACCTATGGCAGGAATGTTGGTTATCCATTAAATGGTTCCCGGGGCGACGGTAAACATATCCACCT
Source organism: Limnephilus rhombicus (assembly GCA_929108145.2). Taxonomy (NCBI): domain Eukaryota; kingdom Metazoa; phylum Arthropoda; class Insecta; order Trichoptera; family Limnephilidae; genus Limnephilus; species Limnephilus rhombicus. The sequence goes on along the minus strand of OV815295.1, from coordinate 42,202,350 downwards.
CCCAAATGTTAAGTAGATGTTGCACATATAAGAATTTCGTATTTTGCTATTCGTCAGTATTCATTCAGAATTGAAACTTTACTTGAAATGGCTCTAAGCGTGTTTGGTGACTAGATCTGAATAGCCAGGAAAATTTTTCACATATCCTTCTCCTCCCACTATCTTCAGCCTCACAACATATCAAAATTAGGAATGCCATAATCTCACTGGCTCCAGACGGTTTGGAGCAGTTGGGACTCTTGTATTTTGATAAAAGTTCTAAAAAATAAAAATATTAAAAAATTTAGATCATACGGTTTTTGTAATTTGTTCGCTGGTGTACAGTGTAAATAGGTTTAATCGGATTACTTGAAATGACGTGACTAGATCTGAATAGCCAGGTATGTTTTCCACATCTCCTTCCCCTCCCCACTACCCTCAGTATCACACCATACCAAAATTGAGGATGCCATTGGCACTCACTGGCTCGATACGGTTGAGAGCAGTTGGGACTCTAGTGTAATTTTCAGATAAAAAAGTTATGCGCAAGTAGGAATCTTTTACGGTTTTTTTGTTAAACCGACTGCACATATAAGTATGTCGTATTTTGTATTGCCGCATGCTTCTTCGGAGAGTAGAAATTGTTGTTATTAAAAATATTTTTACAGCGGATTTTCACTCAAGATGCCTTCAGATATAAGTACATCGACTTTAGTTGTACTGCCGTATATCCTCTTTACATACTTACTTGAAGAAAAGATCTTCTAAAGGATCCGGCCGGATCAATTGTCGCCGGATCAAATGTCCGCCGCATCAACTGTCCGCCGGATCAAGTGTCGGCCGGATCAAATGTCGGCCGGACCAAATGTCCGGATCAACTGTCATGGAATCAATTGTAACATATTTCAAAAAGTATTGACCACCATTGCTTGCAAGTTTTAATGGAGCACCCACAAAACCCTCGCTTTTGGTGTGCTATTTCATGCTGTTTAACCCCCAGAGTAGGTACCAAGACATCAACCATGGATTTCCTAGAAACTTTTAACCTGGTAAACTTTTAAATGCAAATACAAGGCATATTGTTATGTTAAGACTTACAATATTTGCCAAAGTCCTTGTGTGCACTCTCAAAGTTGTTGATGTTAGGAGAAGTCCATAATCCATCAGGTCGGGTGAAGTCATCTTGCATGTCCCATGACCAGTTGCCCAGCAGACCGCGAGTCTTATTCTGAAATTTGTAAAAGTAATTCATAAAACCAGCCATCATCATCATGATCTATGCAGCTTTCATATATTCATTTACTAGCTGACCCGGCGAACTTCGTACCGCCTAAGAATCAATAACTGTTGTGTTAACTTATTAGCTGAATTAATTAAAAAAATTTTTAAGTTAAAATTAATACTCAAAATGAATTAAGAAATGTAATTCACTAGGCAGCAAGACATTTGCTTTATTAAAGCGAATCGAAATGATTCACGTGGCATTATTGTACTACTTTCTGTTAAAACTATTTACTGGGTTGGTTGCACTTGGGTCGATTCCCTTCATTGAAGCTCCTTGTGATATCCAACATTTTTCATTTTGTTGTCGTTAGATATCTTCCCAGTTCCACCGGGTGCATTGAGGAAAAATAAGCCACCATTTCCATCATCAACAGCCTTCATTAACGTATCGTGCACTTCCTTCTGTTGGGGGTACAACAGTGGTACATTCGTTCAAACTGATTGGTTCAATGCATCTTGACCATATTCACGTTCACGCACCAATTCTCGATTGAAAGCAACATTCATTGCAAGTTTCATTGCATTCATGAAGCGTCGATCTGGCGTTGTTATTCCTAACTTGACTAACAAACTGCCGCACAAGAGGTAACACATGTCTTCGATCAAAAACAATGCCTGTTTATGTACATCCCCATTCACCTCGAGATCAGGATTCCCTGAACTGACACGAATTCGATGTAAAATGTCTTCTGACATGTCATCTTTGTACTTGTTCCATAGTTCACGTGGATTCGATGGGAAACATGTCGAAATAATGATAGCAAATAATGTGCGTATCAGACTGGAGATGCAGAAATAATTGCTTCAGTGATTGTCATGTCCCAATGAGTATCTTTTTCAAGCAAATTGATCTGCTGACATACAACACAAATTGTTGGGCACACTACACCATTGACTTATGATTCAAACGATGTCGGCCCACGAACATTCACCAGCAACAACCGAAAGTAGAAGCATTCGTTACTTTTTACATGAACTGTGTAAATGCGACCAAGAGCATCAGTAGAACGCACAACCGGATGATCAGTAACCACATCTCTTCGACAAATCTCTCTTCGGAAATCTCTTCGACAAAGTGTAATAACGTGGCATCTCAGAGTAGAGCAACGTCCGGGCAAACATCGCATTGGCAAATCGAAAAGAAACTGGTCAATGTTGTTGCTGGAGGTGGTGTTTCAGCACGTTTGGCAACAATCGATGTAATGAAATAAACTCGTTGATCATTCTCCAGATGCATCGCCAAATATACAACAATGAAATGTCGTTCATGAATGGGGAATGAGAATATACGCCAAATCGCCTCATTGTAGCTCACAAACTTGAGAGCGTGTGATTTCATTGTTTTATTAAATTTACGATAAGCCGCCGCACTTTGATAAGCACAGATTTTGGAAAGTACACTATTTTTAAACTTAGTTACCGCAAAAAACATCGGTTTCAGTCAGGACCGGTGGAAAAATATGCATTTAAATTTACATTTTATAAACAAAAAAATTTGTACGTAATTTCTCGTTACGGCTGACGTTTCGTATTACTTTATTTTGCATTCTGAACAACTTCCACTATTTCCAGGGTACCAATCGATAAATATTAAAAAAAGATTGCTATATGGCAAAAATCACACATATTCTAGGAAGGTACTAATTAAAGTTACCGTACAAATTTTCAAAATAATTTATGGATAAGCCGCCGCACTTTTAATAGGCACAGATTTTGGAAAGTACACTATTTTTAAACTTAGCTACCGCAAAAAACATCGGTTTCAGTCAGGACAAATTTTCATAATATTAAAAAAAGATGGTAATTTTTGGAGATCGCTGGCAACGGTTAATATGCACTTTTTTTTTAAAAAAGCCTTTTGATTCACCTTAACTACATTAAAAGGCAACTATTTGCATTGGGGGAAGTGGAAAATATTTCATTCTAAATTTCGATTACGTAAAATTAAAATTAGCTTTCGTCTTGTGAGATTGTATGCCAGAATCCCAAACCATGTTACACAAACCTAGCGCAGCCGCTAAACTACTTGAAAACTGGGATGTTTTTCTTGCCTTGACGCGAGTAGGCGTTATAAAGGGGCACTTTCTTTTGTATCACAAACCATGTTACACAAACCTAGCGTAGCCGCTAAACTACTTGAAAACTGGGATGTTTTTCTTGCCTTGACGCGAGTAGGCGTTATAAAGGGGCACTTCTTTTGTATCACAAACCATGTTACACAAACCTAGCGTAGCCGCTAAACTTGAAAACTGGGATGTTTTTCTTGCCTTGACGCGAGCAGGCGGCATAAAGGGGGCACTTTCTTTAATGTGTGCAAATTATTTTACTATGAATTTGTTTTGTATGGTTGGCACTACTGATATACGTCACTATGTGGTTTCTATGGACAAGATTCAATATGGCGTCGGCGTCAAAATGGAAAATTACGTGAATAAAAGTCTTCACGAATATAAATTAAGTTTAGGGGTAGTTTATTTTTTTGAATATATGCCTATTATAAGTTTAGTGGCATGCGGCGTCTAGTCGTAAATTTACCATTGTTTTTTATTTGTAGTTTTAACGTCAAAAACCGCCATATCGCTGACTTTAGTGACAAATTTGCAGATGTATTTGATTGACTTCACCGAATTGCAATAGGTACCCCACGTCACAATGCGCCTTGAATGTTTTGAAAAGAAGTGGCTGTTTTCCTGGAGTTGTGCAGACATACGTTCACCGTTTGTCCCATTTACGACTGTTGACATTTAGTGTGTAAGAAAGAGAGGCAGCATTCTATGTTTAAGAACAAAAGAAAAACAATCAGCACATTGACATTTGACGTTTTTGAATTTTTGGAATTCAAGCAAACTTCGATATTATACCTACCTACCACAATATTCCTGCAGCTCTTTCAAAAGATGAAAATTCGTTCCATATTAAATGTATGAGGAAATGAATTTTCGTCATAACTTTCTTTTTCATGAATTTTTGCGATGTTTTAATAGTTATTATCTTATCCGAGGCGGAGACAAATCCAACAAATCAAAGATCATCAAAATCGGTTAAGCCGTTCTTGAGTTATAAATAGTGTAACTAACCCGACTTTGTTTTATATATTAAGATCTGTCGAAAAGCAAAAAAAAAAAATTTGCTGGTTTCTAATAAGAAAAAGGCACTATTAATACAAGGCATTGAAATCTCTGGCAATGCCAACCAAACTGGAATAGAATGCCTGTCTTAATACGGGAACTCCTTCTTGTGTAATGGGCATAGTAAAAACAATTATTGCAAATGATATGGAAATAAAATAAAATGAAATCTTGTACGTACAATGTAAGTCCAGGGAAGGTAAACCCGGGCTGTCATGAAGCCCTGGTTCTCCACCACCTCCACTCCGGCTCCCGACTGAAACATCATGATGACTTCGGACTGGTTCAGGATGTAGGTGGGGGTGTACACAGTCACACCTAGCCATCAAATAATACATTGTTTAATTAATGAGGACAATTTAAGGGACACTAAATCCAGAATCGAACCCAGGACCTTAGCCTCGCCAGGCAGTGCCCTACCACTAAGCTAATCTGATTCAGTCATATTTAACTGTATCATACTCCTACTAAGAACTACCAACAATATCTTCATTTTCTTAAAGCATATTTTTATTGGCTGCTATCTTTATGTATGATTGCAAGATTCATCTCAAACTAAATATTACCTAGATAGTGTCTTGGATAAATCTATTAAGAAAATGAAGATAATATGTATTGGTAGTTCTTAGTCGAAGTATGATACAGTTAAATATGACCTTACCATAACAATAAATATTAGCTCAGTGGTAGAGCTCCACCCGGCAAGGCAAAGGTCCTGGGTTCGATTCCTAAATGTGACTGTATTTTTTTCTGATTTTTCTGTTTTAGATTTTCGAGTATCGTTAATATTGTCTTCATTAACCGCTTCTGTGCCAAGAGCGAGATTTCTCGCATTCTTGGCCACGCCCAGCAAGCCGGCCATAGAAAAATAGCGAGTTATCTCGTTATTCTTTGAGCAAGATTTATTTATTTATTTATTTTTTTTTTTTTCAAGATTTTTGCTAAGTCATTTAAATATCCTTTCAAGGTGTAATATGTTTTTAATTTATAAAAATAAGATTTAAAAATGATTTATTTTGATTAAAAATTCATGGCCTGCTGTTCACAGCTACACTCCTACATACTGGCATTTAAAAGGTTAATTAAAAATTACAATTTTATGTTTTACTCATTAAGTTAAAAATAAAAATAAAGATATTATTTACCTGGGAAGTGTTGGATCTTCAGAGAATTCCTGTCAAAGTAAATTCGCTTTCCATTGGCGAACACGTCCAGGCGGTATCTCCACTGCGCATGAGAGGGACGCAGGCGCACCTCGATGGTGGCGGAGCTGTTAGCCGCGGCGGCCACGGCCGTGAGCTGCGTGGCGCGCACGGGTCCGTACTGGTTGCGCGCCACCTGCTCGAAACGGCCCTGCACGTCCAGCTTCAGGCTGGGCAGGTCAGTGCGAGCCAGGACGAATTCACCTGCAATGTGACAGTGATAAAAGTAAAACATCGGTGCATGATAGATAAAATCAATTCCATGATCCCCCAACTGTTGAACCCTCAGACAGTTGAGCCCTCTGCGATATACAGCCGTAAAACAAATTTTGCATAGATAAGTTTATTTTTTTTTTTTTACATTAACTCCACACAGGAGGCCCGGAGGAAAATAATTTCCCTCAGGGCCTATGTCATCTGGGATGCTGTGTGGAGGGTCTTTTTATTTATTTATTTATTTCAAAACATACGGCACAACATGTGCCATTTACATAACTATATTTATATATATTATAATACAATGACAAAAGAAAGTGACATATAAATGTAGAGTCAAATATAAAAACAAAAGGTAAAAAAAAAAAGTTAAGGTAATGAGTAGTAACTAGAATTAAGATGTATAAAATGAAAGTATAAAGTAAAGGTGTAAACTGTAAAATATAAAGTATAATGTAAAAGTAAAAGTTAAAATAAAAAGTTGAAAGGCAGGAAATAATTTAGACTATAAGTTACCTTTATAAATAATATAAAGTACAAAAGTTATAAATATTAAAAAGTATGACAAGTAAATAGTAAGAAATGGTCTTAGGAGCCAAATATTGAAGATAATATAAAATTTCAACAAAAAAAACAAATAAAAGGAAGGTATTACGGAGAATACAATGCGATATGAAAAGTAGGTACCTACGATATGTTTCTAATCCATAGGTATTAGAGTGCATACTGGTAGGACATCATATTATGGTTACATGATTATATTTATTATGATTAAGTGGTAGTTCTAGCAGATAAATTTTGTCTAATGCATCTTTTGTGTGATGACAGACTTCCGGCATGATCGATATGAGCAAATTCATTACCTAAAGTGTGTAAACGATGTATTACTGAATTTTATTCTGCATTACTGAGAGTATTGTTGCAATAATAAGGTGTTTTGAGTCGAGTTGTTCTACTAGGTACATGATAATTTATTAAAGATACCAATTCAGGGGAGTCAAACCAGTTATTGTTTATTTTAAATAAAAAAATAAGATCATCGAGTATTCTTCTATCTTTTAACGATAAGAGTCGCATTTTTTGTAATTTGTTTCCCGACTATGCACCGGTGCCGAAGGGATCAATGATGCTAGTTCCTCGGAGCATCTTCCATTGTAATACCGGTAGAACAAGTTGTCTTTCTAAAAGGTTATTATTTATGTTTTAAATAAATTGTAAATTTTTATAGCAGCTTCAAAAATAAAATCTTGCCGTTGCTGATTCCCCATATTCCTACATCTTGACGCAGATTGTAAATTATTATCGTAATTGTTACCTTTTCCGTTGAATGTGTATTGGAGTCCATCGAAGGTGACGAAGTGAGGATCCCCAAACACGGCTCCAACACCTGGTGGCTGATGAGCCACGCAGTCCTGAGTCGGGCGGCGTTCAAACCTGAACGATACATTCAGTGTTATTAATTCTTCAAATAACTACAAAAACTCCCTTGTGAGTTGTGAGATCACGCTAGAATATGCATCTCCTGTATGGCCACCAATTTATATTTATAACTTACACCGCTGGGAAAAAGCACAAAGGAAGTTTCTTATATATGTTCAATATAAGTTTAGGTAATTATGTCTAATATATAATCTTTGCTGCTTTCTACCCGGAGCACCATTAATAATATTCTAAAATTTCGACGAGTATTATGTTCGTCAAACCGGTGTTCAATAAATAAATAAATTGTATTCCTATATATTGGCGATTATTATTACTACGTAATGGTAGAATAACAAATCTTCTTCAAGTCTTTGCCTTTTTTATGAGAATCGTGACTCCAATTGTCCTGTTGAACCAGAGTTCTACTCCTGACGTTCTTGCGCTGCATGAAGAAACACGGACACCGATTTCAGAACCCTTGAGATACCTACTTGATCAGGTGAGATGGTGTTCCTCTGCTTCTTCTACCCTTCACTTTGCAGTGACTATGAGCTTCTCTAGATTGGAGTTATCAATTTGAGCAAACTGTCCAAAGTTTATTAGGAAGTATAGAAAGGAAGTTGACAGCCTATTTTGGTGCCTAGCCCTTTCAAATTGGATAGACTAGCGCTCGTGTGAACTCTGGCAGAGTAAAGGGGTACTATCCAACACGGCTACCATTTTGAAAGTATTGACCGAACATGGAACACACCAAAAAATTTACAGTCAGGCGAAATGCAAATGCTACCTTCAGTCAATAAGTGCACATGGCTGTCTGAAATCTCACTAAACTGCTTTTAATGCAATGCTCGAACTTCATTGATTCAGATTTACACTGTAAATTGCATCTTGTACCATTTGAATCTGACAGTTATTCATAAAATATTAAATGAGATTCACCTGTAAGTTTCACATCCAACAGCTTGTTCTTCTTGCCAGAGACAGCACTGATAATAAGGAATTTGGTCATGGAACCAATGGGAAAGTGTTGGCACCTAAAAACAACAACAATTTTACTATTGACCATTTTAAAATACAAATCTGGTATGAAAACCTGTGAAAACAAATAAAACACAAACCAAGAACCTACTTTACAAAATGGATTCTTAGTTTGGGTTTTATTAAAAAATGAAAAACGCTTTGATTACTTACTATAAAAGAACAATTTACATTGAAGGAAGTGGAAAATACTGCATTTCAATACCTAGTTATCTCGTTAAACCTAAAAATAATTTGTTCACTTGACGGCCATTATTTTTTAAGATTTTCTTTTATTTATCCCAAACTAAGAACCTAAACCTAAAAAGTAGCCTAAAAAAACTATTTTCATATTATTACTTAAGTACTATGTATATCAAAACATGTTGTGAACAAAAGACATTAAATTATCTGTATTTTTAACGTAATAGCTGAATGCAGAATTTTCCATCTCCCCCGATGTAAATAGTAATCTTTTACAGTAATTAAATTGTATCAAACTTAGCGAACCACTTGGGTGACCCATGGCATAGGTGTTATCCAATAAATGATTCTCGGGGCGGCGGTAACCATTCCCGCCTCTTGAATTGATCAACTCTCTGTTGAATAACACTTGAAAGCATATTGTGAACCCTCTTTCAACAAAGCTGAACAATTTATGTTATTCAATAAAAGTTGATCAACCAAAATTGATATGTCTGAACCCTCTATTAAGGATGGGGCGCGCATCTGCATATTTACAGGGTTTAGTGTGTAAATTGCAGCAAAACCTTGGATGAAATAATTTGTCAAGAAGCAAAACTTACTTTGTTGGCTTCATTCCACGGCAGGAATCCGAGATTGTGTGAGCGATGTGGTCTCGAGCCCCATTGCTGGTCGTAAGACAACATAAGGTAGTCATTTTTGTCATAGCAGCACTGTTGACCCGCTCCTTCCAAACTAAAAACCAAAGCGTATCCATTTCTCAAATATTTTTCACAGATTCTAGTGGTGTTACATGAAAACTTTCAGAATTTCACACTTTCCCGCCATTGTTCCTGTCTAAAGTCAAAATATGAAGTTTGCAAAATCAACAAAATTTGAGAATGTTGCCAGGGATATATAATTATTTTGGGGCAGGCACCGTGGTACCTACTCACGACACTCAATAAAATTTGTTACTTTTTAGGGAAGTTATTGCGATTATACTATTTAACCCTTAGGATGCCGGGAATAAAATGCCAATAGCCCGCCGTACACGGCTGGCATTTTGTAATAATTTATGCGTTTGTAACTAAACTTGTCTTATACGTAGCTTCCCCAGGAATTCTTCCCCAGATTCTACTTTTATTATTCCGAGATTTTTTTCTCTCCAATATTATAACAAAAGTATTATGCATAGTTGACTTGTGAAAAATATTCTTGAGATACATAATATTATCCAGCTAAATAAAAGTTCTTTGCAATAAAAAATAAGTGTCATCAGGCTTTCTTGTAAATAAATACAATACAATGACCTCTGAAATAAAAAAAATCTTGGTAGAATTCTGCGTGGAAATTTACGAAGCACTTTTTCACAGATATAATAAATATGTTTGCAAGGGATGAAACTAATTGTTTATTTTTTATAAAGTTAATAGCAAATTATGTCCCTCACACTATTCCCGGCATTCATTAATCTGCTTTGTGGAGCTTATTTTAATAGTAAATTGGGAAGATTTTTAATTACACACCTTGGATTTCCACTCCTTACGCAGTGAACAGCGCCTTTGTGGTAAAAGCATTTAGGATTTGCGTCCTTGTCGCATTCAAAGTCGGGTAGGAACCTTCCCTTGTCGAGGAGTGCGTGTTCCAGAGTGCAGGGGCAGAGGGGGATATCAGCGGCAAAGTTCTTGTAGTAACGATCACTCGTCAGCCAGTTGTTGCACATCTTCTCGGGCCATTTGCTTCCGAACTGTTTCTCCCATTGAGGGCCGAAATACCATCCCAGGGGAATGGGCCTACTCCACAAAACACTGAAAGAAAAAAGTTTAAATTCACTAATAATAAACGGTAACCTTTGTATACATCTCCATTTAGTGATGCAATCACTTTGAGGGTGCTTTGAACATTAATTATTTCGGGTAGGTACCCTTTTCTAAATGCGTTTTAAATTAGGTATCTTCTTTCAAAGTTTTTAAAGTATCATATGGGGGGTCAATGGGGACAAACGCGACCATAATAAATCAAAATATAGTCGAGGGAGGGCCCTAAAACATCGCTTGTGGAGTCTGGCTCTCAAGAGAGTACCTACGACAGAGGCAGGGCGCACATGTCAGACAAGAGTCGGATTAGACAAAAATCGATTCGAACCCGATTAGTTAAAATACCGGGGCCACGCCCATTTTCGGACTGGATTGGACGGCCACGCGGAGTAATGAATATAGGCCACGCCTTTCCGCGCCCGCCGTCCAATCGTATTTTGTCGGAACCGACTATCGGATGGAAAAATCTGACGTTTGCGCCGGGCCTACAGTCGATGCGAGATGTGATTACGGTAGATTTTGTCAGGCGGCAAGGTCGATCGAAAAAAATCACCGATCACCATTCTGGATTCCCGAATAAATTCGGCAATGCGCAAAGAGCAAAGCGCATTGTTTAGTTCGTCAAGCTTTTCGATTATATCTGATATTTGCTTTTACTTACGGAGATATCGACATTCCAGAATTTTCATTGGGGTTGGTCAAATTAATTTGAATAAATCCAAATTGCATGTCGCTCGTCAAGATGTTATCTCGCAGGCGATAGTCTCCGGGGGCGATGGTGTACACTCCTCCGTTCTGAACTCCCTCGGCCAGAATGTCTATGAACTGCAATTCTGGCTTTATCTTAGTCTCTTTGTAACCCCAAACTGAAATTCGCACCCCAGCATTCAAATTGGAGGTCAAATTGTAGGCGTTCCATGAAATTTTGATCTGCGCCGGACTCTTCTCGTGAACGTCGTTGGTCTCGAAGAAAATTCGCTCGGTAGCGGTGGCGGGGGTTTCTGGGAAAAGAAACATATTTTATTGAATGGTAGAAACACATCAATTCTGTAAAAATACAAGAGGTGAGGCCCTCTCCCCTCTTGGCGCTTTCGGAGAACTAAGGATGAGTTAAGAGGAGAGCTATGGCCACCTCCGTGAACTCTTCCCTTGTGGGACCTTCAGGGAACCAAGAGGGAATCAACCCTTCTGTCATGGGGCCTTCAGGGAACCAAGGAGGAGTGGAGAGGAGCAGGGCCGTATTTACACTTTTTATAGGCCACTTCATTTGCGCCGCCCCTTCTTCCTTGTTGTTCCCTATCATAATCACTCACTTGTAGACTTTTATTAGGTGACACACAATTTTAAAAATAAATATTCAAATATAGTTTAAGTAGGTATTCAAAAATTAAATAAAGAATGAATTATTCGTAAAATAAAAGTGTAACATGAAACAAGAATTGCAATTTTTTATGGGATTTTTTATTTGACATTCATTTATAATAGCTTCATAGTTGCTTCTATGCATAGGAGATCCGAAGAGTAAAGTTGTCCAGCCGGATGTCGACTTACAATGCGCGGCAGTTGATATCTCCGTTATTTTTGAGGAAAATAATTGAAAATTTTAGAATATACTCTTGAATATATATGTGTAAAATGATCGCAATGTATAAATAAAAATGTATGTATTCCTTATGTGTTAAAAAAATTCATGAAAATCACTAAAAATACTAGGTCCTATACCTATTTCTCCCCTTAAACGCTCGTGCAATAAAGGTATTTCACTTCCAAAGCATTTTTTGTGAAATACTCGCATCACAAACACCGGTCCCGTATTGGACCATTGGGAATTGAACGACACAAATACGCGGAACCACTGAGCGTCTAAAGGTTAATAGATAGAAAACTCTATCTATCCACAGTGACTTTTTTGTTGTTGTTTATAATCGTACACAAAATTAACGGCTTACCAAAGCGAGCGAGCGCCGCCCCCTGACCTCTGCCGCCCCTAGGCCGCGGCCTATGAGGCCTATTGACAAATCCAGGACTGGAGAGGAGAGATGAGACCTTAGAAGACACATCGTGGAACCAGAAGACGGCCCATTATCCAATGACAACAAGATGTACTGGTGAGCTTTCTACCGGTGAATTAGGTAAATTTGGAGGTAGCACAATGGGCCATAGCCTAAGTGCTCACGGTAACTACGCCGTAAACCGTCTCCGCTCTATAATAAAATAAAAACACTCACCAACGAAGAATTTTCCCTTCCATTTGTAGTTTTCCGTGTTGATGGCGACCTCGAACCTGACGTATCCCTCTGCCATCAGTGGCGGCTGTACGCAGATGGCGCGGTTGGTGTCCACGACATAACCCACCACATCCTCCGTATCGAAGCGGCAGTTGACGCGGTCGGTCATCTTGAAGAAGCAGGGACCGGTGATGTTGACGATGGTACCGCCCAGCATGTTACCACTCTCCGGGGCAAACACCAGCGGAAGATTTGCTCCATCTGTGGATTGTTTTAATCGGGATTAGTTAAATAGGTTCACTGAGTAACATTATACTAAATGATGGTGCTTAATGCGGTTGCTTCGTTCCTTTCCCATAATTCGTGCTTCGACTTGGTTTTTTTCTATTGAAAAGGAAGAGCGGGCGGAAAAAATTGAATAAGAGGTATTTTGCAAAACTAGTGTTGTCACTGTCGTTTTTAGCCCCGAATACTGAGCGAAAGGGACAACTGCACTTCAGACTAATTACTAATATAGTTTTGGTATTCCCCTGTATTCTCCTCCTAAATTGCCTGCTCCTAAAAGACGATTTTAAAGTTTTTTTTTTGTTTTTTTTTTTTGTATATTATATGTGTGTAACTACGTTTTGCTTTTCAAAAATACATGCAAAAATAAATTTGTAAACTGAACGTTGATGGCCTTCAAATTAGGCAAATTTAAGTAACTTATTAATAAAATCAAAACGAAAAAAATATTTGCCCCAATGTCGAAATCCAGAGAGGAAATTCATTGGAAAATAGATTTGTATGGACAAAACGCCGCCCGCGTTTTCCATTTGTCAAAATAAGGGATCATAGTCTATAAAGGTTTTATAGATTCACTAATGCCACTATAATGAAGGGCCTAACTTTCCAGAAGACCCCGAACCCCTGATAAAGTGGAAGTTTATCTAGTCTAGTGAATTAGGTCTAGAAACCCTGTTTCAACCTTTCAGGTATATAATACCATACCTACGTGTATTAGTTACCCTGTCACACAGTGACTTCAAACCTGGATTCACTGGGATTTTTTTTTCATTTTTGAAGTATATTTTATGTATTTGGCTACAAAATTGTTAGAGAAGAGAAATGGTTCCCATGATCTTCAATAAAGCGGAGCAATCTGCCACCACCTAGTGTCAAATCTAATTATATAAATTCAATAAATCTTTGATTTTAACCGCAATTGGTTCTGACCTCAATCAATAACAAACATTACAATAATTCATAGAATTAACTTGAAATCATTTTAACAATAAACATTTTTAACAATATTCCACGTTTGTGCAAAAAAATACCCTTTCACTGAAATTTTTAATACCATTTTCAATCATTACCTATATCTTTGTTGCATGTTCCCAGCATTATTTTCTCATCTATGCGGAATATATGTCTCCCTGGCAATCCATTAGCGTATCCCCTCTCCGTCAGATCTCTCAGCACAGAGGACTGGGAGTAGGGCATGTACTCGAAGCTTTGGGTTCCGTTTCCACCATTGAATCCAATCTGAAATATAAAATTAGCAATGTAGGTATTTATTTTAGTTCAAAGAATCTTGACAGAATCAACCCTCGCTGACATCCGACGGGGTCAGCGAGGTCTTGGTCAAAATAAAAACATGTCAGAAAAACACCTTACTGACTTTTTATGTGAATAGGGCGCAGGAATCCTAACTACTCCCTTGTCTGGAGCCAGTGAGACTATGGCATCCCCAATCGGGGTATGTTGCGAGACTGAAGTAGTGAGCGGGGAGGAGATGGGAAACGGAAGGTGAGGAAATACCTGGCAATTTGATCTGGTTTTCAAACACGGCAAAAGCAAGGTGGTCTTACACCCGGATAAGTACTGAGATTATCTTTTCGAATTGTTGAAGCGACGGATGAACCCTCTAGGCCTAGGGCCTATGTAGTAAAAATGCTACGATGTTTGATTGCAAGTATTATAGAATTTATCAGCTGCTTTGCATTGTAATTAAGAGCCGGTTTTACAGTACACTCGGTAATATTAGGAGCTGGATTGGGTTGTCAGGCTTTCTACCACAGATTTCTTGAGCCGAGATTGAAAAGCATCTGATATACCTACAGGAATATACATATTGGAAGATTTTTTGGTTGAAAACCCATTGATAACGAATAACTCAACAGCCTAAAACATTGCGAAACCAGTGTTGTCATAATTTAAAAAAAAAAACGTGTCCATAAGCAGGTATATAATTACGTAAGCTGGCACTCCACCCTCTCCCCCGCTAGTATCCCCCCCAGCCTCGGTGTGACTGCTCCACTGCAGTTCCAGGTAGTTGAAGATGGCGTATGTGTACACCTCGTCAGTGGCTAGCACCATTTGGAAAGTATTAGTCTGAAAAATAATAATAAAAACATAAAGTACCTACCGGCAGTGCTGTAGATTAATTTTGTCTTATTGGAATATAATATTACTAGTACACAGATTTATTTTTATTTATTTATTGCTTCTTCACAATTTAAATACATTTTTTTAGCATGTAATTATTAACCCCACTAGGGTTCGCCTGTATCGCCTTTATTTTAAAGATAACAACACCCTTTCGCTACCAGTTTCAGTGGCAGCAAAGTCACTGGGAAAAAACTGTAACAGGAGTATCGTAGTTCATAAGTTAGTTTTTTTTTTTAATTTGTATATTTGGCTTTGGAAAACGTTATTTTTAGTAAGACATTCATCTTTTTGATTTTGTTATTTGGAGGAGGGAAATTTTTTATAATGGAAAATTTTATTTTTCCTAAAAAAATATCTTTCGGGAAAATGGGAAAACTTATCGGAAAACAAAGATCGGGAAATTTTTATAATAGCATTTACATTTTTGATTTTGCTATGAGATAGGCAAAGTTTTCATGTTTCAATTTTTTCCAATTATTTTCCGACAAATTTCTTCCGGAAAAAACCGGAAAATAAGAAATATGGTTGGAAAATGGTATAAAAATTTTTGATACTACTACGAAATTCCAAGTTTTGTAAATTTTCTGCTCGACATTTTCTCATCTTCAAAAATTCAACGGTTCCTTTTGAAAATTACAGAGGGCGCCATTTCAGTTTATAAAGTTCCTAAACTGCACACTGTACAGACATTAAGTTAATAATACTATCAGATAATGACCTCTCCTCCATCCCGATGAGTCCGAGCAATTTTTAAAAAGCCGAACAAATTCCAAGAAATCCCCTGAAGCAAGGGCGGATTTAAGGGGGGGGCACTAGGGCACGTGCCCCCCCCCCCCCCCCCCAGAAGGTATTTTTGTGTACGGTGGAGATTCCATCACAGTACAGAAAACTGTATTTATTAAACATTTAATTTTTCTATTGTTTTGACACTTTCATAAACCGTCCTATACATACTTAATACTATATATATAATAATAATATAATTAATATAATACGTCCTATACCTATCAAATAAACTTGCAGTATGATACTTCAAGTTTATTTCTAACAGTATTTGTTGATTTTTTTGCCCGTCGGCCCCTTGTGCCCCCCCCCCCCAGAAAAAAATCCTGTTGTTGATTTTTTTGCCCGTCCGCCCATTGTGCCCCCCCCCCCCCCCCCCCAGAAATGGATCCGCCCTTGCCCTGAAGCCACAATTTATATTGAACATAATAATCTAATAACCTTTTACTGTTCATCATTTTGAAAATGCGGGGGTTCTAATCCGTAAATAAACCAATAATTATTATTAATCTACAAATGTGGACATTATGCAACAGTAAAATTTATTTATATTATTATACGCCTTACAAAATACGCTTTTACAAAATATCTGATACATATAATGTGGTTTAGTAAACATAAGATAGATAATTATGCTAATTAGATTATATTTTTATAGAACCCATGCAGAAGAATAGTAGGTATTATACTAACATTAATTTATTGATCTATGTTATAATAACCTGTTTGTAACTATATTCTGTACAGTTGATCACACCTACTACTTCTGAGAAAGCATTTTCAACTGCATGCAATCTAGGTGCAAGCGAGTGTCTAAATGATTCAATGAAATTGTTGGTGCAATTAAAAATAATTTTAGATTGTGTGGTTCTTGTTGGTGTATAGAAGTTAATTATGCTTAATAAATTAGGGCTGTCTATAGTAACAAATTTGAAAATAAAAATCAAGTTGGAAATAAGTCTTCTATCTAGAGAAAATTACCTTGAACAGAGCATTGGCAAATCCTCCAGCAAATGACATATTCTTCCAGGTGACAATAGCAGAGTGTTTCGGTTTGAAGTCCTCGGCTCCGATGACCCCGGTCCTGACATCCCACATCAGCCTCTCCCTCATCTCAATTCCCGCCTGATCGGTCCTCCCCTGCAGATCTCGCTCCATCCTGAAGTAGACTCCGGGGTCTCTCTGGTCGATGTCCTCGGCCCTCAAGGCTCCGATGCGACACTTGCTGAAGAAGATTCCGATGAAGGAAGGATCGGCCTTGTTGGGCCAGTCCTTGACTGGGAAGGTCAGAGGGTAGGTGTAGTGGTCTGGAGGATCGCTGAACTCCAAATATCCGTGCATGGACACCTGCCAAATAAAGAACAGTGAAAATGTGGTTGCCGAAAAAAAAACCGTGTCATAATTGTCGACCAAAAACGTCGCTACAATCATTGTTTTTCATTTACTCACAAATAATTGCTCAAATCGCCTCTAAAATCCAGAAATATTAAAATCTTTAATGGCCTATACCTTATAATGTAAAGCAAAAATAAATAAAGTAGCTCACATCCTGACTAGATATTTGATATTCCTTTTGATTACAAAAATAATTTTTCAGTTTGGTTGGGTATTTTGATCTCAAATCCAAACCTAAGATTTGTATGAAACGGGCAGAAATGGGCCGCGCATACGTTCCCGTTAAGAGGGTATAACCAGAGAAAACCAGAAATATGTCATTTTTAAATCAGATTTTATACGTATTGACTCTTTTTCACAAAAAATTATAAATGGATTTCGAAAGATTGTTCTTTTATCTAGCATTCGCATGTTTTAAATTTTGAGAAAAAAAAATATTTTTAGTATAATAAGATTATAACATAGGTCGTTGGCAGATTTGTTCAATTTTCAAAAACGATTTTGTATTATACCACACCGATTTCAAATCATATAATCATGTAGTACAATAAATCAATACATTATCTGGGTGTCGCATGTTTTAGAATTTTAATTTTAGTTTAAATAAAATCATTAAAAAATATATACGTACATGTGTTTCTTGACGAAAATTGGTCCGTTTGTGAATTTATTTGCGCACTTACAAACTAATATATTTCAGATTGTTTTTAACATTCTTATTATTGAAAAATGATAAATACTTAAAATCAAAAAATAATTACAGAAAGTACATTATTTTAAAAGTTTTACCATCACGCCTTTCAGCATTTTTGGATGTAGGTATAAATTAAAGCAAATTTGGAATAAAATAAAATCGATATTGAGTTATAATTTAAAAAAAGCTGGTACGGAGAATAATTAATCTTTCTCATTGTAACCGCCCTGCACGATCGTAAGAACAGCTTTCGAGGAAAAGTGGATTTTCGGCCGCTGGCTGGTTAAACGCTCTTAAATGCCGATTCTAAGTCCGGTTCAGCTTTTAAACTAATTGTGATCAGCACAGAAGGACAACTAAATATTTTAAAAAAAGAAAAAATGGCGATGAATGGCCATTTGATGACTTTGTCACCTAAAATAGGCAATCTTTTCAAATCAATCAATCAATTGTCTGTCTACAATGTTCTTAAGAAACTTTGGACATCTTGCACAACAAACTGAGAACTCGAATCTGCAGACGCTCTTCGTTATTGAAGGTATAAAGTGGAATCCAGGAGAAACAGGGTAAAATAACTAAGTAAAGGGTTTTGTTGGACCTTATCCTCTCACCGCACAATCTCTGCATTGTTGCATTGCAGTCGCATTCCACAACTTTTCCTGGGGCAGCCAACTGCCACTTTTCTCTCTATAATTGCCGCTAATTTTCTATACATAAGTCAGTCTTCTGGCGTTTTGAGTAGGTACATGTCTATTGTCCAAACCAAATCATTTACGATCTTTCCAATTCATCTCCCAATGGACTCCTACCAGAGAAGGAGATTCTGAACCTGAAAGATTACACCCTATTGGACCAACCGAAAGAACAATGAATTTTGGTCTGGGAACCGACGACCATTTGGTTGTAGACGTCGCTTGTACCTACTATAATAATAGTTGACGAGTTAATTTTTATGTAACCAGTTTGACTGCAGAGATAATGTTTGGAAACTCACCCTGGTGTAGTTGAACCTAAACCCATAGAAGGGCAGCTGGAAATTGAAGTTCTTGTGGACTTGGGGGTTGGAGGAGTGGATGTCTCGCTGGTAGTCTCCGAGGTTCTCGTCACCTCCCCTGTCGTAGAAGGGGTACATGAACCTGGATCTGAGGGTCCGCAGCCGGTTCTCCGTGATGACGTAAGGTTGACCATTGACGCTGTAGCTGGTGGAAGGAGCTGTCCTGCCATCAATGTGAGCTGGAAACAAAAACAAACAATTAATTAATACGGGTCGTTAGGAGGTTTTTAAAGTTAGACAAACATTCCCGGGTTACGAATAACGTGACATTAAAAAAATCTTTTATTGCTAGTGCGATGATGAAAGCATTACTCGGAGCTAGCAGAGGATTTGCTCACGAGTCCTGGGTAGGACCACTGGGCTACTAAGCGGTCAAGTACCCACAGCAAATTGCAATGTAATGTTTACATTTGACCAATAAAATATTTGCGTGTTTTTATTTTGTTCTGCCATCAGTAATTTTAGTTAGAAAAAATTTTAGGTGAGCCATGTTTTAAACTTTTTTACGTTTGTATTAAAAATTTTAGGTGAGCCATGTTTTAAACTTTTTTACGTTTGTATTAAAAATTTTAATGCTTCAAAAATTATGTTTTTATTTCTAATAATAAAATTTGATTGCTTATTTCAATACAAATATTCCATTTATTTGGATTTTATTGCAACGGCAATTTTTACCTTTTGACAAAATATGCCTTATTTTTTTAATGTAATTTGAATAATTGATATACTCGTACCTACCATTATATTCCGACACACCGGACTCCGGACTCCGGTACCTGTGTAGGTACTAGTTAGTGTAAAATGTAATTGCAATGATAAATTATTAATCATTCGTTCGTCACGTCATAAATAATACAATAACAATAAATGACAAACGATATCTTTACTAACCTGCGTATTAGATACCTACCTACTATCTTTTCCGAATAAATAAACTTGGAACGTCTGTCTTGTATACTTATTATTATTATTTATACATAGTTATGTATTGTTTTGACAAATGAACTAAGTTTCATTATTCTTTGTAAGTAGATACACCGCCACGAAAACGAAGAAGATCAAGAAGTTTATTGGTGGAAATATTTGGAGGAGTGGAGACTTTTGTGAAAATTCTCCCCGTAGATATCTACTATCCACCTGCAAAAATTCAGCTCTCCCCTAATTTGTTCAAGTTCAATGCTATCATTGGCTAGACTACACAACCCAAAAACTGTTATAAGTTATAATCATACCTATTATGTACCTACTTAGCAAGAAGTCTTCTTTGCGTGTGTGCCAACGCACCGGAACCACTAATAATTTTAGAAAATGAAAACTTATAAAATGTAAAAAATATTTGGGTATCATTCAAAGACAATAAATAGAATATGAATTCCAATATCTTTGGAATAATTCTAGACTCAAAATATATCGCTTGAATAAAATGCCGATGTTATTGTCAAAAATGGCTGTGAAGTTGTACGAATTATCAGTCAAAATT
The DNA here is from genome assembly GCA_929108145.2 of Limnephilus rhombicus. NCBI lineage: Eukaryota > Metazoa > Arthropoda > Insecta > Trichoptera > Limnephilidae > Limnephilus > Limnephilus rhombicus. The sequence continues at coordinate 42,182,035 of OV815295.1, read as the reverse complement.
TCGGAGAAAAAGACAAGTTTACTAATTTGTAAAACAATTGTTGTACCACACGTAGACTACCGTTCTCGTATTCTCTTGGTAATTTAGGGAACGTACCCATACTATGTGACACACGTTTAGGGGGGGGGGTCTTCAAAATGTCACGCTTGGTACAAATGAGCGGCGGCGGGCTTAGGTTTTTGGTCACCGGGGGGGGGGGTTAAAAATTGCAAAAAGTTAGTCACGTAGTATGGGTACGTTCCCTTAGGTAGCTTGAAAAACCAGAATAGAAATAATTCAAAATGGAGCAACGAGACAACTCTTCAAGTGTAATAATTATAAAACATTACAGAAAATGTTTAACGAATGTTATATAAAATATTTTCTAATTTTTTTTAGTTTTTATCTACAAATTTTTCTATATACAAAGTTTTTTTAACAATTTACTACCAAGTTTATTTCATTACGCAACACAATTGTGTTAAATCAAATGAAAAATTTTAATAGGGGGGTTTTAATGCTCTATTATGATGTGATTGGGGAGAGGTAGGAACTGTAAAAACTAAGCACATTCTCATTTAAAAAGCAAACAGTTGTTGTAGTTATCATAACCATATACAAAAACCTTTCACCCCCATCTTCACAGCCCGCGACATTGCAAACAGCTAATTGTGTAAAACTGTTAGCAAATTCTTATTTGTAAGCTTTCGTAAAAGTCATTTCATAAATGCGACGGCCGGCGTAGTGCAGCGGTAAGGCGCTTGACTCGCATTCCGAAGGTCGCGGTATCGAATCCCGGCGTAGCAAATAAATTTTATTTGATTAATTTGTGTATTTCACAATTTATCCATTTAAAATAATATATAGTGTATTTGCGGCAGGTTCCAGAGTGGAAGATACTCTCAGTATCCCCCTGGTGTAAGACCACCATTCAGAATTGAAACGTTGCTTGAAATGGCTTTTAGCCGTGTTTGGTGACCAGATCTGAATAGCCAGGTACTTCCCCAACTTCCTCTTCCCTATCTCCTTCCCTCCCCACTACCTTCAGCCTCACAACATACCCTAATTGGGGATGCCATAGTCTCACTGGCTCTAGACAGGAGTAGTTGGACTCTTGTGCGGTACTCGTGTAAAAAAAAAATATATATATATATATATTAACTCCTCTCTTGGCACCAATTTTCTTATAAATATAATATCAACAGTGATGGGGGTAGGAAATGTAAAATCATGCAATGTCCAGTTTTTTTAAATAGTGTCGTCCGCGTGCAAAGTCGTATCTTCTCCAAACCATAAACTTTATAATTAAAGTGTTTTTATCGGAAATAATGCCTGGTAAGTATGTTTTCTGTATCTGTTTGTAAATAATAAATTTAGTTAGAGTCTAAAAATTCATAATAAATACAGCGTCCTTGGGGTGATTTTTCACAAAAAGGGCGCTCTAAAAATTACCCAATTATTATTAGTATTTATTTACTTTAGAGACAAATAAAGACTTCCACACACCACACAAGACAGTAAGTAAACAGTGATTTTTTCCCCAGGGCATCCTGTGTGGAGAGAAAGAAAAAAAGGAAAAAGAAAGAAAAAAGAAAAAAATAGCTTAGTGAAAAAAAAGTACCTAGATTAATAATATTTTTTAAGTTCTTTCGATTAATAACATATTTCTCTTGAACACTTAATTTTAAGTTTCTAAAAAATATTTTTATTTTTTAAGTTAATATCTATACATTTGTAGAGCCGAAACGGTAATTATACGAAATTCTCTCTATAGAAAAAAAATCGCAAAGTATGCTCCGAAAATTACTATAAACACATTTTATTATTTTATTTTCATGTTACGGGTATGAAATAAACCACAGTGTATTTTTAAATGTAACGAAAGTATTTGTCGAAAGATTTTTGCTCTATTTTAAACGAGTCGTGATTTATAAAATATTTTTTCAACTTTCGCTTAATTGTTATCGTTTGCTATATTAGCGCGCCCCTTTAAAAATGCTAAAAATATGTATGGAATAAGTATTAGAAATAATCAAAGTGTAAAATGTGAAAATGTTTATATTAGACCACATGAAGTGTATCTATTTGTTAAATAAATAAATATGAATAAAATCTGTAATAAATAACAATGCAGTTTAATATTTAGTGGTTCTCTGTCCGTGTGTCCGTGTGTCTGTGTGTCTGATAGTCCTAGATCTGATGGTGATTGCTCAAGCGGACACGATAGTACTCCGGAGTAAAGCGGACTTGAAACGCTGATAAGATTAGGCAAAAGTAAATAATAACGACAGTACTACATTCACAACTTTTGGTTATAGAGCTCTCTTTCGGTTCTGAATTTCATTAACTACTCATTTATAGATGACGCTAATTTAACAATTTTAGGAAAAAACCCCTTTGCTAAATATTAACTCCTAAAGCCTTGGAATATACAATGTACCGCTCCTAGGAGAACTGTAAGAATACAAATTTCGCTGAATGTTCGCAATACATTCGATTCCTTATAAAATCGCTGTTTTAAAAAGTATTTCCAAATAAAATACTGTTCTTGAAAGCAGGTGCCTTGATTTTTTTTTTGAGATTTAAGTGTTAAAAATCGGCATAAACAATTAAAAATATATTAAATCTTCAAACGCTAATTTTTCAAATGATAATTTTTTTAAAGCCTCCCACCGATGATTTTTATATTATAAACTGTTATTACTAGTTTTCATGAAACCAAAAAACATGTTTAATTAGATAAGGGTATATAATACAGATTACTGTTACTTAATTTTTTTTGTTTGGTTTAAAAATATTTATTTAAAAATTTCCAAACCTTGACAAATATTTTTCAAACGCCAAATGCTTTTTTTAACATTCGCCCCACCCAGGAGACCCCAAGGAAAATCATTTCCCTTTGGGCCTTTTCCATGTTTGGGGATGCTGGGTGGAGGGTCTTTTAAAAGGAAGGAGTTCTGGGAAGGAAAGGGGTAGGAGCGGGGAATCTGGGGGTCGATGAGTCCAAAAGTGACAAACTTATGAATCCTTCCCACTGTGGTTCAAGGTAAAATTCCGAGAGAGTCCTCACACCATGAACCCAAGCACCCCTGCTAAGTCCAATAAATGGTAACCGGGGCGGTGGTACCCATAATTGCAAACATATAATCAGATGTTAATGTTAGTTGACTTCAGAAACACGTGTTGTGTACCGCTGACAAAGATAAAATAAAAAATTGAATCATTTTATTGCTTTTCTATTTGCACATTGAAACTCGGTCATTCCTAGATAAAATTACTAAATGTAGGCAGATAACATTACACATGTAAAAAAGTAGTCATTTCATCACTTGTAGGTATTTTTCATTAGGTGTAGGTACTAGGTACATATTACCTACGTTATGAGTCTACGTTCTACATGACGAAAAGCGCATTATACGGAGAAATCGTATGATAAAGAAACGAGTACCCGGCGTGCGTTGCAATACCACTCAAAGAAAGAAAATGTTTGTGTTTTAAGTCTGTTTATGGAAGTGCTCGTGTCTCAACTGTCGTGGAACCCAAAACAATAGCTTTTCAAGTATGAATTTATTTTACAATTGTGAAGTTTGGGAAAATTCAGAAACAGAAAATATTTTTAATTTTAGATGTTATCATGTTTGATTTTTTTTAAAAAAACACGAAATTATCATTATAGATTACAAAGAGATCGCTATTGCAACAAACCATTAATGACAAATGACTGTTGACATACGAGTGATTAATAAATCACTCGTATGTCAACATATGTTGCCAACTCGATGTTTAAACTAGATTTTTATCTGAAAAAGAGCAAAAAAGTAGAATTTCTAAGAAAAAATCAAAGTGTGCAATTCATACGCGGTACAAGAAAAACCTTCGGATAACTAAAGAAGACAAGAATGGGGAGGCTACGAAGCACCGCACAAAGAGGAGACTGATTGTAACACCTCATTCTCTCGCAGGCTAAATCCTACAGATGTGTGTTTGTCCCTTTGTAGTGTCCCTATTTTTCGTTCCATCGTGTTTCAAATAGCAAGGGTGCTAATTTTTGCTAAAATTTTCGGTTCCGTAAATATTTCAATACATTTAATGAAAAAGTGTTCCATATGAAGGAGCTCGAATCTCTGGAAAAGGTGCTAAGAAACTAAAAAATCTTTTTTTTATCCAATGACCTCAATTTAGAGCTAAATCTAGGAGCTGAGTTGTAAATTTTGTTAATCACAAGTCAACGTGTACACTGGAGGTTTCCAACCGCATAACCACCCCGGTTACTCCTTACTTATGGTTACTCCTTCAGGGCTCTCACAAGAAAGCTATTTTTTTTTTTTTTGAACGTCTCTACATTTAATTTGAACAAAGCTAGACCCCCAATGTCCCCGCATACGGTGAGTGCAAGTATGCAGTATGCAAGAGCTTTATATGTACAGGTTAGTAACTAATAAATATAAATACATACATAACCTCTTTCATTGGGGAAAATAAAATAATTACATGTAGGCGATATGCCTACTCAAACTGTTTAATGTACATAAACAATAACTCAATTTTCACGTTGCTGCTGGTAGGGAGCGAGTGTGTCACAGGTACGCCCGGCAGTCCTGTTGAGAGGTGCATGTTTTCAGGAAAGCCAAGCGCGAGGGTCGGTTTCCGCGCCCCTAAGCCAACTTCCCGGTGATGCATCGATGACACTGCTAACGGATGTGGGTGGCAGAACGCCCAAAGACTCTAAGAAGGATCAGCGCCGGGTTGTCGGAGGCAGGGTGGAGGGTCCCCTTACTCGCGCGAGACATCCTTACGACCCACACCTCCCCCCAGGGGAGGCGCGTGCCATCCATGAGACATCGCTCCGGGTCGTCCTCACTCCGGTGTCCGCATGCAGGGACGGGGTCACAAGCCACCCCCAATGGAGGGGATAAGGACGAGACACATTATATGGTTCAGTTCTCGTCTCTGTGACATTGCTATAAAGAAGTGTTCCGCTGCTATGTTACAGGGTATCCAATACCTTGCAGTTATACAACGATTAGAAAAGAAAAACGATTAAAAAAAACCAAAAATAATAACTAATAAACCTAAAGATTAACGAAGGAAATTTGGGTGCATTCCATACATGAAACCGGTTTTTCAAATTTTGATAAGCCAGGTGGGACCAATAACATGTGTTTACTGCCTCACGAAACCGGAAGCATTGGAAATGCTCCTCTTCCCATTATAGGAAGTAAAGCCAGGTGGGACCAATACAGATAACGTATACAGATCGGCTGCTGTTCCGAGATATCCCTAATATTAGCTCTGCACAAGGACCCTTAGGATAAAATATCCCTCTGTGTGGGGGTCTTTTTATAGAAAGGAAGAGGAAGTTCTGGGAAGGTAAAGGGGTGGGAAGGAATCTGGGCTCAATGTATCCAGATGTGACGGACATACGAATCCATCCCTTCCTCTGCAGTTCAAGGTCGAGGAAGTCCGGCTGGAGAGGTCAAAAGGTATTCCTCAACCAGTCTCTCCCGATCCGGCCCGCCACACTGTATCCGCCGTCAAAACCTCGACAAACTTCACCCCTTGAATCCAGGCACCCCTGCTAAGTCCCCAAAAGCAGCAAACCACGTGGGGCGACCAGCAGGGGTGTTGGTGATCTAATAAACGGCTCCCGTGGCGGCGGGATTTCCCTAAACTTGGCTTTGTTATTGAATACTAGACGTCCAGACTAGAATACTTTAAGGTTTTAAAAATAATGTAAATATTAGGTATAATGTAGGTACTCACTAATTACACTCATCTATGTAAACAAATAAATAATTTATGGTGGGTGTAGTAAGCAACCAAAAATATCAATCTCTGATAAAATAATAATGAGTGTTTCAGGCTAATAATTATTGCTTATAATAATTGTTATCCTTTGTGCTATGCATAAAAATCTTGCCTTAAACATTAGTTTATCAATAAAAAAATAATAATTAATATTTGACGAGTTGAAGTATTTCACCAAAAAATGTAGACATAATTTCTCTCGACGCTACCTAGTGGGAGATTTAACACTTACAATTAGACGTGAGCAAAATTGAATGACCGAATTAAAAGAATAAATTCAATCTTGTGACGCACCGATCTGATTCTCAATTTCAACAGGAATTAATTCTTCATTCCTTACCTTTGTCCTTGTATCGTACGATTTTTAACGGCACCATAATTTTTTAATTTCAATTTATTTTACTGTTAAATTATTTCAATGAATAATGTGTTCCGTAAACGATTTAAATATTATAATGTTTCAACGCGGCCGCGATTCAGCCGAGTTGTCCGAGCGTCCCTTTCACGCAAGGAATTAATCATTTGTCGTAGTCAATAGTCCTGAGATGGTCCTAAGGTCCTAAGGTCCGTGTCCCGGGTACTCGTATCTAGTATGTCGCTATCGGAGATAGTCCGAAGCGCTGTATTCAGGAAATAAAACTAAAGTATTTTTCACCTAAGACCCAGAAATGACGTTAGACGTCATCGTCCCACGTCAATCTCGGCTCGGGTCTGTCCGAAACGCAGCTCGCGAGTTGATCAAGTCACTGCGAGGTAAGACACAATACACTAGTCAAAAGTTACTAATTCATTCCTCAATGCCGGCCCTTAATCCGTCCATCTGTGTTCACTCATTCCTCGGCGGGCCAAGCCTTCAATTTCATTACATAGTTAGTCGAAACCTTTCGACTTTAAATCCGAACTTCGCGTCATCGCATCGGCTAGAAAAGTTAGAAGTACGTACGAAAGATGTTGGAATACAAGTACCTACATACTTTTAGACAGAGATCTTGGGTAGATATAATATGTAAATTTGCATATATTATAAGGCCAATCAGCTGTTGTCAGCTGTCATAAAATACTCATCTTAATGTTAAAATGTATGTTTTTATTAGATCACGTGAAGTGGAACACTTTTAAGTTTAATAAATAAAATAAAATTAGTTAAACTTTAGGGGTGAAACAAAAAACGGTTTAATTTAAAGATTTAATTGCTAGCTATAAATACATTTTAAATACGAAAAATAACGACACTAAAAAAAGACAAACACATATACTTCATTTTGTTTTTTGAAGAGTTTTATTAAATGTACATTTGTTACTTAAATTAAATTTTTCCGCGACCGGTTTCGATACAACCGTATCATTCACGAGCAGAATTAAAACTGATACGGTTGTATCGAAACCGGTCGCGGAAAAATTTAATTTAAGTAACAAATGTACATTTAATAAAACTCTTCAAAAAACAAAATGTCTAGAAATTGTTACATAGTTAATGCCCAAGAAATACAAAAAAACACATATACTTCTATAGGATTTAGCCGGCGAGATAATGAGAGAGAATAATCGGTCTCCTCTTTGTGTGGTGCTTCGTAGCCTCCCGGTCTCCTGTGCGGTGTTTCGTAGTTTTTTTTTTTGGCATATAATTGAATAAAAATAATGAATAGAAGGAATCAATTCAAAAGGCCGGAATCAGACTAAATCTATTCACTCCGGGGAATCATTCTGCCCACGTCTATTTACAATGCCTTTCAAATATAAAAATAAAGTTGGTTGTTTGCAGGTGGAAAAATGTAATAAGCAGTAATAGAGAGCTCTAGCCTAATTTTTTTTTTTATTATTGAATAATGACCTTCTAACTTGAATAACTGCATATATTTTTTTAGAGTTAGTTTTAATAGTTAAAATAATTGTCAAAGTTTTAATTTTTCAAGACCCCCCAAAAACCACCACATGTGTGTTAAATCGTGGGACGTTTTTTTTTTTTTTTTTCATCACTCTGAAAAGTTATTTTTATTTTCAACAGGTGTTGTCATTTTGTATGATAATTATACGGAAGAAAGATGATACTATTCGATAAGTTAAAACATTATTTAGGTGGAATTATTTATTCATTATATTACATTTATTATATTTTTGAATATGATTACGGGAGAGTGGTATAAAAATTGTTTGAAATTATTATTTTTTTAGCTTTTAAAATCAATATTATCGAAAACGAAGAATCACCCATAAAAGTGTAGGCAAACGATATCAGCTGATCGATTGCGGCCATTTTGATTCGACTCCACGGCCAAATTTTGGCCTATGTAGCATTATAATATAGTATATTTATACGATTTTTTCGTAATTTAAAGTTAAGTAGTTTAAAAAATTTCAAAATTTTAAATAATAGAGATACCTCTATTTTTGGTACTGAATTATTTAGGCTTAAATATTGTTTCAATAAACACAACAACTAAATCTCTATAAACAGTATGAAATAACGAATAACATGAAATGTTATTAATACTGATGGCTTTTGTCATACCTACATACTCAAAGTTTCAATACAATGACTGGTGACGCATGACGTCAGCACTAACCATTCAATAATGCCAACTTTACAGTGTGTTTTGACGAGACGTTAAAAAATGCACTTTTTAATATATTTTTAAGAACTCTACGTTTAATATTATGAAAAAAAAAACTTATATATTCAGAATCAGCGTTCATTGGTCTGTATGAACATATTTTTTTAAAGCCATAATATTTTTCACTGGAGTTCCTTATTGTTGAATGAAACACTAGTATTTATTGAATTATTTAGCGGGTAAGAGACAAAGCCGAAGTAGCTCAGTGGTTAAAGAGCAGCTGACCGGATATCAGAAGGACGCGGGTTCGAGTCCCATCGGCGGCATGTATCTTTTCTCGGGAGATTTTTTCAATGTATATGAGTGTTTCAGGCTAATAATTATTGCTTAATAATTCTCTATTCATGGGTACCTTCATATCGTGGGGTAATTAGTAATAACTACAACTAGGTAACTCTGAAATCAGCTTTGTTGGAAAGTTGATTTATAAGATGGTTATCAATCTGATAAATCAATTGCATATTTGTACTGATTAGTACTGTTAAATCGTAGATTAACGTATTGGAAACTGTAATATTTATATATATTTTGTAAATAAGAAAAATTTCCAATCATTTTTTATGTATTTATTTCCAAAAATGGAATGATTTACCTTCACTAAAATGCAATGAAATAAACTTGGAGGGAATAACCAGAGAAAACCGGAAATATGTCATTTTTAAATCAAATTTTCGACGAATTGATTCTTTTCCACAACAAAATTATAAATTGATTTCGAAAGATTATTCTTTTATCTAGTTAAGGTATGTTTTAAATTTTGAGAAAATATGTTAATTTTTAGTAGTCAAATCATATAATCATATAGTAAAATAAATCAATAAATTTTCTGGGAAACCTATGTTTCAGAATTTTAATTTTTGTTTAAATAAAATCATTAAAAAAAGATCCGCGCACATGTTTTGTAACTAAAATACTTCAGCTTCTCAATTTATTTACGGTCTTACGAACTAATATATTTAAGCTTTTTTGCATTCTTATTTTGCTTAGATATTATTGAAAAATTATAAATACTAATGATCAATAAATAAATACAAAAAGTACATAATTTTAAAAGTTTTATCATCACGCCTTTCAGCATTTTTAGATGTAGGCAAGGGCGGATTTAGGGGGGGGGGGCACAGGGGCACGTGCCAGACGGTATTTTTATGTACTGTAGAGATTCCATCACAGTAGATACTTAGAAGCTGAAACTGTTTTTTTTTCAAAAAATTCCAAACCTCGCGTAAGAAAATCACAATTATAAATGTCTTTTTTTTTAATTTCCCGACCAATTTTCCAATCAATTTTCCGATTTTTCCGGAAGATTATTTTTCAAAAAAAATATAATTTTCAGGGTCAAACGCCTTGGAACCTGAAAAATTCTTGCCAGTCTTGCCACTTGAAAAATCATCCATAGATATGAGTATATAGCATAAAGCGAAGATATGTGTCAACAATGTCGTGAGTAATTTTTTTTTAAACCGGATGTTGGTGATTAATTAGTCACTAGTGCAAAAATAATATAATTCCAATGTTTTTGTACTAGTGCCTTTTTTATATCCACCCCTCCACGTGACGTGGATCAATAATTCTAAGAATTATACCAATAAGAGGCTCATTCAATTCTGAAAATAAACTGATAACAGGATTAATGTCTACATTTCTATTTTGATCTAGCTGAAGTCCCGGCGTTCTCCGGTGATCTTCCTCTTGTTTTGAAAGTAAAATGTGCAAAATTTGATGAATCTCGGAATAAATCTGTAGATTAGTTCCTCCTTTGCTGTAGATTTTTCCGCTTTTTACTTTGAGGAGGTTCTGAGGAACATAATTTCCCTCACGGTCTATGTCATCCGTGTGGATTCAACCCTCCCATTGCGGTGTATGGCGATGGGTCGAAAGAGTTCTGCCGGAGAGGCCAAATGGTCTCCTTCATCCAGCAAACGCATCCGCCGCCAACACCTAGACCAACCTCGCCCCCCATCCGCACGGGCACCTTGACTAAATCACGAAAGGTAGCGAACCACTTGGGGTGTCGGATGATAGAGGTATTTTAAGTGGTTATTGGATAACCAATGCCTCTCAAATCGTATAATGTAACAAAAGTAGCAAATTTATTAACATAAGTGTCAAATATTGATAATGGTGGAAAATTCTAACGAATCAAATTATTTTTTCATATTTTTAGTGGATTATTCCTAATAATTGTAAATATTAGTTATAAGGAGAGAGTCTACTCAAGTAACCCCGTAAGCACTCAGGCCACAGGCCCTTTGTGCTATCTCCTTCTGTAAAAATAACCTAGGGTGGCCATTGGGTATTATATTACGTACTAGCTATTAAAAACCCACTCCGCAGGTTTTTACTGCTAGGCCCTGCGGGCGGCTTTTGGTTCGGCTTCGCCCAGTTAGCGTTGATGACCATTTTATAAATCCAATAGGAATTGGTTCCGAAAATAGCCCGTTCCTCGGATCCATTGTCATCCAGTGTAGCCAGTTACCGGGACAAAGTAACCGAGACAGGCAATGACGTCATATGTAATATATACCCGCTTGATACAATATGTATTACCGTCAACCTTTCCATATCCGAAGAGATACTACCTAGGGAGGAGACGTCCCTATCGCACCTGCTGATGGAAGTAGCGACATTTTGTGAAGAATTCTTGAATTCGAAACCGAATTATAACAGCAGCTTTGTATGAAATTCCACGTATATAGATATTGTTTGTGGTGCGGCGCATATGAAGCTGGGTTCTGAAATTCAACCACGCAGACGTTACCGTATTAATACTGTTCGATACTCGAAAACCAAATATGGTAAATCTCCTGGTTTCAAAACGTGGCTTCCCAAATATCTGAACACACATTGATGAGAAGTGACACATTGACAACCGTAATGTTCTATAAACTTGTGATTGGAATTATTTGATATGTTTTCGGGAATCTTCAAGAAAGCTCGAGGTTTGTCGAGATTACAAGTTACATTTTCGTTAACGTGTGATTTACAATGAATATATATCTGCACTAAACGTCCATTTTAATAGAAGCTCTGAGTAATTCTGAAGCCAGTGAACTCGACACTGAACCTGTCTGTTATATACGAGTATTTCTGACATTTTCCGAAAGCCCGCCGGTGGCCACGAAAAAATGTTAACTTTTTTTTTTAAACCGATTTTAACCCTTATATGTAAAGAATTTATATTAAGGACAAGGTCAAAATCGCTTGCGCCAATATCATTTTTGACTTAACCGATGGTTTTATTACGCTAGCTACTCTAGAATATTTTTTAATGAATTTTCTTTGACTTTGCAGGTCATTTTTGTCAACGGCGAAAAAATCGATGTTTTATGTTTTCGAATGCGTATAAAGTTCTTCATTTATTTGAAAACTCTTTTGAATTGTGTTTTTTATTGTTGGGTGTGTATTCAGATTTGTGTAGAAATAATTAAATCAGTTTATATATGATTTGTGTGATTATATTTTTTGACAATTATATCCAAAATGGGAGATTTTTTAATCTTTTTTTTTAGTTAGTTAGCTATTTTGGAAAAACCTCTTACGATATTATCACGAAATATATACATGAATAATAAGATATATTATCTGGTAAATAGAAAACAATCGCAAAAAAAGGAATTCTTTCTTTTCATATGGATCCAGAAAGCAACAAGGTGAAATCCGCGCGGTTTTTCGAAACTCGCCCGACGTTCAACAGGTTACAATTTACTTCATTTTCGGACCAAACGTCCGTTCTAATGGATACTCTGAGTAATTCTGTAGCCAGTGAACTCGACACTGAAGGTGTTCACCTGTCGATCACATATCATCGGCTATTCCGTACGACGATAGTTGCCACATCTGTTGAATGATGTACATACATACACCACATCAACTTATTAATTCGAGTTTTTTCATTCTCTCCACATTTCCTACATATTACCTACTACTACAGGTGCGCATACTGTCTCCGTGACTATATATACTGTGACAGTCCTACTATTAAATATTAAGGCAAAAATAATGAAAAACAAAACGCCACAATCACTGTTATTCCCCCAAAGCCCGGTCTCCTGCGACCTCCGACATGCACATTTGCTTACGCATTTTCTTGAATATTACTATTAACATTTTTTTGTTTTCCATCTCCTCCGTTTTTCTGAAATATGGTTGAAACGTTGGGGCGAAGTGGGCGTGGCCACACACAATTTCTGTGTGTGAGGACGCATGTAGATTGTGATGTTTGTCTTTTCTCTAAACTCTTATATTTGTCTGTATTTTATTTACTCCTGGGCACTTGGCACCAGTCGTAATGTTTCGTCTTTTCATACTTATTTAACTCTCCTTTCATCGGCAAGACAGTTGTAATATTCTCGCCTTTTCTCTTGGCTCTGATCGATATTTAAATTCTTAAGGCTTTGCATATGTGTGGTAGGGATGGAAAATTCCTCCCCTACGTCACACAAGCCTTTATAAAATTGGACCCTTATTTCCTCTGATAACTACAGAAAGCTACTTAAAGCTCCCTTGTACTACATACCTTTAGCGATATATGTACTTAACTAATAAATACGTTATTTACGACTTTGAACGTAAATATTTTCGTATTTAGGTTGTAATTAAACTCCATCAAACGTTGTGTAATTTTTTGATTTATGATATAGAACTTTAATTACTTTAAATTTTGTGGTAACCCTCTTGATTCTAAACAGAGTGTTGAATTTCAAACTGTATTGGTCTTTCTCTTGCAAATTTAACCTTAAGTAATTTCTCTAAATGAACTAACTTCCCTTTGACGTTTATTATGATTCCCTACATCCTAATGAATTCATGAATAAGTAATACTAATCGAAACTACACATGACTAATTGAACAGATAATTAAATATAACTCAAATGGTTAAATGTTAGTAAATTTGATTATGATTGTATCTCGTATCTGCTGGGCGCCCCTCCGTTTAGATTCAGCTGCTATAAGGTACATATAAAGATGGATTTAGTAGGTTAATGTAATTAGTTAATTGCATATTTGACGAACTCAGAATAACCCTTTTTCTGGCAAAATTTGGCTCCGGCCTCCATCAAGTAAGCAGGGTGATCAGAAGTCAACCCAAAATTCGCACAGTCTTTTGGCACGGTTCAATTGATTGATACCTAAGTTATCGCGTCCCAATTGACCTTCCTTTCGCCATCATGCACTGCCTTCAGGTCTTCCTCCAAGCCCAGATACCTCCAAATTCCTACTCCTCCAAAGTTTACTATTTACTTAGGGCGAACCGGTTTCGTCCTATATGCAATCATATACTCACGGGTTTGTGTGGAGTTACGGGTCGTGAATCCTCCCTCCACGTTCAAGAAATGAGACGAGAGTGACCCGACAGGCCTAAAGCACTAATTGTAAGTGAGTTCGTTTCATTCAATGAACAGTACATAAAAAGATATATATGTAAACATACGTTTTGGGAAGGTTTATAACTCGCAATGCGAAACTACTTGCAACGCATCCCGAGCTCGGATCTCGCCCATCAAATTCTGCGAAATTTTCAGATTGATACCGAATATATACGTAAGAATAGTGTGAAATATAAATATATACTAGTACAATAAGATCTTATCTGGCGATGTGTTCTGGAGATTCGCCATAACTCCAAGCTTTTGTTTGGTTTTGTTGACGGTTTTGTTTGAGAGATCCGCCATCTCTATGGTTTGATTAATGGTCCTTGTTACAGAAGCGAACACTGCCTTCTGTTGGTTGAACTGTATTTTTTTTTTTTCTTTCCCTCCCCTCCAATGTTCAACTTTTGATAAACTCTTGCTATCCCGTGATTCTCCATTGAATCATGTAAATCCTCATTACCCCTTATTAAGCTATCCCGTGATTTTTCAACTGTTTCATGTAAATCTTCAATACACCCTTTTAAGCTATCCCGTGATTTTTCAACTGCTTCATCTAAGCCTTCATTACCCCTTATTAAGCTATCCCGTGATTTATCAAATGTTTCATCTAAGCCTTCAATACACCTTTTTGAACTATCCCGTGATTTATCAAATGTTTCATCTAAGCCTTCAATACACCTTTTTGAACTATCCCGTGATTTATCAAATGCTTCATGTAAATCTTCAACACACCTTTTTGAACTGCTATAATAAATCTGTTAATTTTCAATTGCTTAGATCTGTAGATACCTCTTTACGTTCAAATTAAAAATAGTGTTTAATTTTTTTTTTTTTCTTTTGTTCCTAATAATTGCGCAATATAATAATTTTATCCCGTTCCTAGAAGTTAATACCTAAGTACGATATCCACTAATCAAGGTCATTTTTTTTTTTCTTTTTACTGTATTCGAACTAGTGCCCCAGTGACCGAATTATTTTGTAAACAATTTGAGCTTTGTAAACATTCTCTACGTCCTCGTGACCTAGATTCAAGCGTATGAGGTATGTTTACTTTAGACATTCCGGAGACGTGTGAGATGACTCTAAAATTTTCTTTGTTTGATAATGATGTACTTAGCGCAATTGTCTAGTCTGATACCCGATTACGTATACATATTTATTCATTTATATATACTTTGTCTCAGTAAATAATTTATAATATGGATCTGTATAATTTTCTGATTGAAATAATTTCTAATATCATAACTTATTTCAAATGCTCTGGATTTTCTGAAATTATATTAATACATACATAAGATTAAATATAAAATATTGATTTGTAAATTTATCACACATAACTACTTTCAATAGTTATTGATGAATTCAGAGGTAGGAATCGATACCCTCTTCCTCTTTTTATATAAGTGTTTTCTTTTTGATTAAAATTTTTCTTGGGAACAATAAAATTACAAATATATATGTTTATATACATACATATATAAATATATAAAATATACTTATTATATTTATAATATTTTAATATAGTTACATATCACATATTAAGAGAGTAATATCTTGGTCAAATAATTAATCCAAATACCAATGTTTGCTCCATTCCGCTTTCTCCTTGGAATCTGTAAAATTTTATAACGGAAAAGACTTACCCCTACCAAGGTTTTTTCCGACCGGGAAATACACGGTAACCTTGCTGCGATTTTCCTAAATTAATTTTTTATTTTCCTAAATTTAATTAAATCTTTTTGACTTCAATTTTTTTTTTTTTCATTTAATCTAATTAATTAAAATGATGTATGAACTCTATCGTTCTAAACTGTATTTTATCTCAAAACTCGTTGGTTAGATAACACTTTAAATGATAGTTACTTCACGATTAATTTAGAGATGGTAAATTGTTGTTAAATTAAATTTTTATCCCTCCGAAATTTTTATGTATTAATAAAATATTATTTTGTTTTATTATTATTATTTAAGATAATTAATTTAAATATTTATTATTTGTTAGAACACTTTCACTTAGATTGAACACACGTATTTAATTATAACTTCATCACGCTAAATTATCACATCACTTCAGTTATTTATTGCACTAATATTAAACGCGAAATTTCTAAGTTTAAAAATACGATATTAAGTGATTATAAAATCCGAATTTTCCACTAAAACAAATTGTATTTATCACGAGCACTTTTATTTTTCACAAGTAATTAATGCGTTGGCTTTATTTTTATTTTTCACTGACTCTAACTGCAAAGTATTTTTTCCTGTAGATCACTGAATAGAATGTGAAAATTTTCTAAGTATCAAAATAATTATCACTTAGAATTTTTCCACTTTAAGTCACCCACCGTTTCGTCACGTTCCGCGAAGTTAAAACCTTTTCGACCACGACCGTAGACTGTCCTCAACTGGCATTTGTCTAGACTTTTATACCCCTCTCAGGTCCAAAAGATCGTATCTGAATCTCCTATAATAAACCAATCTAATTACTATCAACTCGTAATTTCTTGAAACCTCCCCATTATTGTCGAATGCGGTCTCTTTGTACGTTTTGCGTTTGATACATTAAATTCTGTCTCGTACTCCCATACTTACAAGATCCGGATTTAGTAAGATCCATGTTTAATGGCCCAACTTCCTTTGTCCTGGTGTTCATACAAAATTAGCTTGAATTTAATAATTTTAAAGTTCTATTTTCATCTATTCCGTAACATGTCCGTGCGTACGGCATCTACCATATGTTCCAAATCTGTCCCCAAATTCGCCTATCAGAGATATCTTCATGTCGAAGCCTTTCTCGCAAATTGTTCATTTTTATTTTATTATTTTTCCTCGAGTTTTTCTGTATTCTATATGAACCTTTCCATTTAAAACCGAATTTTCTCTATTTACGTCGTATATTTGAATTTTCCATTTTTTCTCGAATTTTCTTTTATTCACGACACTCTTTCCATGAATTTCCTTATTTATTCTTACGCTATTGTTCATATCTCTATAGATTTTTATATTTCAAGCCGTATTTATTTTATTCACTGTTAATCTAAGATTTCCTTTGTTTTTCTCTGTCGTATCTCCTTTCCCCTCACTTCCCCGTACTTCCCTGATATAACCATATCGTTTTTTGATGTTTGCTGCCTCTTGGAAAATTTCATTTTCTATTTGTTATTAATAAATATATCATTTTTTAACATCTTTATAGGAGATACCCCCACTTCGGCCCTTAAATTCCTGTCATTTTTATTGCTTCATAGAGATCGCCTCCCAAATTTTGTCCCGTTCTTACGCAAAATCCCATAAACCATATGTCTTGACAGTTGTATACATTAGTTCCTGTACCCACCTGGCAATAAATCCTTTTTTATTTCAGTGTCGTTAAATTTTATGAGAATTCTTTAATATAAATATTTCATAAGACCCATGATAATTTTTATTACCTTTTTAACGGCTAATCGTCCTTATCTAAACAATTTCCATGTTCGAATATTCCTTGTTTATCACAACAAAATACATCTGGGATCGACAACCATTGTAATGCCTCATCTTTATCTGCAATCGCGTACTATGTTACTCTATAAACTCCATTTTAATTACGTAAAATGACTCCTTTTCCTGAGTTTTTCTATCGCAATGTTTTCAGCATTTTCCACTCCCCTCCGTACTGCACTCTATCTTCTTCTCTAACACTTGTTACTGCTCTAGACATCTGAAATGTACCCTCGCCTATTCTTTAAAACTCTCATTTTTTTTTTTGACGTTTCCTCCCTAAATCTTTCATCGTAATATCCTAGCTCCGTCTAAAATTGATAACAATAATTTTCCATTGTTTTTTCAACATTTCCATTTCCTTTAGCACGTTTTCCCTCGAATCGATCATCTCCGGTCGTCACAAACAATCGTATTATAGATGGAAATCTCCCTAACGCCTTACAATACGTTTTCGTCACTTGCTTTGCAATTTTTCACTTAAACTTTTGCATCGTGTTTACGTGTATCCTTTTTTTCCGCACCTTATATGCTTTAATGCGTTCGAGAACTAGGGTTTCTGATCCCTGGAACGTACCGGTTAATGATAACATTTCTTGGGGTCATCGTTCTTTTGTCCCTGAACAGATTATTTCTTCCCATGGAGTTTATTCACCTCTCGGTTTGGTGGGAACGTCAAACTCATTAATCACATTACTAATTGCCAAGTCCAAAGGTCATTCCTTTGTTCTAAAAATGGGTTCGGCCCTCTTCCCGTTGATAGGCTGAATTGGTTTTTAATCGCTTTTGCTGCAGTTCAATTGGCTGTCAATATATCTCGGTCTAAAGTATATTGGGGAGTCCCTGTCCCTGATTATTTGTTGATACCATCTGTGATTTTTTTATCAATACTCGTCTCACTTTGTCTAATTATAGATCCCTACCGTAAATATGAATTCACTTTACTCTAATCCGATAGATGTCGTAGACGTGTCCGTTTTATAAGTAATTGATATTTTCTTTTTAAATTAAAGTGGGAAGCTACGATATTTCCTAATTTTCACTGTTGATCAATGCAATTCATCACAAGATGTAGGCGTAGGCCTACGCACTGGACACTTGACGTTTGACGTTTACGATTCGTAAATGTTAAGATGATTTCTGATGAGGAAGAGATGCTATATATTAGCCAGATTTCTGACGAATATCGATTATTACGATCTAAATGTACCATTTAAGAATTTCGTCTATGTAAGTAATTACGTAGACGTCAAGTTCTGATGAGGAAAAGATTCCTATATAAGCGATAAGATTGTATTTGTTACATATAAGTATCAGGAATAAAACGCAGATTTCAAGTTAGACCGTACTTCCTCGAAATTTCATTAGGTATTTATTTATCAAGAATTAAGAATAGAATAGCGATTTGGATTGGGAAATTACTTTCCTGTCTCTGAAACCGATTTTGTAAGACTGGGTACTACATGTACATGAAAAAAATTCATCAGAAATTTGAATTGGCTTTACATTAATATTTCTGGCTACTGGCATTCGTACAAGACCTAAATGTACCACCGGCCACGAAAAGCATGAACATTGCATCTGCAAATAAGAATTTTTCAGAGCCACGTCCCTATTGACAAAGTTTGTCGTAATGCTCAAGCAAATGTGTAAGCAAATGTCGTATGGGAGATTGCAGGAGACCGGGCTTAATGCAGCCAGTTGTTTATTTATCTTATCTGCACGAAGTCGATCGATGTTACACCTTATAGCTTATTGATGTAGATTGCGTGAATGCCTCGTACAAATAAAATACTATCGATTCTTATACATATAGGTATCAGATAGTATTTCTCGGAAAACTGATAATAAATATATCACTTACAAACAGTTCTGAAAATGAACAAAGGCTTTGATTTCCTTTAATCAAAATTTATTTCGTTTTGATCTTACGCATTATTTTATAATGACTGAAGTCCCCGGCGATGCCCGGGCTTTACACAGAGTTTTCGAAATCAAATATGAGCAAAATTTCATCAACCTCGGCGTAAAACTGTAGATTTGTTTGCATACAATCAAATTAAAACTGTAAATTACTGAGCACACAAATCAAATCATGTAGACATTCTATCTGTATTATATATTTCAACCAATTTACATAAACCCTTTACAAATTAACGCCTAAACCTTCCTCATGAACGTGAATCACTCTATCTATTGGTGAAAACCGCATTTTATCCGTTCAGTAGTTTTTGAGTTTATCGCGAACAGGCAGAAAGCCAGAAGATATAATTACTAAACACTATTACACTTACTAGTTGTGTTAAGTCACAGAATGTAACTTAACTTACCATGATGAATCTGAGAAATGTTGTTTCTATATCATTAAACAAATATTGCACTATTGAAATACAGAATGAAAAAAAACATTATTCAAATTCAGAAGAAAAACGTATAAATTCCATTCAAACACGGAATAAAAAATAATGCACTATTCGAATACAGCACAAAAAATATTACACTATTTAAAACAGAACAAAAAATATTATTTATGCTTTTTTTTTTTACATGAGCTCCACACAGGAGGCGCTGAGGAAAATAATTTTCCTCAGGGCCTATGTCATCTTTGGGAATGCTGTGTGGAGGGTTTTTTTAGGAAAAGGAAGGAGAGGAGAGTTCTGGGAAGGAAAAGGGTTTAAGGGGTGGGTAGAAATCTGGGGTTCAGTGTGTCTTGGTCATCCGCCTCCAAGACCTAGACAAACCTCATCCCATGAACCCGGGCACCCCTACTAAATCACCAAACGTAGCGAACCACTTGGGGTGACCTATGGCAGAGGTGTTGGTTATCCAATAAAGGTTCCCGGGGCGGCGGTACCCATTCCCGCCTCCCAAATTTAAACCGCTTACTCGTTAATACGGAAAACTTTTTATCCAAACAGTTAGATTTAGCGTTATTATTACGAAAAGTGAGTATTTATGTCGGGGGAGACCAAAAAACATGCAAAAAATATGCATTTAACATTTTAATTTTGTTAAAATTAATTGACTAGCGCGGTAACGCCATGTTTATTCATCGTTTTTATTTTAACATTTCATCAATGCTGCCAATAATAGAAAAATTATTTTTGCGTAAAACAAAGTGAATGCATCATTGACAAGTTTGTACCAGTATTTATAACAGTAGAACATGGAAAGAAATAATTACACAAACCCCCTAGACAAACCCTGCGTAGCCAAACAAACCATTCAAAACCTGGGATGTTTTTTAAAAGCATGATGAAAAGCGAGTTTATTTTAGAGAATTTATTTTATAAGATTGGTACTTCCGACAAATTTCATATTTGATTGTCTATTAGTTAAAAAAGGAACATTCCGTATTATCCGTGCATCAAACTTCGACAACACGAACGTTCCGTGTTATCCGTGAGGTGGACTGACTGCATATTTACCCAAAAAATTATTACACTATTATGTTTTATATCTGTTGACATAATACATAAAGAAAATCCCTGAAAATCGCGGATAATATAATTGTAGGATTTGTGAAGGTGATAGATAGTATTTATAAAATAATATATGAACGATGTATGAATGTGAACGAGGCAAGGAGTGTGTGCCAAGATCGAGTTGTTTGGCGGTCCGTCCTCTCTGCCTACCCCTGCGGGGAAACGGCGTGATGGTTAGTTAGTTAGTGAAGGTGATAGATAGTATTTATAAAATATATGTACGAAAACCTTTAGTAAATCTATCAAGTTAGTTAGTAGATAAAAAACGCTGTGTTGAAAATGTAAAAATCAAACATCTGTCTTTACATACCAATATTATTAAACTTAAAGAATTTTAACAAAAGAAACATAATTTCGAACACTCGTAGAATAATAATTGTGTGTTAAAATATTTTATTGTAGATAGGTACCTAGGTACTTCATAGCTTTTCTGATTTCTTGACAAAATCAGTTCCAATTTAAATACGTCTTCATTGAAGCAGATTTACAATATCGTGAGGCGTACGTTGTGAGGTTGATGGTAGCAATGGCGGATGTAGGGGGCACGCGCCACCGTCAAATTAATATTGGTTTTCGTCAAATTAATATTCTGTTGACAGATACTTTTCATCTTACAGGATGCTGTTTGTATTGAAACTGAAATTTACTGTTTTTTTACTTAATGGTAGGTACATCGGTTATTTAGGACAAAGTAAACCAAATAAGGAAACTAATACTAAAGTCATTTACTTTTGTATTTGCTTTGTAGTAAGTTAGGTACCTGCTTATCTTTACTAAAGGAATGTGGGTAGGTACAGCAGTACATTCAAATTATTAAGTATGTAAGTAGGTACCTAAATATGTTTTTCTCAGTCGTTCTATGTCGCCATAGCTATTTTTAGTGCCTAC
The DNA here is from genome assembly GCA_929108145.2 of Limnephilus rhombicus. Lineage (NCBI taxonomy): Eukaryota > Metazoa > Arthropoda > Insecta > Trichoptera > Limnephilidae > Limnephilus > Limnephilus rhombicus. Next base: position 42,160,411 of record OV815295.1, on the reverse strand, counting down.
TACGTGAATTGATAATAATTATAACTGATAAACTCTTAAATCTGTTGATAATTTTCCATATCTTGGAAAAATGAGGATCTTCTTAATGACTAACAAATATTCTAGAAACTACTTTAGGTACCTATTTGATTTGTTTGCACGCTTTTTATTATAACAAGCGAATTACTATTAAGTTGAATTACTATTATAGCGAAGATTGACGATTTTAATAATATTATTCGTTCCGCAAGTATATTAAATTGAAGACGATTAACTAAAATACTTCCAAACATTAACCCTCAGGCCTCGGGCACATTTTGTCATAAGGTCAAAATATTTCTGCTTTGCAAAAAAATCCAAATAAATGGAGTATTCCTCAGCATATCCAAACACCAAAAACTGTTTTTGAAAGGTGATTAAACACGCTTTCAAATTTTTGAATGCCAACAGATAAAAAGTTTAAAAAATGGTTCACATCTCATTTTTTCTAACTAAAAATTTAATAAACGTATTCGTCACCTCAGTTTTTGTAGTTTCATGGAAAAATAATTAATTAAAAATTCGCAAAAATTATTTTTTAAATTTTTTTTTCAAATTGCAGTCGGAAACCTCATAAAGGTGTACATTTCAATTATTTTGTGCGTCACTTTTAGATTTTCTATAAAGCGTGGTGTTTTCCCTTTCTTACAACTTTTAGATCGTTTTTGTCACCATGATAATGGTGAGATACAAAGGTTTATATGAAATGCATATGAGTTCTCAAAAGAACAAATAAGCCTGAGGGGTTAATAATATTATTAAAATAACGCATTGGATGAAAAACTTTATATTGCTGAAACAAAACTAGAGAAGGTACAGAGTATGGTATACTTGGGCTGCAATGTAAGTGATAGATGGGATCCTTCGGTTGAAATCAAATGCCGCATTGAGCAAGCTCGTGCAACCTTTATCCGCATGAAAAAAATGTTCTGCAGTCATGGTCTCAACCTTGGATTACGAATGCGAATAGTCAGATGCTACGTGTTTTCGATATTATTTTATGGAATAGAAGCATGGACACATACTAAAGAACTAATTAGGCGACTTGAGGCATTCGGGATGTGGATCTACAGAAGAATACTTAAAATAAGCTGGATGGACAGGGTTAGGGTTACGAATGAAGATGTTATGGTTCGGATGAATAAAGAAAAAGAAGTTATGAAAACTATAAAAATCCGAAAACTTCAATATCTTGGACATGTGATGAGGCTTCCAGAGAAGTATGAGATGTTGCATCTCATAATGGAGGGAAAGATTGCCGGAAGACGGAGCCCTGGAAGAAGGAGAACCTCATGTCTGAAAAACCTGAGACAGTGGTTTGACCAGTCTACCGTAGAGCTGTTCCGGGCCGCAGTAAACAAAGTCCGCATAGCCAACATGTTAGCCAACGTCCGTTGAACGGACAGGGCACAAGAAGAAGAAGAAATTTGTTTTGTTTTAATTTATCAAAAAAATTGAGTTTTCTACTTGGTCGAGGAGTACCTACTACAAATTAAACACAGTAACAATAAATAACTTTTCGATTCTAAATGGTTCTCTCACCAACGGAAATATCTTCTGAATAATGCAATAATGAAGTTTTTATGTATTTACCGTAGGTACTGCTCCTAGAGTGAGTGGGTCTGTCGCATCCCCAACCAGAAGAAGGAGACGTGGAAGAGAAAGGGTTAGAAGTAGGTACCTGACTGTATAGATCTGTTCACTAAATAATATAATTAAAGCTGTATCAAGCAACGTTTCAGTTCTGAGTGGTTGTCTTTTTCCAGAGCGATTCCGAGAGAACCTATCTGCTACAATATCAATGTAATATTCCCTTTTACCATGAACCTTCCACTGTTCAATAAATTGTTAAAATCATTTATTTATTAATGAAAAATACCTATTGAAACTTCAAGTGATAAAAATGGATTAATTAATTATTATTCCTAGTCAATATACAACATATTATCATCCGCAACCATTAAATAAAAACAATTCCGATAAAAGGCGCGATAAGGAAAATACCCACCAATCGAATTCCATAGAAAATGCTACTTCAGCGTAATTAATCAATTTGCGAGATTAGTACCTTCCTGCAGCGATCTTTTTCTGTTTAGTAGTTACAAAGTTTTCTTTTTTAACAATTCGGGAGGCGGGAATGGGTACCGCCGCCCCGGGAAACTTTATTGGATAACCTCTGCCATAGGTCACCCCAAGTGGTTCGCTACGTTTGGTGATTTAGCAGGGGTGCCCGGGTTCATGGGGTGAGGTTTGTCTAGGTCTTGGAGGCGGATGACCAAGACACACTGAACCCCAGATTCCTACCCACCCATTAAACCCTTTTCCTTCCCAGAACACTCCTCTCCTTCCTTCCCTTAAAAAAACCCCTCCACACAGCATCCCCAAAGATGACATAGGCCCTGAGGGAAAATATTTTTCTCAGGGCCTCCTGTGTGGAGCTCATGTAAAAAAAAAACGTAAACTATTTAACCTATTTAATTGTTTTTATCACTTTTAATGGCTTATCAAAGAAGGTGTTGAAGCTGTCGGAATTGGTAATAAAATAAACAAATAACTAGAAATTCAATCGCCAAACTTGACAAAGCAACAAATATGGGAAAATCCATATAACTTGAATAAAATCCCTTGCTAATCCCCTCGCCCCTCTTCTTCACCACCATTGGTTACGTCTGTAAATCATAGTGTTTTTTTTACTTCAACTTCGCACAGGAGGTCCTCAGGAAAATAATTTCCCTCAGGGCCTATGTCATTTTTGTGGATGCTTTGTGAAGGGCCCTCTCGAGAAGAGGAAGAAGTGAACGGTTCCATGCCGACTCAGAAATAAGTCAACTTAACAACCTATGAAAAAAATAGCCCATAATCTTATCTAACAAAACCAATTTTTATCAATTTTTTTTATCACTTTTATTTTCTTTTCAAATGAGGTTCTGAGTTGTCCGGTCACCGTTTTAATATATTCTGTTCAGATGTTATTTTTTAATAATATTTGGGCCGAAAGATGACAATCTACACATCACATACATATTCTTGTACCTCGGACCATTTGGTTGATACCGATATAAATAAATAAATAAAAATTAAAAAAAAAACATTTATTCTAAATAATTCGAAATTTTGGGTCTGAATGTCGATGTTTAAACTAACGACTCTACACGATTTGAGTTTGAATGTATACGTAAAATCTGATGTTTGTACTTGTTTTTTGTAGTCGAATGCGTGTTATGTTTAATCTGATGAATCTACACATTTTTTGATCTGAATGTACATGTTTAAATGTTTCCATGTCAACTCAGAATGAAACCAACCCAGAAACATCCCAGAAAGTTTTTTTTACATGAATACCGCACAAGAGTCCCAACTGCTCCCGTCTGGAGCCAGTGGGACTATGGTATGCCCAATTGGGGTAGGTATGTTGTGAGGCTGAAGGTAGAGGAGTGGGGAAGGAGATAGGGAAGAGGAAGGTGGGGAAGTACCTGGCTATTCAGATCTGGTCACCAAACACGGCTAATGCCATTTCAAGCAACGTTTCAATTCTGAATGGTGGTCTTACACCAGGGCGATACTGAGAGTATCTTCCACTCTGGAATGGGCCGCAAATATACTATATGTATATTATTTTAAAATAATAAATTGTGAAATAACACAAATTAATCAAATAAAATTTATTTGCCACGTCGAGATTCGATCCCGCGACCTTCGGTGTGCGAGTCAAGCGCCTTACCGCTGGACTACATCATCATCATCACTATTGGCTCTACTACCCCTGGTGGGTCTTGGCCTCCTCAAGAATCTTCCTCCACTCATCTGGGTTGGACTATGGCTGGACTACGCCGGCCGTTTATTAAAAGCTACGAAAAAATAATTTTAAAATAGCCGGTAACCCTAACCTAACTTAACCTATTTAACCAATTTTTTAAATATTTTTTTATCATCACTCTTAATGACCTTTCTGAGGTGCTTCTATTTTGATTTCATTCTGAGTTATCCGGTCACCGTTTAAACAACTTTTTGGGTCAGAAAACAAACGTTTAATCTGATGATTCTACGTATTGTCTTGTAGTCGAATGAATATTATTATGTTTAATCTGATGAATCTACACGTTTTTTTTAGGTCTCAATGTACATGTTTAATCTGATGATTCTACATGTTATTTTGTGGTCGAATGTATATTATGTTTAATCTGATGAATCTACACGTTTTTTCGGTCGGAATGGACATGTTTAATCTGATCATTCTATATGTTATTTTGTGGTCGAATTTATATTATGTTTATTTATGTATTAATTTACGGACAACAGTCCATTAAAAACATAATAATAACACGAATAAAAAAAACAGAGATGACAGTGAAGGGAGAGCACATAAAAATTAATAGCAATGACAATATATTATATAAAAAGTACATATAGAGACACTACAAGAAAAAGTATGAAGATGAAGTCAAAGCATGAAGAAGCATTTAAATATTGCGTATCGACTGCCGAAAGTCATTTAGTTTTACACCAAAAAAATCAATGCTTTGACTTGCATTGACAAGCCTCGACATTCTGGATAAGGGAGAATGGTATCCGTAATTAGTAGAATGTTGATTGAGTGTTGTCCTTTCTACGTTTTTCTAAAGAAGACATGTTTAAAATGTGTTCAATTTCATCATATGAGTACTATGATGAAATAGGAAACGATGTTGTACGGATTCGATGTGACAAATGTGGACAGCGTAGAAAGGAGACCAAATGACACTAGCATATTCAAGGTGAGGGCGAACCAGTGAACAGTAAAGAGTTTTAAGTGTACTTATATGTTTGAAGTCAGAGGTAATTCTATGAATGAAGCCGAGTAGTTTAAGTGATTTATTTACGATATTATTAATGTGATCACGGAAAGAAAGTTTGCAGTCTAGAGTGACCCCAAGGTCCTTGATAGATGTGACAGTAGATAGACAAACACTATTTAGTTTATAATCAAACTGAATAGGTTTTTTGGTTCTATAAAAGGAGAAAATTTTTGCATTTATCAACATTAAGTTCCATACAGTTAATTTTGCACCAATCGTTAAATGAATCAATATCAAGTTGAAATAGTAAACAGTCAAGGTGGGATTTAATAATCTTAAGAATCTTATTATCATCAGCAAATAGCCAGAAACGTGTGTGAGAAAAAACTTTTGTGATATCATTAATAAAAAGGTTAAAAAGTAGCGGGGCCAAATGGGCTCCTTGGGGAACGCCGGAAGTTAATCAATGTTAAAGGATTCATAGTTATTAATTTAAATACGTTAGTTACCCCAAGCATTTCATGTACATTATTATAATATTTTACACCATCTCTACGTATTATATTATAAATAAAAGTCCTCCGCGGCATCTGTCTGTCTCTTCGCGATAAACTCAAAGACGGCGGTGGTTATAAAGGTTGGATAACCATCCAGAAGATGACGTTGTGTTTTATTAGCCACCACAACGGGTGGCCGGGTCAGCTAGTATTAGATATAATTGATATCGGTCTGTAATTTCCAATATTCGACTTGTTTCCGGACTTAAAAATGGGTCGAATATATATGAAATTTTCCATGAGTCAGCAAATGTTCCAGATGAAAGTGACAAGTGATGAATCTACACGTTTTTTTCGGTCTGAATGTACATGTTTAATCTGATGATTCTACATGTTATTTTGTGGTCGAATGTATATTATGTTTAATCTGATGAATCTATACGTTTTTTTCGGTCTGAATGTACATGTTTAAACTGACGACTCTACAACTTTTTTGGGTTAGAAGGTAAATGTTTCATTTGATGATTCTACGTGTTATTTTGTAGTCGAATGTAAACTCGTATTATTTAATCTGATGAATCTGCACGTTTTTTCACGGACTGAATGTACACGTTTAAACCGATGATTCTAAAACCTTTTTGAATCTGAATGTAAATGTTTTAACTGACGATTCTACACGTATTTGGGGTTGAATGTTTATATTTAACGTGATGATTCTATATTCTTTTCTGAATCTGAATGTACCCTTTACATTGTTATTTAATTATTATTGATTTTATTATTCTACATTTTCTTTTGGGTTTGAATGTTGTGCGTGTTCAATCTGATGATTCTACTTTATAACTTTGGTTCTTGATGTACAATATATATTTTTAGATCTGATATAAACATTTTTATAATTTTGGGTCTTAACGTACCTACTTATTAACTGGCGATTATATATAATGTTTTGGATCTGAACATGTTTCGTTGCGGACATCTTTGCTGGTGGTACTGACATACATTTGGGGTCTTAGTAAAGATATACATAATTAAACTGGTTTTTATTTACATATACGTTTTGGACTTAAATGTGCATGTTTGCACTATTGAATCTACCTAAAATTTATTATGATTGTACCTACTCACCACCATATAGGGTTTTTCTAAAGAAGATTGTAGTGAGCTGAGAACGTGTATGTATTGGATATGTAGGCGCGTGGAAAACTATTTTGATAATAGATTTTGAAAATAATTTTACGTTCTTCCGAAAGTAAGTAAAAGTACATAAAATGATTATGCATTATTTAATGGAAACTACCTACCTACTTCAGATCTAATTGCGATAAAAATATTACCGAAAGGCGAAAAGTAAGAAACGTGAACGATTATGTTTACAGGGGTAAATAATGAATAAAATAGCAGTTTTTTTTATTTATTGATAAGAACTTTTTTTATAAACTTAGCAAACAAAAGCAAGTAGTCTATTAGTATTGATAACGTTTTATTGAATAATTCTAGAATAAAATTATGTCAATATTACCTAATCTATTTAACGTTCCCTGCAAAAAAGTTGACTAATATTATAAATTATTATCTATGTTAAAAATGGGTGGGTTTGAGTGAGGTCATTTTGTAAAAAGAAATGAAACCGATTTGAGCTTTATTGCAGAGTGGTAGATCCTCTTTGTATCGTCCTGGTTGCTTGAAATGGGTTTAGCCGTATTTCGGGTACTACCCAACCTTTCTCTTCTCTTCTCCTTTTCTCCAAACTACCTTCAACCTGATAACATACCAATTTTGAGATTCCATAGTCCCCAGTAGTTGACTCTTGTCTTGATTAGTATCTTCTATAGCAATTTTGTCTCTCAATTAATTCATATATTCAATAACGAAAAACATATTACCAAACTTCGTACCTATTTGTCGCATTGAAAATGAGGTTATACGATGTTTTTCATTGCAAATAATACTCACTTCTAGGGTGAAATGTTACTTTAATATAATTTTGTTATCTAATAATTATGAATTAAATAAACCCTTCGTTCGACAGCAAAATCTTTGATTTGGCTTCAAACAATAACTCAAAGGTACTCACCAAACTCTTCCTCGATGTTTCCAGTCGGTCGTACCGGGTTCATGGTATCACTATCGTCTCCCATGGAATAGGCACCAGTCTTCACGACGTGCCTTGGCTCAGGATCCTCCAGCACTTCATACGAAATGTCCTCCTTCAACGAGAAAGGACCCGCCCTAATTTTAACCAACGAATCTTCAGTTTGCTTCACTTCTACATGATCAACGGCATCTTCCGCTGAAGTCTCGTGGTCCAGAGGCCCAGTTTCTTCTGGAATCTCATCGAGGATGGCATCAGTTTTGTCATTTGCAACTGGTGCGACTTCCTGCACACTTAAATCGTTCAGTTTCGTCGCTGATTCGGTTTCTGGTAAACTGGGAGCAGAGTCTTGGGCACCACACCCTAAACTTATGATAAATACTAACGCTAACACCGCGAATCCTCGTCGCACTTCAAAAGGCTTGCGCCCCATCTTGAATGAATGTATTTTCGATTGTTTCCACCATGCACTTGTCTTTAAAACTCACTTTCCACGTGCAACTTTCTGGATGTTCACCTGACCAACTTGTCTCTTGCGCACTTCTGGTTGGGATGGTTTGTTCAGCTATCATGCTGCTATCTCTGCCAACAGGTATTGCGAGATATGATAACGTAACTAGGTGTGCTGGGCTGATTACGGCAACGGCCGTTGGTGATTCACGTACAATTTCGTGAAAATATCACTCCTTATCTCGTCGCGGATAAAATATAATATGTACGCCAGGCTGATTAGGGCTCTGAAAACTAATCCGACACAAGGGAGAGGTGAATAAATAATTATAGGCTGGCGTGGAATACTGTTTTTAGCATTTTTGTGATTCATTGGGAGTGAATCATTCACTTACTTTGAGATAAAAGCTCCAATAATATTTTTGTAAAACTCAATCAAGAACATGACAAGATATTTACCTACGAGTACAAATGTAATGACAGTGACATCATTTCCGGCAAATCGTTTGATAAAAACAGAGGAATTCTACCTTCAAAACTTCATAAATTATTATTTATTCTTAATTTTTTTCTGTCTTTTTTGTCGATCTCATATTTGAAGTTCCGAATAGCTATATTATTTTGTATATATATATATATGCACAAACATTTTTTTGGAGACAAAGATCAAATATTTGGGTTTAAAAAAAACATTATTTTTTAACTGTGCGATACTGTTTTCCACGCCCATTTTTCCTTCTTCATATTTCGTAATTATTGCAACATGTTTGAAACGGTGACCTTTAAAATTGGTCAATTGAAGACCTTTAAATTGCAAGCTATACTTTTTTTTTTTTTTTAGCATATAAAATATAATGTACATTTAGATTCTTCTTCTTCTTTCGTATGGTGGGGGGTCAGAGGGGGACATCTAGGTCTGCGAGCCAGTCTAGGGCCTCAGGCGTTGCCCTGTGGACCTCATCAATCCCGCCGGGGAATGAATGGAGCGGGCATTCGTTGACCACATGTTCGGTGGTCTGCACCGCACCGCATTCACACGTCGCCGACTCTTTAAGGCCCCATCTATGCATCATGTGAGCACAACGGCTATGTGCTCCCATAGCCGTTGTGCTCACATGATACATTTAGATGATATAATAATTTGCGTACATGTTCATGTTCCAATTTGTTAATACCACCCTTCTATAGAAGCATTAGCTTGTGTCTGGAAACCATAACTAATTTTCCCCATATATTTGGCAGCTATCTTTTTTAATGATTACTTTTTTAATGATTATTAACCTAGACTAGATAGTATTTCGGATAAGCATATTCCATTTTATTTATAGGGGACGCCATTAACCTTTTCTAAAAGTCAAAGTTAATATTATTTTTTATTGGAATAACTCTTGTCTTGTTACAATAACTCTCGAAGGTTTTATCCATCATTGTATCAAATCATTGATGAAGAAGATAATACTAATCAATTCATACCCTTCACGAAACTCATTATCGTTTTCAATTTACTTTAATAATAATAAGTCATCACAGTTCTCAAGTGTCCGGTAATTGTTTGGTATCGGTTTCCTCCTTATTATTTATTATAGGTAGGCACTTTTCATATTTCTGATTGTAAACTAGTAGTAGCCCCGTTATTGCTTTAGTAGCACCATTTTTGTTTATCATTATCTATAGTCCTTACCAAAACATCACTGTTATGTTAATTTTGGTTTTCAGGGCATTGCTTTGTTGTGATACATTAATTACGTGAGCAGTTTTTCTTCCAACCTAGACCCCCCCCCTTGGTGAGATAAATTTGGGCTATTTCGTATATTCTATTCAAGTAACGTGAGATTTTGCTGAACCCCCTCCCCTTTTGAGCTCACGTAATGAATGTATGCCCCCTTATTTGATCAATTTTTTTTTACATGAACTCCACACAAGAGGCCCTGAGGAAAATAATTTCCCTCAGGGCCTATGTCGTCTGAGACGCTGTGTGGGGGGTCTTTTTGAAGAGAGAAAGGAATGAACATTGGTCTTGAAAAGACCCATGTTGTAGGAAGGCGGAAAAATCGAAAAAGCGACCCGTTCTCATGTAATAAATATCAAACGTGTACATATGTTTGGCACCCGTTTGGCGTGTTTCCCGACTGTGCACCGGTTGCGAAGGGTTCCTCGGAGCATCTTCCATTGAAATACCGGTAGAACAAGGATAGAATTCCCACCCGACACCTGTGCTCTAAAGATTGCAATCCGTCTGTTAAATTAGGAGAATATATCAGACGGACCGCCCGTTTCTGCACAGTGTTAAGGGTTTTTTTCGGGTATTTTGGGGCTCCGGACAAGTGGTGGCTGCCAAACTGAACCGTGGGGCGCACTTGTGCTCTGTGCAGGGTTAGCAGTTGTGTACTATTAAAGTATCTGCGAGCCCTGTTCAGTACGCCCAGTTTTTGAGAGGCTAACTTAACTCTGGCTTCGATGGAGCCCCCATATCTGGGCTGATCACTTAGAGTTACACCAAGCAGATCGATGGAGGTCCTGTTCGGAAGATTGCTTCCGTTGAAGGAGACTAGATTTTCATTTCGATCCCTTTTAGACGTTATCAAACATGATTGGGTCTTTGAAACATTACTTGACGACCGGCGTGGTGCAGCGGTAAGGCTCTTGACTCGCACACCGAAGGTCGCGGGATCGAATTCCGGCGTGGCAAACAAATTTTATTTGATTAATTTGTGTTGTTCACAATTTATTCATTTAAAATAACATATAGTATATTTGCAGCACGTTCCAGAGTGGAAGATACTCTCAGTATCGCCCTGGTGTAAGACCACCATTCAGAATTAAAACGTTGCTTGAAATGGCTTTAGCCGTGTTTGGTGACCAGTTCTGAATAGCCAGGTACTTCCCCACCTTCCTCTTCCCCATCTCCTTCCCCTCCCCGCTACCTTCAGCCTCACAACATACCTCAATTGGGGATGCCATAGTCCAGCTGGCTCCAGACGGGAGCAGTTGGGACTCTTGTGCGGTATTCATGTAAAAAAAAAAAAAACACTCTCGAGGTAACCGTCCATTCTTTGCTTCAAAGCCCTCCGTGCTATTGGAGTTTGTGTGCCCTTTGGGGGCTTGTCAAACAAAAAGCTATCATGGACTGTACTGTCATCCGCGTAACAATGACTCGGTGCACATGACAAGAGGTCATTGATGTGCAACAGAAACAAAGTCGGTGACAGAACCGATCCCTGTGGGACGCCATATCGAATGCGAGGAAGCGGTGAAACCGTCAGCAACCGCCTGAATCGACCTCTCCCTCAAAAAGTCGGCAATCCACGTACACAAGGATGCGGGAAGTCCGTAAGAAGACAGTTTGTTGACAAGCCCTCGGTGCCAAACCCGGTCAATGGAAAAGTCAAGTGGAAATATCCAGTGCAACCGTTTGGGTCTCACCGAAACGTTCCAGGCACCGCCCCCAAACATGCGTCACATACGCGAAAAGATCACCGCACGAGCGGTTCCACCAGAATCCGTGTTGACGGTCGTTAATAATTTTGTTCTTCTCGAGGTATGTGAGCAGTTTGTCGTTGATCACACGTTCCATCACCTTAGACAGAACTGATGTGATCGCTATGGGGCGGTAGTTGGCTGAGTTGATCGCTTTTTTTTCCAACCAGAGGGCACAGAGCCAGACTTCAGGGACATTTTGAAAAGCTTCGTCATAACTAGAGCTATTTTTGCAGCGCACCTCTGTAATACCAGGGCAGGTACTCCGTCAGGCCCACTAGCTTTATTAATATCAAGCCATCGTAAGACTTGGAGTACATCCCGATGCCGGATCCTCAGCTTTTTTCATAGACATATGAATATTATGGCTTTTTTATATGAAAACCGCAATGAGGAACCGCACAGCCGTGGGCTGAGGGATTATTACAATTAAGCGCACTTGAAGTGAAAGAACCCAAAACGACGCAATATAAATATTACGTTTTAATTATTATTACACAGAAAAATAAAATGTAATGGTCGCAACTTCTTTTTCAATGATATATTACATTGATGGCTATAACCGTCAAAAGTTATTACAACAAGAGATATTCCAATAAAATATAATTATTAATTAACGTACAGTCTGTCAAATAAGAGTAGAAAACAAAGGAGGGGGGCACTGTTGATCAAATGGCAATACTAAAAATAAACACATGGTGGCAATCTAAAGCTATGTAACCTACATTTTTTGTAAAAAATCAAAGTGGGAAAAACATTTTTTTTGCAATTTTGATACCTACCGATTTCAAAATTAGAATTGCATATAGGTATATTCGTATATTATACCTTTGCAATTTTTGGTAATACAATGAGGAATAACGATATTATCTATAATATAAAAATGAATCGCTAAATTTGTTGGTAAGCGCAAATCTCGAGAGCGGCTGAACCGATTTCGCTAATTCTTTTTTTAGAATATTCCTTGAAGTTCGAGGATGGTTCTTACGGAAAGAAAAATTTAGAAAATTGCGCAGAAAATTAAATAATAACAGAAAACATCGCACGTTTGACAGTTCGCGTGTTAGAGAATGACATTTTGCAAAACAATGAATGATTGTTCAATCAGGATTCTATTTTTGAAAAGTTGAAATATTTATTTAAAGTAGGTACTCCCCTAATATTTTGAATCGAATCAAGAATTTCAGATATTTTAAATAGGTACCTATGTTATGTACCAAATTTAATTAGAAAATGGAAATTTTAATAAAATTTGTAAAAGGTGGCACGCGGGCTATTTAAAAACTGAATGTACTGGGATTGAATATATGGAACGCGGGTGGAGGGTTGGCGGGACGAAGGAGCGGGAAAGGGAAGAGGGAAGGCGGGGAAGGTGGTAGGAAAACGCAGGAGGGTGGAGGGGGACCTGGGAGGGGGGAGGGGAATTCGGGAGGGGGGTTCGCCGGACCGGGGAAGGGGGGAGTGGAGTGGGAAGAGGGAAGGTGGAGGTGACGGAGTGGGAATGGGAGAGGGGAAGAGGACGCAGGGGAAGAAGGGGAGGCGGAAGGGAAACGGGACGAATGGGAAAGGACACTCAGGGAGAAACAATTTCTTTATTAAATGGCATAGCAACGCATGCCGGGACCAGCTAGTAGTAAAATAAAAAGCACAATTAGAAATTGCTCACTTTTATTAGTACTATATTATTTAGTACCCAGCGTTGCCCGGGTTCTAGATCACGTCTCTAATTTTAGATCTGAATATATTTAACTCATTCAGACCTAAAAAAGTAGTGTAACTCCTCACATTAGTGATTCTTCCTTATTTATCTCCTGTTAAATTCAAATTTATATTATATTAAATGAAAGCAAATCACTTTACAAAACTCCATTTAATCAAATTTATAAGATACCTAACAACAGTGCTTCTTCGAATAAATTTTTTTTCTTTAAGAACAAAAAAAGTTTTTTTAAATGTGACTCACAGCGTTTTATCCATTCAGTGTCATTGCGATTTGAAAGAATATTTGACAGTTAAATTGTTATTAATAAGTCTACAAATTTTGTAGTTCAATTTTTTATATTTTCTACTCTTAATTGACAGACTCTACCTATACAATGAAGTTTATCGAATAATATCATATTTTAGTTTTTAAACGACTTCAAAAAGGAGGAGGTTCTCAATTCGACTGTATTTTTTTTTTCGTTTTTATGTTTGTTACCTCAGAACTTTCGGCTGGGTGAACCTATATTGGTGATTTTTTTTATTTGAAAGCTGGTGCTTCCCGTGTAGACCCATTTTAATTTGGTCCGGTTCTGACAATGGCATCCATGAGAAAACCATATAAGTCTTAAATTTGCGTTAAGTATGTGCGCGACAAATGGGCGAATAACTCAATATCACGTCAACCGATTTCGATGATTCTTTTTTTATCGGAAAGGATGTACTTCAAGAGTAGTTTGATGAGGGTTTGGTTAGATTCTGATTATGGGATCCATGACAAAGTAACGGAACTCTTCAATTCTTAGGAGCAAATTAACGAAACTCGGCCGAATCTTTTATAGGCCGATACGTTTTTAGATTTTCACGGCCAAAAGTATTTTCGTTATTTATTTTTGGGGTGTTATGCCGTGTTGCGCTACCTCCTTCTTTATCCCACATTTCGGACAGTGTTGCAGTGTCCATCATCAGGGCAGATCCGGCAGATCCGGCAGATCCGGTAGATATAGGCTATTCGGATATTTGAGTCACCTACCGTAACGTCGTTATGGTCAGGTAATGTCTGTCTCATATGAGTAGTACGTTTAGTAGGTCTACCCATATTCAGACAAATTAGTTAGTATACTTCAGATTCACTAAAAATCAAAAAATAAACAAAAATTTTAACAAAACAAAAAAACGACTTCAAACATGCACTAAAAAGTAAAAAAATAATTTCGTATTCTTCTACAACTACTTTAATCAACTTACTTTTTCTACTCATCAATATGTAGGTACGGTTGTTATTTTTGGAGTCAGTGTCAGCCAAGGTACCCGGCCCGGCGTTTTCACTTGACAGCTCCCCTCCCGACGAGGCCCCGCTCTCGCCTCGTCAAGTCGCGCGTGCGACACAAGCACATCTCACCTATAACTATGTATGTAGTTACAAACCTACCTTGACTGACACCGACTCCAAAAATAACAATCTTACCTACATATTGATGAGTAGAAAAGTAAGTAGATTATTAAGTTGTAGAAGAATACGAAATTATTTTTTTACTTTTTAGTGCATTTTTGAAGTCGTTTTTTGTTTTGTTAAATTTTTTTTTTTGTGTTGTTTGTTAGAGGAAAGTTTTATTACTTATTGCAAATTACAAAAACACCTATCGGAAAACTCCATCGTGAGTATTGTGTATACAATACTATCGATAATATTGCTATCGAAACCACCTTATCCTCTCTTACTGGGCGATTTCATAATTATTTTCTAGAGATTATAGACCAACATTACAAAGTTTTTTACTTCCGTATATATTTTAAGTACTTAAAAAGCAAATAATAATAATTATTATTTTTAATTGTTAAACTAACGTTTAAGACAAGATTTTTATGCATAGCACAAAGGGTAACAATTATTATAAGCAATAATTATCAGCCTGAAACACTAATCCACATTGAAAAATCTTCCGAGAAAAAATACATGATGTATGAAATAAAAATACAAAAATAAAAAATATGTCCCGTTGGCGTCATGTATTTTTTCTCGGAAGATTTTTCAATGTGGACGAGTGTTTCAGGCTGATAATTATTGCTTATAATAATTGTTATCAAATAATAATAATTCTTATCTCACTACAATACGTCACTTTTCTCGTACCGATCCCAAACAGAAAACTTACTTTCTTCACATTGATAATTATTTTCATACTTGCGATTTCGTACAGGTAATGATAATATTTGAATAATTTAAAGAGCGCCGTTTTTGTAAAAATCACCTCAAGCGGGCGTGGTTTCTATTTTAACGTTTGCTCCCCACGGGAGGCCCTAAGGAAAACATTTTCCCTGGGGGGCCTATGCCAAATTTGGGGTTGCTGTGTGGAGGGTCTTTTTATGGAAAGAAATGAGAGGAAGTTCTGGAAAAGCAAAAAGGAATGAGGGGTGGGAATTAATCTGGGCATCAGATTGAACAGGAATGATGGATGATAACATATGAATCCATCCCTCCCATTGTGGGCAAGGCGAGAGAATCCGGGTGGAGAGGTCAAAAGTTCTCCCTCAACCAGTCTCTCCCGATCCAGCCTGCCACGCATTAGGTGGGAAAATGCATCCGCCTCCAAAACCTAAACAATAAGATGGAGTGATTTTTTTTAAATTTGGAAATCGGCGTAGTTGGAAAAGATGCTCTATATAATTAAAACTGCAGAATTTTCTTTTGGTATTTTTTATTCGTGGTTACCCGCAGAAGGTCTATTTATCCTAGTATTTATGGCTCATGAATGCGAAATGAAACACATACCGTGTATTGTTTAATTATTTATGTTACAGATAATACATTTAAAAAAAGAATAGAACAAATATTGAGAAAAATACTTATTGATAATAATATTTACCCATTGATTATATAATCAAAGTATTTACCATGTTGAAAATTTTAAATTCTTAAAAGTTGCTACGAACGGTACTGCACGTTGGTGTTAAAAGTTGCTACGAACGGTACTGCATGTTGGTGTTAAAAATGGACATATTTTTTCCTAATTCTAACCCGTTTTTATTAAACCATCTCGTCAAGGGTTCACAAACAGTAGCTGAGGCTTCTGTCACAATTTTATGCATCTCACAGTGGCTTGAGTGTGACAAGAAAAATTCTTTATTAATAGTAGTTTGACATCGTTAATGGCTTGTGAAATTTTCTCGTTATTTTAAATTTGATGAGCGGTGGATCGGTTATATTTTCCCAAGCCGGGCTTTCAGCAACCCCCGGAGTAAGCTGGTGAATGCGTGACGAGAGCGTTACGAAAAGTGAGGCGAACGGTAGTTGAGAGGGACATATAAGTTAGTTAAGATAGAAAGAGAGAGAGTTACGTTTCACATTACTGTAGGGCAAGAGAGAGAGGTTCGAGCACACATTTTCTTTCTCTCTTTCTCTCATAACCAGTTAAGTTTCGCATATCTAGGACACAGTGCAAGTCTACGTTTGTACCACACTGTAGGAGCAAGAGAGAGTAGTGCGCACGCACATTTTCTTTCTCTCTTCCTAACGTATAGATGAAAGAAGTTTTGTGTGGTCTAAAGCACACTCGTTTTTTTTTCATACATATAACTTGTAAAATAACTGAAACAGACGTAAATATAATAATTTTCGGAGCATACTTTGCGATTTTTTTCCATCGAGGGAATTTCATATAATTTGCATTTCAGCGTGGGAAATGTATAGATATTATCTTCAAAAATAACATTTATTTTTTAAAGATCTTATAAACTTCAAATGTTTAAGGGGGTTATGTAAGAAATCGGTAGAAATTCGGGTAGCGGCGGCTTAAATAGGAAAAAAAATACACCAGCGAAGATCAACCTCTATAATCGGAGGACCAATATATCCGTTTTCAATATATTCGCGGACCGCAGGAGGTGGGTGGTAGGGGGTAGTTGATATGGCTAACTTTGCAGTCGGTGAAACCAATAAATGAATTCGATTTTTATTCTAAAATATTAAAAAACCATGAAAAATACTTTTTTTATTTATTTTGAGGAACCGATTATAAATAGACTCGTAAAATTTTCGTTATTTGTTTTTGGGGTGTTACGCCGTGTTGCGCTACCTCCTTCTTTAGCCAACAAAATACTTTTGGCCGTGAAAATCTTCAAACGTATCAGACTCAAAAGTTTGTCACAAGACCCTTTGGTATTTTGTAATTCAAATTTCAACGTCGACTAGCAATCAATATATTTCAAAGTTTGGTAAATTTTGGGGATCGCTGTCAACGGTTAATACGCACTTTTTTTTGAAAAAATCTTTTGATTCACCTTAATTACATTAAAAGACAACTATTTGCATTGGGGGAAGTGGAAAATATTTCATTCTAAATTTCGATTACGTAAAATTAAAATTAGCTTTCATTGTGTGAAACGAGACCGTCCATTTTGAAACATTTGATAATGAAAATTTTCGTTAATTGCAAACGGAAACCAACGGCTAGAGACAAAATCGCGCGGGCGTTTTTTTTTAATGTTATAAAACTAAAATTCCGCCTAATTAGTAGGTACTTACCTAAAACACATGTATTGCGTGCGTTGATTAAAATTTATTAGCTTGAATTTTTTTTGACATTAAAATTTTATTTTTATAAGTCAACTATTTCTGCGATGTTGAGCGGCTACGTACGCTAAGTTTATGTGATATGGTTTATGATACAAAAGAAAGTGCCCCCTTTATACCGCCTGCTCGCGTCAAGGCAAGAAAAACATCCCAGTTTTCAAGTAGTTTAGCGGCTACGCTAGGTTTGTGTAACATGGTTTGTGATACAAAAGAAAGTGCCCCTTTATAACGCCTACTCGCGTCAAGGCAAGAAAAACATCCCAGTTTTCAAGTAGTTTAGCGGCTACGCTAGGTTTGTGTAACATGGTTTGTGATTCAAAAGAAAGTGCCCCTTTATAACGCCTACTCGCGTCAAGGCAAGAAAAACATCCCAGTTTTCAAGTAGTTTAGCGGCTACGCTAGGTTTGTGTAACATGGTTTGTGATTCAAAAGAAAGTGCCCCTTTATAACGCCTACTCGCGTCAAGGCAAGAAAAACATCCCAGTTTTCAAGTAGTTTAGCGGCTACGCTAGGTTTGTGTAACATGGTTTGTGATTCAAAAGAAAGTGCCCCTTTATAACGCCTACTCGCGTCAAGGCAAGAAAAACATCCCAGTTTTCAAGTAGTTTAGCGGCTACGCTAGGTTTGTGTAACACGGTTTTTGATATAAAAGTGAATGTATTATTTATAAAAAATTATTACCGAAATTAAAAATATGTTTTTTTCCGTCATTTTATTCCCAAAACTCCGATAATTTAGTACTTACCTTTCCAGATTTCGTGGTACCTTCAAAATCTTCTAGCCGTTCGTTATACATTCTAGTGTATCAGGAATACCAACACCAAAGTGACAGCGACAGCGAATGATCTGATTACTAATGGCGTACAATCTCACAAGACGAAAGCTAATTTTAATTTTACGTAATCGAAATTTAGAATGAAATATTTTCCACTTCCCCCAATGCAAATAGTTGTATTTTAATGTAATTAAGGTAAATCAAAAGATTTTTTCAAAAAAAAGTGCGTATTAACCGTTGACAGCGATCCCCAAAAATTAATCAAAGTTTTATTAGCTTCAAATAATATACAGCATATTTGCGACACATTCCAGAGTGGAAGATACTCTCAATATCAGCCTGGTGTAAGACCAAGGAAAGCAGGTGCAAGCACCACTGCACCGGCGGTACCCATACCCGCCTCCCAAATTGAAATATTTCCCACAAAGTTCAATTATTTTGATGATGCTAAATCTATAAAATACGGCTATTCCTTGAACATAACAACAGTCAACTGAAAGCTCTGTGTTTTTAAAGATAATATGGTTCTGTATACAACTTTAATATTCAGAAAGTATTAAAAAGGGCAAATAAATAAACAGGTTTTATGCTGGTATTATGTTTTAAATTACATAACACTTTGAATATTTTTGATTCGAAGAATAGTTTATTATGGTAGTTTTTTTACCGGAGATGAGTCTTCAAGTGATAACCGAAGTCATCTGAAGGGAATAGTTGGTGTTGGCTTTTATGCTCCAAAAACTAACTAGACCATTAATATTAAAGTAAATAAGAAATTGATGAAACTAGATATTTACGCTTGAGGCATCTGTTGATGACAAATAAGATATGACGGATGTATACAATACGAGTACATTAAGTAAAAATCAGTATATGCACTAATGGGATGACAATTTGTACAGGGTCAGCAGTTGTGCGGGCCAGTTTGTTTCAGTTTCAATAAAGTATTATAATATTATGAACATACTTGCTGCCATTTTTCTCCAGGTTTCTGGGCTCCAAACCTGATGGGGTTCGGGGTTTGGGCCAATTCATCCCACTCTATCTTGCTGGTTACACGGCCCTCCAGCCCCTCACACCTTCCTGATGCCATGGAAGGCCTGTCGGCCACCCACGACACCAGCAGCTCCGACTGCTCGCTCGTAGCCCTTTTATTCTGTAGAAGAATTATTAATATGCATTATTATTATTTATTTTTAAACTAACAATGCAATCAGAACGAAAATTCATATCGCTCGCCATACAGTCGATAATCGTTTTTTGCCACTGTCAACCCGAAACTATAATAAATAATCACGTTTCTTACATAAATAATTCAAATGACACAATTTTAAGACCAAGAGAAACACACAATAAACATGAATGTGCTAAATAATCATATAACTTACGTTCATTGCTGAGTAGACACAAAACAAGTTAAAAGTCAAAATAGCGCTTTTCCCGCTTGTGAATCGCGAACCATAGACTTAAATTCTTCAATTAGCGAACATAGACTTCATAGGCGCATAGATAATCCACATTATTTCTATATAGATTGTGAAAGTCAAACATAGTATATTTATGGTCATACATACCGACGCCCATCGACGCTCTTCTAAACCGATTTGTGTCAATAGAGATACAGAGAGCAATTATCAGTCCAATGTGATAAGACTCAGAAACGGTCGACTGTGAAACCGAAACTTATTGGTTTGTCTGAGTAAGTTAGAGAGTAGGCCCCCCGTAGGCTATAGGTACGGAACGCCCAGCTTCTGAGAGGCTAACTTAGCTCCGGCTTCGATGGAGTCCCCGTGCCTGAGCTGGTCACTAACAATTATACCCAGTCGCGGGGGTGGCACCTGTGCCCTACCGATAATATACTAGTAAACTGTTTGTTCATGGTTTGATATGATTGAAAAAAATACTTTTATTTTATTTATTATTATTTAATAAATGTTTACATGATACATTGTTGGTATTTTTTAACTACCACACTAGGCTATTGCCCGTGTTGTGGTAGTCATTTAGTTATTTAACAACAACATTTAGTTATTTAACAATGATAAAAGAATTCCCAAACAGTTTGGGGAAGCATGGGTTGAGTTAAGTTTGCACCTTGTATCAACGATACGTCGCTTGCAACACGGTAAAAAATACGAATCGTTTCAGGCACGGTGTTTCTAGCCTTTGAAAAGAAAAGAACTAAGTCAATTGATCAAAATCATAGGTTCTCAACGTGGGCGAGAACGCCCCTTTTAAACCTTCAGGGGGCGGTAGAAGACCAAGAGAAAATTGGATGGCATTTCAGACTTTCGGGGGGGCGGTAGGAAGACCGAAAGAAACCCATCCCATCTTGCCACATCCCATTCCATTAGGAGCCATCCTGTGACAAGGGGTCCCGTTACGCCCCCGTTTGTTGTGGAAAATGTAACCCTGTCGTGGTATCCCATTACGCTCCCTCCGTCGTGGTATCCTGTTACGCCCCCCCCCCCCCCCTCCGTTGTGGTAAATATAATTGTGACCACAATTGCTGTTTCGGCTTCACGAGTTTGGGGGCGCTAGAAATAAAAATATTCCCATAGTTGACGGTGGGCAAAAAAGGTTGAGAATCTATGATCTAAATGAAGTACTTCGTATTTTTAATAATATTTCTAATCGAAAAATTCAATTGTTTTATGAAAGGACTTTTTATTATTTTTAATCTTGTTTTTATTCTGTAATTTCAAATTATGTTTGGTACAATATAAACCTTAATAAATGAAAAGCCACTGATGCTGCATTTACTTTTCTGAAGTTCATTGTTAGCAATGATCAAGAATTACCTTGCCTACAAATACTTATTATCGGGTGAAAGAACACAAGGTAATGATTTATCATTGTTAAATAACTAAATTTTTTGATCTTCCAATTAAGTATTGCCTCACACATGTACGATGAAAATCGATTCACCAGATCAGATGAAGTTACATTTTCACTTGCGCCCTACCTGTAATTACCTCTACCCCATCTTAAATTCAACTCTGGCTACGGCCCTGGGGGGTAGGTTTTTAGGATTAATCCACCCCCAGAATGTCGGTGTCAAATCCCCTCCCAATAAGGATTCAATATATATTATTTTACCAATCAAAGTCAATATCGTAATCAAAATACAAACGTAAATCTAACGACCAGACTTTACCATTAACATCCCACGAAAATACAGACTGCGTGGATGATGTTGCAAGTTCGGAAGATTAGTATCGCTTGTCAATTTACATCCAACTAAAGAATTTACATTTGGTTTTTGGTGAACAAAACGCATACTGTACGGATATGGGTACCGCCGCAGCCACAGAAACCATTTATAGGGTAACCAACACCCCTGACATAGATCATCCGGTTCTTAGGTCCTGGTTCGTTACGTTCGGTGGCTTAGCAGATATGCTCAGATTCATGAGATGAGGTTTGTCTAGGTCTTGGCGGGTTATGTGTTTGCCCCCCTACTGCGTGGCGAGCCGGATCGGTAGAGACTGTTTGAGGGAGACCTAATCTAGACCTCTCCAACCGGTGAACTCTATCGACCCATCGCCTTGCATCGCAGTGGGAGGGATGAATTCATGCGTCCGTCTCTCCTGGACACGTTGATCCCAGATTCCTACCCACACCACACTTTTTCCTTCCTATAACTTCCCTTCATTCAATTTCTTAAAAAAACCCACACTCCATCCCCTAAGATAACAAAGGCCCTGATGGAATTTATTTTCCTCAGGGCCTTCTGTGTGGAGCTAAGTCAATCAATCAATTTGCAATCCATTGCAATACTCACTAATATATAAAACCTTTTAATTTCACTATCGGTTTATATGTATCTATCCTATTTATATAGTTTTATTCTATTGTTTTATTTTAGTGTTATTTTACTCTATTTTGTTTTGCTCTATTTTCTCTCTTTCAATTCTCATATGTTATTGTTGAGTCTCTTTTTTCTTTAGTTTTTATTTTATATGTATCTTAAATAAATAAAAAAATCATATCAAACTGTAAAATGAGGTCCTCAGCACGGGTAAAGCACCCAGTGAGGCCCACATTAGTCAAATATGTAACACACATTTATAAATCAGGTGAATCAAATAAAAAAAAAAAAAAAAAATTAGTCTCTCCTTCCTTTCCCTAAAAATACCCTCCCCGCGGCATCCCCAATGATAATCCCTTGAAGGAATTTATTTTCCTCAGAGTCTCCTGTGTGGAAGTAGTGTAAAAAAATGCAGCACGCGATTCCATTTCGTGCGGCCCGCGAGCCTTTTCGTACGACTCATACATAAAATATCAAAAATTGAGAAAAATTAAACCCCAAATATGCATCACATACACGAGAAGATCACCGCACGAGCGGTTCCGCTGGAACTAACGTTCGTTATGGGGCATAGCGAAGTAGCCCAAATTTATCTTACCAAGGGGGGGGAGGCGTGTAGATTGATTGGAAGAAAAACTGCTCACGTAAGTAATGTATGCCCCCTTAATCATTTAGTTCTTCTCGAGGTATGTAATCTACAACAATTTGAAAGAAAATGGTTGTCGCCAATTCACATTCTTTGGACTCCAGGCCTCAAACAGGCCAATGAAATAACTTCACCAGAAGTAAATTAAACAAAATGGCATTTTTTCGGGCACACGGAGACATCCACAACACTCTTCTATCGATTATATGTCCAGTGGGTATAATATTCTGAAAATTTATAGTTAGGTACTGCAGAGAGCAAGAACGAGCTGTTTATTGTTTAGTGTTGCCATAAAGTGTATTGACTTTCCAGAAATCTCCAAGGTTCAATCAGTGACATTCTTCCACATCTGCCAGCAGGGCTGGGCAAAGAAACAAATCGTTTCGATACCGGTTTACCGGAAACCGATTACGAAGCGCAACTCTTTTGAGATAAACAAAAGTCGGCTAAAAAAGCTGTTTTATTTAGAAACTAATCTCAAATGGTTTCAATAGAAAGTCGAAAGTTTTTTCTTCGGAATTAACGTATAAACTTTTACAAAGGTATATTTCTAAAAACGGGAAGTTGCTCAGGTAGATATTGCGGTAACCATTTAATACCTACTATTCTTCTGCGTGTGTTCTATAAATGTAATTTAATTAATAATAATAATAATATATCTTTATTGAACAAAAAAAAGGAAGATTTATAACTACAAAAACAAAAAGTACATCTTAAGTACAGTAAAAGTACAGTTTAAAAGTTGCATACGTACGAAAGTTAATATCAGAAAACAAAATACATATATACAGTAGGTAATTAAAGAATAGAGATTTATAATTATAAATTTAGGTTTCTCATAACCTGCCTCACTAGGCTAGCCTGTGTTGAGGCAGTAATTTTATGTCAATTTATTATACTGTGAACATACCTACACTTATATTAGAATAAAATCACACAATAGAATGGTTGCATTAATAATAACAATAACATTGGTACAATAATAACAGCATTGGTTCAATATTAATTTCGAATTTGGGTGAGTGCACCGGTAAATGCTTATTAAATTAAATCATTATTTTTTATCCAAATTTTTATGTTTTTTTTTTTAATTTTTTTGTGAATCACATTTTTTTATACTAATTGGAAGAATGTTGTAAAGTCTTGTTGCAAGGCATCTGAAGCTTCGTTGACCAAAAGTAGTATGAGTTATGGGAATTTGTAGTAAATATTTGTTATTGTTTCGAGTACAGCGAGTATTTAATCTTTTTTCATAGTATTTGTGTATATTTGTGTATATTTGTGTATAGATGAGTGAGGATTGTTTTTGCATATATCTGCCGAACGTCAAACACATTCATAATATTGAAGATTAAGTTGGAGTCTGTAATTAGAGGTAGTCTAAGAATTAATTTTATAATAGTTTTCTGTGCCTTTATGATTGGGTCCAGTGCTGATGCAGTACCGCCTCCCCATGCTATGATACCATACTCAATAATGGATTGACAGACTTCAAAATAAA
This sequence comes from Limnephilus rhombicus, assembly GCA_929108145.2. Lineage (NCBI taxonomy): Eukaryota > Metazoa > Arthropoda > Insecta > Trichoptera > Limnephilidae > Limnephilus > Limnephilus rhombicus. The sequence goes on along the minus strand of OV815295.1, from coordinate 42,136,092 downwards.
TCATTTTCAAGTGTTTTAAGTCGAGAAAGTTTCGTATCGTTCTGAAAAAGTGCATGGTTTTTCTTATTTTGTTAGCAATTATTTGAGTGTGAATATTCCATTTGAGATATGGATCAATTGTGAGGCCGAGATACTCCATCTGTGTAGTGCGCTCAATGTAGGGACACTGACAAGATTCATCGGAATTTAAACATGTGTGTATTCTAATAGAGGCGTCATCATGAGGTTGACCTGTTATATTTATGCTTGATGTGACATATTTAGTTTTCTCAGTGTTTAATGTGAGCGTATTTGTATCTAACCACTTTTTTATAATGTTTATATCCGTTTCAGCTTTTTTGTAAACAGCTTGCCAAGTGTCAGCTTCAAATAGTAAAACAGTGTCATCGGCAAAACTAACTATTTTTCCCTGAATGTTAAAGTTACATAAGTCGTTGATATATAAAAGGAACAAAGATGGTCCTAATATGCTACCTTGAGGTATCCCATAGTGAGTTGAGCACTGATTGCTAAGTGTGTTCATTATTTTCACTTGTTGCTTGCGGTCATCAAGGTAGCTCTTAAAAAAGTTAAGTTCGTTGCCTGTAATACCGATTATTTGAAGTTTGTTTAATAATTTACTGTGTGATATTGTATCAAAGGCTTTAGAGAGGTCTAAAAATATTGAAATACATTTTTTGCTTTTATCGAGGTTTTTCACAATGAAGTCAGTTACGGCGGCAATAGCGTCAGAAGTACTCTTGTTTTCTTGAAACCCGTATTGATTTTCTGAGAGTACTTTATGGCTCACCAGAAATTTTACCAACTGAGCATTGATAATTTTTTCAAATACTTTGGATAGTGTGGTCAGTATAGTTATTGGTCTGTAATTGTTTATGTCTGTCTTGTTACCTGTTTTATGTATGGGAATAACAATACCTTGTTTCAAGTTTGAGGGGAAGTGTCCTTGACTGATACTAAGGTTAATTAGGTATTCTAAAGGTAATGTAATTTCCGTAGCCAGCGTTTTCAAAATCTTGGTTGATATTCCATCAACCCCGGCAGAAGACGTGTTTTTTAGGGAATTAATTATTTTTAGAATCTCTTCCCTTGACACAGTTTGAAAATTGAATCTTCCTTTGGGAAATTGAAGTTCTGCTTCAGCAGGTAGAGCATTCCCACAATTTGGTAGACGAGAAGCAAGATTTGAACCAATATTTGTAAAAAAATTATTGATATAATCCGCAACGAGCTTGGGGTTTTTTGAGGTGTCAATAATTTTTCCGTCAATACAAAGTTTACTTATGTCCTGTTTGTCTTTAGTGTTTTGTGTATTTGTGGCTTCTCTTAGAGTTTGCCATATTTTTTTGGGATCATTGTTACTTTCTTGGATTTTGTCTCTGTAGTAGATTTCTTTCGCCTTTCTAATGACTTCGCCGCATGTATTTCTATATCTTTTATAGATGTTTAGTGATATTATGTCGTAAGGATTTTCTTTCACTTTTTTGTGTAATGCGTTTCTTCTACGAATGCAGTTGATGATTGAATAATTTATCCATGATTTTAAAGGTTTAATTTTGTTTGGAGTGTGTTTTGTCAGAATTGTAGTATTATTAATTAATTCATTTTTCAAATAGTCAACGAAATATCTCCATGCATCATCTGAGTTTTTTATTTGGAAGAGCTCTTGCCAAGATTTACTTTTAATTATATCTTTTAAATTCTCAAAATTAATATTATTGTACATAATTGTCTGATTACTTTTATTTTTTGTGGTGTCGGATTGCAATGTAAATATTGTTGTGTAATGATCTGTAATTGTTGATTTGTAAACAATGCTTTTGTTTTGTTTATTAGTTTTGACCATAACGTGATCAATGCATGATGTTGATTCATTAGCTATTCTTGTTGGTGTATTGATGGTACTAATTAATCCATGCAACTCTAACATGTTCAGATAGTCGTGGCATTGATGGTGTGGGTTATTTGGAAGTATGTTGATATTTAAATCTCTTGATGGCTTATTTTATTTCATTTTGCTTTATTTTACTGTTCCACAAAATTATTACGTGAATCACATGTTTGTAAAAGCCCGTATAGGCATACATAAATAAATATATTCCATATTTCGCGACATAACAAAAAATTAATTAAACAAAATAACAAAACAAAACTCAGAAAAGAAAAAAATGCGGAAAAGAAGTGAAAATGTATGCAAGCAGTCGTTTATGGAAGATATATGGAGGGCCTTCGTGGGGACCCCATCCAGGCAACCATGGCAGTGATGATTTTTAAATATAATAAAACAAATATTAAACTTAATTTATTCATCCTTAACCGGTTTCAGCTTAATAAAGCCATCTTCAGACTGGTACAAATTATATTTAATCTACGGTTTATATACATAGCATATAGGGGAGGGGGGAGAGGGGTGTTTATTCAATTATATGGATTTTCTTACAATTGTTACGAAGTCGTCTTTGACTGTCGTATTTCTAATTATTTTTGTTATTCCCTATAGGCTGAATTACCTCGGGTTTGTAGCGTACTTCGATATTATTCGATTGGCGTCGTCTGCGATACAAGCTTCCCATGTGGTGACGGAGCAGTGCTCTGAAAGAGTGCACTCGTCCCTTAAGGAACATTTTAGTAGCGCTGCAGTATATTTGTGGGCGGAAAAGTTGGCGATAAGCATAATTTATGTTATATTTAGCTTGTGCCATTGGGATGCAGTGTAATTTTCCCACAGTTCTGACGTATACAGCGATGTCCGTAAAATTCGAAGAGAAATTTGTTAAAACTTGGATTCGACGGCTTAGGTTGGGCTCGGAAGTTATATTTCAACTTTTACATACATAATTCATAAAACATTACATAATTTCATAAACATCGGCAGGTTTGCGCCGCCCCTGCATATCACAAACTCGAACAATCAATTTCAATTATGAATGGTAACATTGGAAATAAACAACACAGTCCATAACTGTTGTAGTAGGAAGACCAATCACTGCGGTATATTCTGGCACTACATATTTTATAGTAGTAGGTATTTCATGTTTTATGTATGTGCATCTGATAGTATTTTTATTTTAACGATTGTACGGTTTGGATTGTTGTAAACTGAAGTGGCATCCTCTGTTATTTATGCTGTATACGTAATGTAATCATTGGCGGATACATATGCCTCCCCCCCCCCCCCCCCTTGGCCCCCCTAAATATAATAAAATCTTTCTTCAATCATTCGTTACTTATTACGCTTGCATTAGCCTTGCATTCTTTTCATATTTTTCTCACACTATCATGCATGGCTTTACCACACATACGCCGCAGGGATCTCAATTCTATAGCATTTAGTCCTTCCTCTGCCAGTTTCATGCCTCACTGCCATACATCAGGATTGGTACCAGCACTCTATTGTGGACTGCTAGCTTCACTTCTTTCGACAGTTTTTTTGTTAGCGCCAACGGCGTTCAGTCCTCCATAAATGCGGAGTTACCTGCATTTACCCTTCTTTCAATATCTCTATCAGCATCAGCCTCCCCATCTCTCGTAAACATATTTTCCGAACGCACAAACTCATCCACTGTCATTTTTGGGTAACTATTACAAATTGTCTTTGGAGATGCTATGTGAAGGGTCATTTTAGAGAAAGGAAATAGTGGAAGGAAAAAGGTATGATAGGTGATTAGGACTCTCTGGGTTAGTGTGTGACGTGTTAGTGACGGATGTATCTTTCCCTCCCACTGCGAAGCGAGGAAATGGGTCGAGAGATTCCTGCTGGAAAGGTTTAATGGTCCCCCTCAACCAGTCCTTTCCGCAGGACGTGGGCGAACGCATCCGTCGCTACCTTGAAAAACCACATCCCATGAACTCAGGCATCCCTGCTAAGAAACCAAACTTAGCGATCCACTTGGGATGACTTAAAGCAGAGGTGTTGTTTATCCAATAAATAATTCCCTTCGCGGCGGTACCCACACTTGGCCAGTCAAGTTTAAAATGTGCGGTCCGCCAATCTTTTATTTATTTATTGAAGTGGAAACTTCTTTAGCACCGTTGTGATTTGACAATAACATCCATCTATATGTTTTAGCCTGCGAGAGTATGAGATAGTATAGTCGGTCTACTCTTTGTGCGGTGCTGCGTATTCTCCCCACTGTTGTTTACTTTTTAATTTTTTTATATCTTTAGCGCCCCCCCCCCCCCTTGAGTTTTTTCTGTATCCGCCACTGAATGTAATATATCTGGCTTGACGTATTTCAGCATATCGCTCGCCATATATTCCAATTGGGAATGTACGGCTATCGATATGCTGAAATACGCCAAGCCAAGCCACGTATACCGTGTTTTGATTTAGGGTGGGACTAAAAATAAAAATGTAGAGTAGCTACCGAAAAAAGGAGGCTTTTACAACATATTCATGCTATAGGTTCTATGAATAGAAAGAGTATAAACGGAAGAAAGAAAAACCATACTATGAAGTGCTGTAAATTTGAAAGCACCTCTCGGTCGACAATCCCAGAGGTCATGCATCGCCCCACCGTGGCTCAGCCCATGGCTGTGTGTGTACAGAGCTTTCAAAAGAAAGTTGCCACTCGGCTGAATAACCATTGGCGACATGTGACAGAGATAAATTTTTTGTTTGTTTTTAATTGAAAAAAATATCATCAGAGACCAAAGTGACATTTGAGTTTTTACCCCAACGGAGTTCGTGAATCGCTAATTATAAACTGCCGAGTTAAATCTGAAACATCCTGTTAAAAGACTTGAAAATCTAAAAACCAAGAAAAATAAAGGCAACAGATGGTAAAAAAATGGTGACCGGTCAACTCAGATTCCGACAACTTTAACACCTTCTTTGATAAGCCATTAAAAATTTTGAAAAAAATTAAATAGGTTAAATAGTTTATGTTATTTATTTTTTTACATGAGCTCCACACAGGAGGCCCTGAGGAAAATGATTTTCCTCAGGGCCTATGTCATCTTTGGGAATGCTGTGTGGAGGGTTTTTTTAAAGGAAATGAAGGAGAGGAGAGTTCATGGAAGGAAAAGGGTTTAAGGGGTTGGTAGGAATCTGGGGTTCAGTGTGTCCTAGTTGTCACATCACTATTGTTGTATGTTGCACATCACTAGTGATGAACTACTTATAATTATTGTCATCTGTGGTCTATGGAGAACGAATGTCAATTAATGTCAATGGTGTAAACACCTCTTCAATAAAAAGTCTATAATAAAATAACAACAGTGTTTTCCATATCAAATACATAAATTAACACTAGTCATCCGCCTCCAAGACCTAGACAAACCTCATCCCATGAACCCGGGCACCCCTGCTAAATCACTAAACACAGTGAACCACTTGGGGTGACCTATGCGTTATATTAGATTATGGGCTGTTTTTTTTTTAAATTCATACCTTTTAACGACTTTTCAAAGGGGTATTGAATAAGGTTCGCAGAAAATGCGTACAAGGTTAGTTAATGTGGGCCTTTTTCGATAAAATGCTCGTCGGGCCGCTTTCGATATTTCGAGCGCGTGATATAGCTTGAAGCACTGTCACTTGTATTGCAGAATTCAAATCTCCTAGAGGAACATGGACTTTAAGCTACATCACGAATTTTTAGCCAATCACCGCTCTACGCCCTCGATGAATGCATTTTCTACGAAACTTGGGTTTCGAAGTTGCATGATTCTGAGTTGTCATGAAACCGAAAAAAATAAGACTCACACGCAGTAGAAGTGAAACTAGAAAGTCGCTTTCTTTTCCTGTTTATTTAGTGGTTTGAAGAATTGATTTTACAAAAATAAAGATGATTATTTTTTTTTTGGATTTCGTAGGATTCGAACCCCCGTTTGCTGGATGTCTCTGGCCGCTAAGATTTGACACGCGCTTAGGGCCGCTACACTTCGGAGACTCGCGCAGAGCCGTGAATTTACCCATTCTATTGCAACCGGGACCCGCCAAATAATAAATTTTAGTGACGCACTTCCGTTTCCGCACGGGGCTAAAATGCTCCCCCGTGGTGTGGTGTAAGGAAGGAAAAAGAAAATAATTTGCCATTACAATAATAGTGTTGTGTGATAACTGATAACTTAATTTACAAAATGAAATGCGTTTTAAATCCCCAAGAAAATAACAATGGTCACATTATTTTTAAATTGATTTGATTCTGTCAAGTAGCTACTGGTACCTACTGGAAGTGCTTGCACACGCCACCGAGCACCGAGCACTGAGCGCACTTTTTTGAATAAAACTTATTGATTTACGCCACACTGCGGCAGAGTTGGAAAGCTAACGTCACTAGAAGTCGTGTTTGTTTTCCAAAATACATTTATCCCGTCAGAATCTAACAAGAATTCAAGATGCCTTGCAAATGTTGCGGAGACAGTAAGCAAACAAATCATTCAATTATTACCATTTAATATTAAATGTTCCCTTTTACGTGACGTTTTCAAAATTTAAACTGATTTAAGTATGACATTTCTCTTAAGAAAATCGAAAGAATATATCTTCAAATTCAGACGATCAGTAGCGCGATTGTACCTTACCTATAATACGTTTTAAACGACGGCAATTGCATTATTTATTATCGGGAATGTATACTTTATTTGATTGCTTCTGTAAAATGTAATAAATTTTCGTCTGGCAAGTCAAATTACAACTCGTGATTTACGAATTATAACGGAACTTAGTACTTAATCATTTGTTTATTCTGTTGTTACGTAGAAAGATTTTGTTTATATTCTAGAGCTGGAAGGATGAAAACATTATTGTGATAAGGAAAATTACAAAACCGATTTTAAAACATTATAATTTATAAAATTACTTTTATATTTGAGATGCCTTTTATTTCAATTGTGATGAATTGAAAACAATATGAACAAAGTTTGACAACAATGTTTTGTTGTTTTCCCAGGAAAATCTTTAATGTCGCCTTCTGTCGGTCAGAGTTGAGCGAAATATCGATTACTCGAGGAAAACTGAATCCGGAGTAGGTATTTTTCTTTTGCGTCGTGTTCAAATATTTTGCCGTACATAACAAGAAAGCCGATTGTTTAAGCCTTGTTTTATCGTATTTTTTATAGCTATGTTTACAAACAAAATGCCGACTTTATTATTTTTTTTCAAACCATTTGTTGTCAGAGTGAACAAAACCATCCTAAATTCTAAATCATACACATTTGCGAATTTGTTTCGTTGTATGTTTTTAGGAATGCACTTTATTTTATACAAGTAGTCACTTTAAATTAATGTCTTCCATATTAACGGCCTGAATAAAACGAAATGCTAATAAAAAAGAATGAAATGAGAATAAAAGACAATGAAAAGAGAATGAAATGATAATTAAATGAGAATAAGATGAGAATGAAATGAGAATAAAATTACTAATAACATTGCAGTGATCGGGCTGAAAAAAGATGTCGTGTATAGTAGGCATAAGAATGATGTATCAATCTTTCTGCAGAAAAGGAAATTACGAAAAAAACTGGAATGAACTGAGAGTGAAATAAGAATGAAATGAGAGTGAAATGAGAATGATATGCGAACGCAACAAGAAAGAAATCATTATTAAATGGGGACGAAGGAGAAGGAAATAATAATTAAATGACCGCAGAATGAGAATGAAAAGAGAATAAGAATTAGAATGACAACAAAATTAGAACGAAATGATTAAGAAATGAGAATGAAAAGAAATAAAAATTAAAAATTTATTGCTGAAGGGAGTGGGGAGGGGAAGAAGATAAGGAAGAGGAAGATTGGAAAGGACCTATCCCTGCTAAACACGGCTATAACCATTTTAAGTAACAATGTTTTGATTCTGAATGGTGGTCTTTCACCAGGACGATACTGAGAGTATCTGCCTGGATAATTTATCATTTTTCGCTTGGAAGCCCTAAGCAGTTTATAAAGCGGTGTACAATAATTTCGCCCGACAAACGGCTAAAATAGCTTTTTCTTCGTAAAGCTCTTATTGTAAATGTGGCTGCATTTTATTTCTGTTGCTCTAATACCAGCGGGAGTCTTTTAGTGTGATGCTATGAACCGTTTTCGTGCCTTTTTTAAATACAAAAGAAAAATCTTCAAGCAAGTTGCTCATTATTGCAATAGGCCACTTGCATCCATTTTTTGATTTTTTTTTTTCGTTTTAGGCAAATATTTTAAGACATTCTGTATTTTTTTTTATCGTATGTTTGAAACCCTGAGGATTTTTTGAAAATTTCAATCCGAAAAATCAGACCATTTTTTATAAACCGGAAAGACGGGACATAATTTTATAGGTGCGAAAAAATGATAATTACATAGCCGAAAATCATTTTTTTTTAAAGAACGTTTTCCACACGAATGGCACAGGAGAACAACGAGGCATACCGAAAATATTACATCTCATAAATATTTTTTTCCTTGATCCATCTTATTGATCATAAATCATTATAATGTACACCTCTATTTTAATAAATCCAATGTAATATACTTGTTCTAGTAAATTATAATAATAATAAGAATATTATAAAATTTTATTTTGATAAAATCAGCACCATAACCATTATACCTGTAAAACACGTACCGACATCTAAAATGTACGGGATTCTCTTCATAACATCTGTCAAAAGTTCAAACCAAATGATAAGTTCGCAGAGAACAAACAATAAATCTAGTGAACGAATTCAAAAATTCGCCTGAAATCAAAGTTTTTTTTTTTTTTAAGTATATTTATTCAGTTTTTTTTTTTTTAATTTTACAATATTAATCTTTAAAATCTTACAAAACTGATCAATCAGTTTGATTGTAAGAAATCTCTCATTTGTCCTATTTAATTTATACTATTATACTTTTATGTTTTACATTGTAATAACTGTGTAAAATCTAAAATACTAATTATTATAAACTACTAATTATTATAATGTTTATGAATACAGTGTGTGATAGTAATTTCCAGGTATTTGATCAATATTCGATCTGGGTATTTGTATACAATATTATTTGCTTTCATGTTCTACGGAGATAGAATGATTTAATTTTTTTTTTGATATTTGAATAAGATGTCTCATTTTTAATATTTTCAGGTAATGCGTTAAATATTTTGGGAATTCTATGCCTCTTTGTTCTATCACCGTATACATTTTGAGATTTATTAATAATAATTGAAGTGATGCCATATAAAAAATAAAAAATCAGTGAGGAATTTTACAAAATTAATAGGAACATTTTCGGAGACGGGACATTTTCATGTAGTGACGTCACGAGCCCAAATAATGGATTTATTTATTTAAAAAAAAAGTACATTTCTAAAAAAATTTACAAACATTTTCGTAATCTTAGTAAAAAGATCTATCCACACGATTTTTTTCATTGATCAATAATTATCATATGTAGAGAAGATAGAAAAGGTGTGAAAGATTATAATAACGTGCATGAAATGCTTGGGGTAACTAACGTATTTAAGTTAATAAGGATTAATACTGTATCCGTCTAAATAACTTTTCAATTACCGCAATGTACGTGAGCATTTTTTTAGACAATGGGAATAGTAAGCTATCCGTAAAAGATAGATATATGCCTTCGCGGACTTTTCTGTAGATCTATAAAAGAGGAATATCCCACCATGCATTGTTTTGTTATATCCCAAAAGGATTAGGCAGCGTTTTCGATGAAAGCTACCAGGCGGCTTGATTTTTCCGACACTTCTAACAATTATCGTTATGTTTCAACCAATTTACACAAATCCTTGACAAATTACATACCTAAACCTTTCTCTAAACACTCTATCTATTGGTGAAAATCGCATGAAAATCCGTTGAGTAGTTTTCGAGTTTATCGCGAACAGACAGACAGACAGATGACGCGGGGGACTTTAATTTATAATATGTAGAGAAGAGATAGAGATGTAGAGAAGATAGAGAAGGTGTGAAAGATTATAATAATGTGCATGAAATGCTTGGGGTAACTAACGTATTTATGTTAATAAGGATTAATACTGTATCCGTCTAAATAACTTTTCAATTGCCGCAATGTACGTGACCATTTTTTTAGAAGTTAGAATGGGTATAGTAAGCTATCCGTAAAAGATAGATATATGCCTTCACGGACTTTTCTGTAAATCTATAAAAGAGGAATATCCCACCATGCATTGTTTTGTTACATCCCAAAATGATTAGGCAGCGTTTTCGATGAAAGCTACCAGGCGGCTTGATTTTTCCGACACTTCTAACAATTATCGTTATGTTTCAACCAATTCACACAAATCCTTGACAAATTACATACCTAAACCTTCCTCTCTAAACACTCTATCTATTGGTGAAAACCGCATGAAAATCCGTTGAGTAGTTTTCGAGTTTATCGCGGACAGACAGACAGACGACGCGGGGGACTTTAATTTAGAATATGTAGAGATTTTAACAGTATTTGATACTTATTTAGTAGACTGTGAAGTGAATCAGTAGTAAAATGTGTTCATCTACTCGAAAAAAATGCGATTTTTTTCTACTTGGGGTTCGAGATATTGAGCCATTGATGAGGCTTAACCAACATCCTACTCTTCGGCAAGTTTTACTCCGTTATCACTAAATATTAAATGATTCAAAAAATGTGTAAGATTCCGCGCATGTACTTATTTAAGAACTTATAAAAGTATGGAGTAAATCTAGTATTCCGACCAGACAACAAAATCACTGCATTGGAAAACTGATTAAGTTTCTTAAGAACTGGCTACTATTGAAGAAAAATAGAGGAAGAAATTCTGAAGCACAAAGAAAAGGAGAGTATTTGTCCAATCCAATACACGCGCCCCCTAGTGAGACATAAATACACGCATGTCATCTCACAGATGACCAGTTCTGTTTTTTCGTCATAAGTTTGATGAAGGGAGGGGAGCCTGGTCCCCCGCCCTAGTATTCCCCAAGCTCGCCTAGCTCGACATTCCTGCAAAATTGCGAATAAACAATTATACTATTCACTTTTGACAAATAAGTGAGCAGTCATCTGACAGATGACACGCGTGTATTTATGTCTCACTAGGGGGCGCGTGTATTGGAGTGTTAAAAAAGAACTGGACAAACTTTTTGATATTGCCTATGCAAGCGCTTTGAATTTGATAAAAATTGCGGAAGACAGATCGTTTCTCGTCGATCAAAGATGAGAACGTAAGATGATTATGACCTAAATCGACAAGAAACTAGAAAAGGTCCAAGAAAGTTCTCTAAAACGGAAACAAAGATCCGAAGAATTGCAAGAAATTACTGCTAAAAGTAATGCTTCATCCTCGGTGGTGTCGAGACAAGAGTTAGAATTTGAGTGCAGCTTTATTAGCACTTCTAGTAATGCTAACATATTAGAGGATAAGTCCAAATATGAGTTTGTAGTGCGTTGAGCTGTCTACAAGTGACATACTTACACAATACGTTACCAGTGCGCTTGATCGTAACAAGATTTAAACTAACCAAGAGAGAAGAAAAACAAATTGTTCGATTTGTTAGTTATCATCTACACCAAAGTTTGAATCGAAGCGTCTTTGGCAGCAGATGCACCAGTAATTGACTTAATACTTTATAAGAGCTTAAAATTGAACGAAGCCATTGATTCCGAAATCAGTATAGCAGCTAGGGGTGTCTTAGAGCCTCACTTATGGTATTTGTCAGATGAACTAGTTGCATTTACCTTGTTTTCTGAGAAGCTGTCTGATGCTGAGAAACAGGCCATTGTTCAAAAAATAAATTCTGATGTCGGTAATCGTTCAGTACGAGGTGATTCTGCTAAGCTTGCCTCAGAGGTTACATTAGAAGCTTTTGCAACACAAAGAGCGTTGAAAACGCTCTTAGTTCTTGATATCAAGGACTCTTTCTTGCAATTACCTCCTGAGACTTGGAATAACAATGTTGATTACCTTCAAGGCAAAAGCTGAGTCAAAAATTTGCGTGTTGTTAATGATACAGCGGAGAAAGGTGTTAAACTATTTGAAGATTACAACACGATACTCACTAAGAATGAGGAAGAAAGGCAATTTTTACTTCACATCGTAGAACAAACAGAAAAATCGTTTCTACTGAAACATTCATTGAAAAAGGAGTTAACAAACATAGTTTTGAAAGATTGCTACTAATGTTATGTTAATAATTATTGCTTTGTTACCAAATTTTGATCAAATTTAAATACGTTTTATACTTATTTCATTAAAATACTTGTAATATTAATTTTTTATTTTTTATTTTTTTTATTTTGCAGAAACAAACAGTACATTATTACATAATGGAAAATAGTTAAAAAGTTATAGAATTAATACAATAATTGGTACCAATGACATGTCGCTGTTATCTACTTATATTTTTGTGAGATAAATAATACAATATACCTAAATTAAGTTAGTAACTTATTAAAGGAGAGAGAGTGTTTGTATGTGTGTAAATGCGCGTGTGAGTGTGTGGATGTGTGTTTTATGTGTGCGAATTCAGTGTGCTAAAAATGTTTTTCTTAAATAGAGGGAGGGAATCAAAAAATATATCGGTATTTGTGGTTTTTTTAATTGAGTTGAAACTTTGAAGGATGCGGGAAATAGGGGAGTTGTCTGCACCGTTCGTATTATTACTGGTTGTGTAAAAAAGGTTGGTGTGGCGAGTTCTTTTAGATGGGATGTTAAAATTTATTTGGGATAGAAGTTCTGGGCAGTCTATTTCGTAATGTATAATTTTATGGAGAAATGTCATGTCAGCTACCGTTCGCCTGGATTTCAGGGATTGGAGAGTGCAGATGTAATTATTGTTGTATTTATAACCGAGATACTTAATAAATTTATTTTGTATGCGCTCTATGTTGTTGACGTATTGGGTGTATTTGGGATTCCAGACAGGCGATGCAAATTCCAGTGTACTTCTGACTAGTGAGGAGTAAAGCATTACTAGAGTATGTGGATTTCTAAATAATTTACTCAGACGTAGTATAAAACCCAACATTTTGTAAGATCTATCAGTGATTGAATCAATGTGCGTTTTAAATATAAGTTTACTATCTAAATAGACTCCAAGGTCCTTACATTCATATTTTGAGATCACGGGTTTATCGCAGAGTGAATATGAAAAGTTAATTAGATGCTTGTTTCTAGTAAAGGACATAGTGTGGCATTTAGAAACATTGAGGTCTAAATAATTAGCTGTGCAATAGTTGCAGAGCCTATCTAAGTCACTTTGTAGCTCTTTACAGTCCGATAGAGAGCGAACCGTTTTGTAAATTTTCATATCATCTGCAAACAATAAAAATTTAGAGTATTGGAAACATGAGCCTTCGTCGTTTAAGTATATATTAAAGAAGAGCGGACCAAGGTGGGAACCCTGAGGGACACCCGAGGTTACGTTGATTATTTTAGATAAAACTCCATTTATTGAGATAACTTGACTACGATTGCTAATGTATGATTTAATCCATCTAAACAAGTCACCGTGTATTCCAAGACGAGTGAGTTTATTTAACAGAATTGAGTGGATAACGCGGTCGAAGGCCTTTGAGAAGTCGGTGTACATAGCATCGACCTGCACCCTTTCGTCCATATTGCTCTGCAAATAGTTGACAAATAGGGCAAGGTTAGATGTTGTAGACCGATTTTTCATGAATCCGTGTTGGTTCTGTGAAATTGTTGTAGTGATAGTCGGGTAAAGTTGGTCGTAAACGATTTTTTCAAGAATTTTACTTAAGATGGGAAGTTGAGAGATAGTTCTGTAGTTTGTTACGTCATGCTTGTCACCCTTTTTAAAAATGGGAGTTATTACGGCAGACTTCCACTTATGAGGAAACGTACCTTCACTTAATGATTTTTTGAAAATTGCACTGACTGGAGGAGTGATATATTTACTACAGTTACGTATGAAGATACCAGGCAAACTATCTAAACCAGGTCCTTTGTTAATGTCAATGGATGATAGATATTTGTAGGTAATGTCGTTGTTGATTGTAATTGAGGATATAGCTATGTTATTCAGCGGATCAGGTTCATGAACATCAGATGCTAAATTTTGGGTGTGATCAGTGAAGACGGTGGAGAAATAGTCAGCAAATAGATCGGTAATCTCCTTACTATTGTGTGCGATTCTCGAGCCATATGTTAGGTGTTCAGGTATGGAAGGAGATTTTCTTTGCGTTTTGACAAAGCTCCATATTTTTTTACATTATTTTGTATAGCATGTTCTAAGTGTGAAATATAATTGTGGTATGTGAGAGTAGCGATTTTCTTTTGTCGTTTTCGGAGCAGTGAAAAAGTTTGGTAATCTAGTGGGTTCTTGTGGCGTTTCCAGGCTCGAAAGAATTTGAGCTTTTCTTTTGTAATATTGATAAGAGCCGATGAGTACCACGTTGGGAATATGTTTGTTTTCAGAATTTTCTTTGGAACAAAGTTATCAATTAAGGCGTCAATGATTAAGTAAAAGCTGTTAACCGCCGTGTTGACGTCTTGTGCGTTTAAGACAGAAGACCAGTCAGTTTTTGACAGAGCGTCGTTGACTAGGTCATAGTTGACTTTATTGAATAATTTGATCGTTTGGGGCTGGGAAGTAGTTGTAGGGGCGTGAATATTAAGTTCGACTATTAGGGATATGTGATGTGTGTCCTCCTGAACCAGAGGGGAGTCGGCAGGAGAGACGCAGACTGTGTTGTTACAGAGCACTAGGTCAAGTGTTCTACCATGCCTATTTGGAATGTTGTTGTATTGTTTTAAATCCGAATAAGATAGGCAGTCAAGGAGGGTGGTGGAGCAAAGGTCAGTACCGCGGGGATGATGTGTGGTGTTCCAGCTGATATTAGGCATGTTGTAATCTCCAATTAAAAGGAAGATATCATTTGGATAGTTTGTGGTTAGATCGGATATTCTGGACGTATGACTGTTGAGAAGAGATAATCGCTGAGTGTTTGATAGCTTTGGACCGACTCCGGGTAAGTACGAACAACAGATGTGAATATTAAATATACGACGTTTTGGGTCTCTTAGTACTATTGAAATCCAAATGTCCTCAGCTTCCGAGCTCCATGACTCGTGTGAATGTACAGTAAATTTTTTTTTAATACCAATTGCGACACCACCTCCTTTTGTTTTACCCGTGAGGGACGTGTCTCTGTCTTTTCTGTAAAAATTGCACCTGGAGTCGAAGAGCTCGTTATCATATATACTGTCTACTAACCAAGTTTCAGTAATTAAAATTATATCGAGTTCATTTATTAGAACATTGTGATAAAACTCGTTCGTTCGAGTAAGTAAATTATTATTTTATCTTTGCAATTTTGTGTTAACATAATGAAGAATAACGGTATTGTAATAAAATATGAACCCCCCTTTCGAGTTCCCCTCCCCCCTTCCAGGTCCCCCTCCCCCCTTCCAGGTCCCCCTCCCCCCTCCTAGGTTCCCCTCCCCCTCCCTGGTTCCCCTCCCCCCATCTATCCCTCCCTCCCGCTTTCCATAGCAGTAGCCGCTTCCTCGCGTGCCACCAATAGCAATTTTTTTATACAAATTTCAAAATACCAGAGCTCACCGGAAGTTTTATAAAAACCTTGTCCAACGAACTTGACAATAACGAACACACGAAAAAAAAGAATTATCCAATTTGGTGAAGTCGTTTAAAAGTTATGCGCTTAGCAACACATTCAGCGATTCATTTTTATATTATAGACTAGCTGGTCCCGGCATGCGTTGCTATGCCATTAAATAAAGAAATTGTTTCTCCCTGAGTGTCCTTTCCCATTCGCCCCGTTCCTCTTCCGCCTCCCCTTCTTCTCCTGCGTCCTCTTCCCCCCTCGCGATCCCACTCCGTCACCTCCACCTTCCCTCTCTCACTCCACTCCCCCCCCCTTCACCTGTCCCGCGAACCCCCCTCCCGAGTTCCCCTCCCCCCTCACACGTCCCCTTCCCCTCCCGCGTACCCCTTCCACCATCCCCGCCTTCCCTCTTCCCTTTCCCGCTCCCGCGTCCCGCCAACCCTCCTCCCGCGTTCCATATATTCAATCCCAGTACATTCTGTTTTTAAACAGCCCGCGTGCCACCTTTTACAATTTTTATTCAATTTCCATTTTTCATGTATATTAAATTTGGTACCTAACATAGGTACCTATTTAAAATATTTAAAATTCTTGATTCGATTATTATGGGAGTACCTACTTTAAATAAATTTATCAACTTAAAGATTTTCCAAAATAGAATCCTGATTTAAAATTGTCAAACGTACGATAGTCCATAGGTTTTCTGAAATTATCCAATTTTCTGCGCAATTTTCTTAATTTTTCTCTCCGTAAGAACCATCCTCGTACTTCAAGGAATATTCTAAAAAAAAAGAATTAGCGAAATCAGTTCAGCTGATCTCGAGATTTGCGCTTAGCAACACATTTAGCGTTTCATTTTTAAACGACTTCAAAAAGGAGGAGGTTCTCAATTCGACTGTATTTTTTTTAAATGTTTTTTACCTCAGAACTTTTGACTGGGTGAACTGATATTGATGATTCTTTTTTTTATTTGAAAGCTAGTGCTTCCCGTGTGGTCCCATTTTAATTTGGTCCAGTTCCGAAAATGGCATCCATGAGAAAACGATATAAGTCTTAAATTTGCATTAAGTATGTGCGCAACAAATGGACGAATAACTTAATATTACGCTAACCGATTTCGATGATTCTTTTTTTATTGGAAAGTATGTACTTCAAGGGTAATTTGATGAGAGTTTGGTTAGGTTCTGATTATCGGATCCATGACAAATTAACGAAACTCGGCCGAATCTCTAATTTGACGTTATGGTCTAATTATGTCTGTCTCATATGAGCAGCACGTTTAGTAGGTTTACCCATATTCAGACAAATTAGTTAGTGTAGGTACTTCAGATTCACTAAAAATCAAAAAATAAACAAAAAATTTAACAAAACAAAAAAAAGCAAGTCGCTTGTGCGACACAAGCACATCTCACCTATAACTATGTATGTAGTTGCAAACCTACCTTGACTGACACCGACTCCAAAAGTAACAATCGTACCTACATATGATGATTAGAAAAGTAAGTTGATTATGAAGTTGTAGAAGAATACGAAATTATTTTTTTACTTTTTAGTGCATTTTTTTAAGTCGTTTTATTGTTTTGTTAATTTTTTTGTTTATTATATATAAGATTAGCTAAGTACCTACTAGCGTTGCCCGGGCTTTAGATCATGTCTCTAATTTTAGATCTGAATATATTTAATTCATCCAAATCTAAAAGTAATGTAACTAAACTCACCATTATTGATGCTTCCTTTCTACCTACTGTTAGATTCAAATTTATGTTAAATTAAATGAAAGCCAATCACTTTGTCAAACACAATTTAATCAAATTTAAGTTATTAAGTAGTACCTTAACAACAGTGCTTATTCGATTTTAATATATATATGTATATGTATATTTTTTTTAAACCAAAAAATGTTTTTTTGAATGTGTATACAGTGTTTTGTATTTTCAGTGTCATTGCATTTTAAAAGAATATTTGACAGGTAAATTGGTGTTGCCAGCCTCCAAATTTTGTAGTTCCGTTTTTTTTTATATTTTCTACTCTTATTTGACAGACTGTACTCGATTGATTTACTTGATTGATATACATACTCGATTGATTTACTTTATTGATATACTTGGTTTACTTGGTTGATTTTCTTACTTTTCCACTTACTTACGGGAATTGCGTTTCATTTTATTTATCCGTGTGAGGGAGATTTATTACATTTTTTGTTTGGAGGAGTGCAGATAGATATACGTTTACCGTTTATCTGATTTTCGACTGTTGACATGTAGTTTGTAAAAAAGAGGGACAGCTTTATATGTTTAAAACCCTTCAAAAATTTGGCTTTTTTTTCGGATGGTCAAAATATTTTCGTTTTACAATAAAATGCAAATATTTGGAATATTTCTGAACACATTCAAAAACCAAAAACTGTTTTAGAATGGTGATGAAATACGCTTTCAAATTATAGAATTCGAAAAATATATATATTTTTTCAATTATAAAATTTTTGCATACAAACATAAAAAAGTTTTCAAAATGGGTCACCTTATGTTTTTTCTAACTAAAGTTACTGATAATAAAAAAAAATAAAAACAGATGCACATTTTATTAGACAAATGTATAACAAACACATTATTGTAACCTCAATTTTTTGTCGCTCTATGAAAATTTTTTTTTAAAAATTCCCGAAGTTTCAAATTCTTTTTTCAATTTGGGATTCAAAACTTTGTGTACATAAAAGTGTACATTTTATTTTTTTGGTGGCTATTTTTTAGATTGGAATATAAAGCATGATGTTTTTCCTTTCTAACACCGATTAGAACATATTTCTAACTATGATAGTAAGGGAGTTACGGCGTCTTATGTGAGACCTATGTGCGTTGGGACAAATCTGGTCTCCTGTGATTAAACGGGTTAAAAACAAAAGTAAAACAATCAGCGCATTGACATTCGACGTTTTGAATGTTTGGAAATCACTCACTACTCCTATTACTCCTATTCAATATTATATTTATCACAATATTCTTGCTGCTTTTTCAAAAGATGAGAATTAGTTTCATACAAAATGTATGAGGAAAAGAATTTTCTTCATAATTTTTTTTTTCATGAATTTTTCCGATGTTGGCGGAGTGTTAGGGGCGGAGACAAATCCAACAAATCAAAGATCATAAAAGTCGGTCCAGCCATTCTTGAGTTATAATAACCCGACTTGGTTTTATATACCTACTTATTTCTAATAAGAACGGATTACGATTACGATTATTATTGGCCATATATAGACAGATGTTATATTCGTACCAAGGGCGGATCCAGGGGGGGCGGTCATAGGGGTCATGACCCCCCCCCCCCTGGGCTGGGTCCAGGACCTATGTGGTCCTACTTTTTACTTGTATCTATTATCATCAAAATTAAATTATAACTTCTTGTGTCTTGACCACGACTATGTGACCCCCCCCCCCCCTGGCGACAAAGCTGGATCCGCCCTTGATTCGTACAATGTTCTTATTTTCAAATGAAAAAAAACTTATAATTCCGATTTCGCAATAAGGAACTCCAGTGAAAAATATTATGGCTTTAAAAAAATATGTTCATATAGACCATAGGTTCCCAACGTGGGCGATAACGCCCCCTTGGGGGCGTTTCAGACCTTCAGGGGGGCGGTAGAAGGCAAAGAGAAAATTGGGGGGCGTTTCAGACTTTCAGGGGGGCGGTAGGAGACCCAGAGAAACCCATAGCTAGTTTGCTAGCACATATCGAAGAAGTCGAAGACATGCTAAAAGAATACGAACTGCACATGGTGATGATGAGCGAAACCTGTATTACCGAAGAAATTAACCAAAATGAAACAAAATTTCAGGGCTATTCGACAATTAGATGCGACTCATTTAGCAGCAGGCATACAGGTGGAGTTATCACATTAATTCTGTAGTGTATGTGTGTGAGTGTGTAAACTACATCTCTTACAAAGTCACAACAAATGCGGTACTAGATCAAAATAATACCTACTGGCTATTGAAGGATTTTAAGCTGGGAACCTATGC
Source organism: Limnephilus rhombicus (assembly GCA_929108145.2). Lineage (NCBI taxonomy): Eukaryota > Metazoa > Arthropoda > Insecta > Trichoptera > Limnephilidae > Limnephilus > Limnephilus rhombicus. Next base: position 42,116,592 of record OV815295.1, on the reverse strand, counting down.
AGCTATTTATCATTCCCCAAATCAAAATGATCCAAAATTCTTAGATTTTTTTGAAGAATGGTGCCGTTAGCAAATAAATACAAGAGACTTGAAAATCATCTGTGGAGATTTTAATATTCAATATAAAAAGCACATGATTACAAATCATCATAAATTGCCTGGGTAGGAAGCAACTTGTCAAAAATTATACAAGAATATGGAAAAACTCTAAAGCCATGATTAATTTGGTAATTTCAAATGACCTTTGCTGCGGAAGAATTCAAAATCAATCTGATCACGAAACAATTATTACAAAAATTAGATATAATAGTCTGAAGCCTCAGGGAACACGAAGTATAACATATATACAGGAATAAAAAGAACTATAATAAGGATAAATTGTGTACGGCATTACAAAACAAAAAGTGGATCTGCGATAACCGATAACCAAGGAAATTTAGACAGAAAAGCCGATGAACTAATAGGACACCTGAAAACAGTAGTAAATGAACTAATGCCTACAACGAATATATCTTCTCTTATATATAAAAATGAATCGCTTAATGTGTTGCTAAGCGCAAATCTCGAGATCAGCTGAACAGATTTCGCTAATTCTTTTTTTTCGAATATTTCTTGAAGTACGAGGATGGTTCTTACGGAGAGAAAAATTAATAAAATTGCGCAGAAAATTGGATAATTTTAGAAAACCTATTACTAACCTAAACGACTATCGCACGTTTGACAGTACCTACGCGTGTTTGAGAAGGATATTTTGCAAAACAATGATTGTTAAATAAAATTCTATTTTTGAAAATCTTTAAGTTGATAAATTTATTTAAAGTAGTTACTCCCCTAATAGTTTGAATCGAATCAATAATTTTAGATATTTTTAATAGGTACCTTTGTTAGGTACCAAATTTAATATACATGAAAAATGAAAATTTGAATAAAAATTGTAAAAGGTGGCACGCAGGCTGTTTAAAAACTGAATGTACTGGGATTGAATATATGGAACGCGGGAGGAGGGTTGGCGGTACGAGGGAGTGGTAAAGGGAAGAGGGAAGGCGGGGAAGGTGAAAGGCGAAGACGAGAGGGGGGAGGGGAACCTGGGAGGGGGAGGGGAACGTGGGAGGGGGAGGATAACTCGGGAGAAGGGTTTACGGGACGGGGGAAGGGGGGGGGGAGTGGAGTGGGGACAGGGAAGGTGGAGGTGATGGAGTGGGAACGCGAGAGGGGAAGAGGACGCAGGAGAAGAAGGGGAGGCGGAAGGGAAACGGGACGAATGGAAAAGGACACTCAGGGAGAAACAATTTCTTTATTAAATGGCATAGCAACGCATGCCGGGACCAGATAGTATTTATATATAAAATGAATTCCTGTTTCCCTTGGTCACGCCTTCATTTCATTTTTTTTTAAGTTTCCCTATACTTTGTAAAAGGTTCTTACGGGATGAAAATTGCTCAGAAAATTGGATAATTTCAGAAAACTTAACGACTATTTTAACTTCACACGTTTGACAGTTCGCGCGTTTGACGAAATTGAATTGTGTTTTCGAATGTTTTTTTTGTAAAAAAAGAATTATCTATGGGTTATTTATTTTATAGATATTTTAAATAGATACCTACGTTAGGTACCAAATTTGATTGATTTTTCTTATAATATATAAAAATGAATATTTGTTTTGAATGAAAAGCGAAAATTTGAATAAAAAAAATGTAATAGGAGGCACGCGAAATGTTTGAAAACTGAATGTACTGGGACTGTTATATGGAACGCGGTAGGGGGATTGGCGGAACGGGGAAGTGGAAGAGGGGAGGGGGTAGGCGGGGAAGGTGGAAAGGGAACGCGGGAGGGGAAGGAAATGCGGAAGGGGAACAGGGAAACAATTTATTTCTTTAAAAATGGTATATCAACGCATGCTGAGAACCAGCTAGTAGTATATTAAAAGATACAAATAAATAGTATACCTACGAAATCCCTAAATCTTCTAAAAACACAAAGGGATACAGCTTATAAAGCCTGTAAAATACAATTTCCAGAAGAAAGATGGGAAACCTGTAAGAAACTTAGAAACATGTATAGGTACAGAAATAAAACATACCAAAAATTCGTATTTGAGGCTAAAAATTATTACCTCTCAAAGAGATTCAAGAAAAATGTGGACTACACTTAAAGAAATTATAAGTGGCAAACAAAGGGAAAACATTAAGGAAGTTCGGTTCCCGATGGAGTTGAAGATGATAAAACTAAAATAGCCAAATTTAATACTAAGTGTCGAAAACATAAATAAGAGTATTTCATTATTCACAGATACTTCTTCTCAATCATCGGAAAGAAGAGAGAATAATAATATTTTCAGGTAACAGTGAGTGTTTAATGAAAAATTTTAATACAATTTTTTTTTTTTTTTTTTTTTTTTATTATTTAATAAATGTTTACATGATAGGTACATTGTTGGTATTTTTTGACTACCACACTAGGCTATTGCCCGTGTTGTGGTAGTCATAATGACGCAAAAAAATTTTTTTCTTCGAATAAACTGAAAATAAATGTAACTAAAAGTAAATTCATGGTATTAGAGAAGAAACTCAACGAAATTACTACCCTTAATATAGAAAATCAAAATATTGAAGTAGAAGAAATTAAATGCTCAGGAATCATAATCTATAACAAATTAAAACTAAACACTGACTTTGAAATGTTAAATTAAAAAATTGCAGAAAAGATTAAAATGAAAAAGAAAAGTAGGATAAAGGGAAAGTTAGACGTCAAAACACGGAAATTGGTCTACAATACCACTGTAGCGTGTCACGTGAATTACTGCACAAGTGTAATCTTTCTGAGCAATAAAACCCAAGTAAAAAAAATAAAAATAATTCAGAACGGTTCCATGCCAACTCAGAATTAAACCATCTCAGAAACACCTCAGAAAGGTCATTAAAAGCAATGAAAAAAATCATTTAAAATTGCCGGTAATCCTAACCTAACTTAATCAATATTTTTTTTATCATCACTCTTCAATGACCTTTATGAGATGCTTCTGAGTTGGTTTCATTCTGAGTTGGCCGGTCACCAAATAAAATTTACAATAAAAAATAAAAAAAACGCATCTTGCCCCATAATTGCTCTTTCAGATTTACGAGTTGGGGGCGCTAGAAAAAAAAATATTCTCAAAGTGGGCGGTGGGCAAAAAAAGGTTGGGAACCTATGAATATAGACCAATAAACGGTGATTCTGAGTATATAAGTTTTATTTCATAATATTAAACGTAGAGTTCTTAAAAAAATATTAAAAAGTGCATTTTTAAACCTCTTGTCAAAACACACTGTAAAGTTGGTATTACTGAATGGTTAGTGCTGACGTCACGCGTCACCAGTCATTGTATTGAAATCTTTGATTATGTAGGTATGACGTAAGCCATAAGTATTAACAACATTTCATGTTATTTGTTATTTCATACTGTTTATAGAGATTTAGTTGTTGTGTTTATTGAAACAATATTTAAGCCTAAATAATTCAGTATCAAAAATAGAGGTATCTCTATTATTTAAAATATTGAAAAACTACTGCACAAAAAATAGTAATGCTACTTCTAGGGAGAATGCTTCGAATAACGCTATTCAAAATGGCGGCACTTGATCAGCTGATTGCCTAATCCTATAGTAATTTTTCAGGAGTGATGAAGTCACACGATTCACCGGACATACGGTGGTCTTAGGGGGAACTTGAAAAATAAAAACTTTGACAATTATTTTAAATATTAAAACTAACTCTAAAAATAAAAATTAAAATGCAGTTATTTAAGTTAGAAGGTCATTATTCATTAAAAAAATTAAAAAATTGGACTGGAGTTCTCTATTACATACTTAAAACTAGCGCAGACCTGTGAAAAATCACGGGATTTTATAATAGAGAACTCCAGTCCAATTTTTTTATTTTTTTTATAAATAATGACCTTCTAACTTAAATAACTGCATTTTTATTTTTATTTTTAGAGTTAGTTTTAATAGTTAAAATAATTGTCAAAGTTTTAATTTTTCAAGACCCCCGAAAACCACCGGAAATATGGTAAATCGTGTGACGTCCATCACTCCTGAAAAATTAGTATAGGATCGGGAAATCAGCTGATCAACTACCGCCATTTTGAAATTCTGTTGTTCGAAGAATTCTCCCTAGAAGAAGCATTACTATTTTTTTGTGCAGTAGTTTTTGAATATTTTAAATAATTGAGATAAACTAATAGAGGTACCTCTATTTTTGATACTGAATTATTAAGGCATAAATATTGTTTCAATTAAAACAACAACTAAATCTCTATAAACAGTATGAAATAAAGAATAACATGAAATGTTGTTAATACTGATGGCTTGTGCCATACCTACATTTCAATTGATTTCAATACAATGTGATACAATGACTGGTGACGCGTGACGTCAGCGTTAACCATTTAATCGTACCAACTTTACAGTGTATTTTAACGAGACGTTAAAAAATGCACTTTTTAATAATTTTTTAAGAACTCTACGTTTAATATTATGAAATAAAACTTATATATTCAGAATCAGCGTTTATTGGTCTGTATGAACATATTTTTTTAAAGCGATAATATTTTTCACTGGAGTTCCTTATTGTAGAATTTGTGAAACTGAAGTATTTAAAAAAAAATTTGCTTTCTTAGAAACAAACATTGCCAATTTTGATGAAAAGAAATTTAACTTTCGAATGAACACCGGTGGTAAACTCAAAAATTTACAACATCTGTCAAAAATTTAAACAAAATTAATCACATTTAAAATTTACAATTATTAATTCATTAATTAAAATATAATAATTATGGTAGCATCTACTTCATCGTTTATCTGAATAATTTTTCCCTCTACAATCAGTTCCAATTTTGGAAATGACAAATTAAAAGCAAATCGAAGTTCTAGAGTTCATTGAACCGGAATTACAGACAGAATCACAACCGAAATTAGTTATTTTGATGTAAATGGTGAATCTAGTCGGTGCATTCTTATTTCTTATAAAGTTCTTTCTGTATTCATATTTTTTCGTATAACTACGCACTCCGACCTACTAGATTTTTATGCGAGGGTTCAGCGTGGGTATAATTTAATACTGGGTAGTTAATTTACCTGGTATACTAAATTATTTTAATACATATGTATATGCCGTGACAGCAAGACACATTTTTCACCATTCCGTTCAATTCCTACCAGGCGCTCCTCGTAACATTGCATCGCGATTATGAGTAAGGGGGTTATAAAACATGTGCTTAATTTAATTTTTTTACATTAGCTCCGCACAGGCCTTGAGGAAAATGATTGCCTGCAGGGTCAATATCATCTTTGGGAATGCTGTGCGGAGGGTCTTTTTAGGAAAAGATGAAGAGGAAGTTCTGGGAAAGAAAAAGGTCAGGCCCTCTAGAATGGTCGATCGATAAGGATTGATAGAATAACTTTCGGTAACTTCTCGTCGTTTACTGCAGATCGCTAACGCACAAACAACAGTGGATATCGAATATATTGTTGGCGATATGCAGTCATGCTAAGGAACGATGAGAAGTTACCGAAACTTATTCTTCAATCCTTATCGATCGACCGTGCTAGGGAGCCAGGAGTGACAGACGTATGAATCCATCTCTCCCACTGCGGTGACATTAGTTCTGTAATAACTAATTCTTAATATTTATTTAATTACAGAATGCACATGCACCAGCGAAAAGTGTTGCAGCACTTGCAAATGCGACTCGACTTGCAACTGCGCCTCTAAATGCGCCGGGGGGAAGAAGGGAGACCCCGCTTGCTGCACCAAACCCAAGAAGTAGCCTCACCACCGCCAGCCGATATCCCCAGAACCTAAACCCTGCTGTCCGCTGTCCAAACCAACAACCAATAATTATATAATTTAAATATACTGGACCTTTGCTAGAGGAAAGAGAAAGTGTATGATAATACAACAATGTATTGAAATGTAATTTTTAATATTTTTTGAAAAATAAAAATGTAGATTTTCAGTATTGTTCTATTTATTTAAACTTAAACAGATGATCCATAGATCAGTAGTAGATTCTCTTAGCATTGCCCTAGTGAAGTCTAGAATTTGCTTGAAATGGATTTAGCCATGTTTGGTGACCAGTCCTGAGTAGCCTGGTACTTCCCAACCTTCCTCACTCTGCACCCCCTCCAGAGTTCAGTCATTAAAAAATTTGCCATGCAACTTTTGCAGAAGTTATTTTCATCATGAGTTAAGGAGATTTTAAATATCCATTTAAAGCGCTCTCCTCACGAGAGCCCATTACTCTCACAATACAAGGCAAGAAGCCATATAGTCCAGTAACTTTATACATCACAGCATGCGTCAAATCCGGTAGTTCTGATTTTTTGCAGATTTCTTTATGATATTGGCCTAATGAATAATCCAAGTTTGTGACCTCGAGCGCCGAAGCAACTTTGTAAAAAATCTAAAAACTGTGAAAAATCAATATTTTTTTTTAATTTGGCGATTATAACCCTAAAGGACTAGTTTTTGAAAAAACTTTCTCAGGACTTTTATAAAGTGACTAAATTTGCTATAATATGATACTAGAACTGTCTCTGTAGATCCAATTGTTTCGAGATAAGCCTTTCAAAGTTTATCATTTTTTTCGAACTTCGCAAATTTTTTTCAATTCTGTCGTTCTGTCGCAATTCTGTCATTCTGAATGAATTTTGACCCTGATTATACTATCGAAGCCCTGTACTTTAATGATGGGATGTTAAAAAAGAAAATGAGAAGTGTGAACGATGATGTTAGCTAAGCTACGAATAATGAAGTAAAAAAGATAAGTACAACAAAAGTTAATAAGTTAATTTGTTAGGAAATTGAGTAATATTCAAAATCAAACAAATAAATTAATTTAGCCCTCTTGGAAGGTCCCGGTTGAGTTTCGTCCGTATCCGGATCGACGTATTGGGATGGCATATCCCCATCAGGGGATGGTGATGAATCGTCGACGTCTTGTGCCCACAAGTCATCCTCCATTTCGACATCAGACAGATCGTCGCCTTCTGGGATATCTACTACTGTAACATCAGGTATATTGTCACAAGAGGCCCCGCCGCAGTGCCTGCAGACTGATGAGCATTTTAATCCTGCCTTCCTGCAGCTACACGCGTTCCCACAACCCTTCGTGCAGCCGCAAGAAATCATCCCCAAGAGATGTTGTGGGGCTGCATCTCTGGTCATCATTTTGGGGTTGAGGCCTTGTGGCGTGGATATCCACCCCCAGGAGAGAGGGTTCAGTGTGACTCCCAACTACACCTTTACTTGTAAGAAGATACATAAGAATAGAAAATGATGAATGATATATTATGTAACTGATGCAAGGACAAATTTTTACCTGATGGTATGTCCGCAAGGAGTGAAATCGAGCAGTCTCGTGTAGGAGGTAACCTGGCTAGATTGAAGCTGATTTTCGTGGCAGCCCTGGCGAATAGTTGGTACCGCAGCTCGTCAAGGTTATGGGTGTTGGGGTTGCCTCCGTATAGAGCAATTATGACTCACTCTCCTGCTGCTACTATTTCGTCAGGTGTAGAGTTGGTGTCGAGAAAAATCGCATCTTGCTTTTCAACGTCTGGATTGTTTTCGACTATGGACATCATTTGCATCTTCCCTAAGCCAAAGAAACAGGATGTCTAGTCACAACCTCTAAAGGCATGGATGAAGAGGAAAAGCTCTGGTTTCAAAGAGGATTTTGAAGAAGCAATGCTGGAATACATGACATCTGATGCTTTGCCTCTTCCACATTTATTGTAAAAAATTTCACGTTGGTTTGAGATTGCAGGAAGGATGATCAGCAAGTCAATGTCCTCACCAACGACTACCACTATATCATAGATAGAGGCAGCAGTTTCAGTTGTAGTGATGATGCGCCTATCAGCATCTTCCTCTGCTTGGAGTACTTGAATGCTGTGATTTCCCATTTTTGTTGTCAGCAGCTTTATGAAACGAATCTTATTTTTGTTGATTTTTTGACAAGAATTTAACAAGAATTTCTGTTGAGGAACCGGTGCCATGGTTTTCTCATGAACGATTATCTCTCGCGATGAGTGTAACTTGGCTCTTCGAAGACGCTCAGAACTCGTTGTGTTTTTCTATAGAGTATCTACGGGGTAACCATCGAAAACTACTGCCACATTTGAGCCATAGCAAGTGAGCAGTAATGTACTGTATGTATCTGTCAGCTATCGCACCAAATGGGAAGCTTCGAGGCCACACAACTTTGTGAAGTAGATGCCCTCCATCCACTACTACAAACTTCGTTAACTCTTGCTTCGCATTTAAGGTTACAGGTGGGGAGGTGGGTGGTTTGGTATATTTATGTGTTACAGGTTGAAATACTGAATACAAGGTAGAATTTGCGCCCTTTCTCATTCCCTCTTCAGAGAACAATGACATTGGGATTGGTGACAGTTCGTAAGTGAAGAACTCTCGCAATTCTTCATCCGATTGTTTTAAGACACACAACCTGTGAAACAGTGTTAGAGGATCAACAGTTACCTGTTTATGAGAAGAGTTATTCGAGTGACGTCTAAAATATTGCAAAAAATTGCGAAGTTCGAAAAAAAATTATAAACTTTGAAAGGCTTAATCTCGGAAACTATTGGGTCTACAGAGACAATATATTCTAGTATCATATTGTAGCAAATTTAGTCTACTTTACAAACGTCCTAAGAAAGTTTTTTCAAAAGTAGTCCTTTAGGGTTATAATCGCCAAAATTTGAAAAAAAAAACGATTGTTTCGCGGTTTTTTCGATTTTTGACAAAGTTGAGTTTGGCGCTCGAGGTCACAAACTTGGATTATTCATTAGGCCAACATCATAAACAAGTCTGCAAAAAATCAAACTACCGGATTTGACGCAATCTTTCAGGCGACAAAGTTACTGGACTAATACGGTTTGTTCAATATTTTTCAATTGTAATAATTGTTCGATAGAGATTTCGAAAAATTTGTTTTAAAATTCTGGCACTTTCTATGTCTATGTGAGCTATGGAGGTTTGAAATATCTACCTAAGGCTGCGTTTCCATAGAAGCGGAGATGAGCTGAGACTTACAAAAATTGACCAATGATATTGCTCAAATCACACATCTCATCTCCGCTCCGCTTCAGTGGAAACAGTATTAGCTGAGTTGAGAAGAATTATATTAAAATGTATAGCGTGCTGTGCAGAGCGGAGCTTTGTCATGCTGAGCGAGGCACAGCTTTGCGGAGTTGAGCTGTGTAGCTGTGCTAGGTGAAGCGGGGCCGGGCGGGGCTGAGCGGGGCTTTGCGGGGCGGTGCGGGGTTACGTGGCGTCACGCTCCTTGAGGAGTTAATAAAAGGGCTAATAATTAATTAAAATTAATAAATAATTAATTAAATATATAAAAGGGCTTTCTTTTTGTTTAGCGACCACATTGCGTCCTCACTGTCTGACACACATTGTTTAACTGACTGCAACCAAAATGTATTCACAGCCCCGCTCGGCTTAACTTGAGCTAGCTATAATACAGCTTAGCTCAGCCCCGCTCGGCTTAACTTGAGCTAGCTATAATACAGCTTAGCTCAGCCCCGCTCGACTTAACTTGAGCTAGCTATAATACAGCTTAGCTCAGCCCCGCTCGGCTCATCTTCAACCAGCTACACAGCTTAGCTCTGCACCACTCATCTTTGCGCAGCTTCAATGGAAACACTGACCTCTTTACACAGCCCCGTTTAGCTGAGCTCCGCGCAGCCCCGCGCAGCTCCGCTTCTATGGAAACGCAGCCTAACTTTCGAAAATTGAGATAAGACCACAGACATCCAAATTGATAGACTTGCCCTAACATAAAATATGGGTATCATTTCTATGCACTGGAGGCAAATTTTTTGAACCAGCAGGGTTTAAGAATGCTTTGAATAAACTAAGACTACAGTTGTACATTGACTTCCGAAGAGTGCACATTGAAATAACCAGACCCTGCGCAGAAAATAAAGTTTGTTGAAGTAATGCAACAGGTGGGACTTTTCCGCACAGGATCTGGACGTTGGTTTTTAACCAAACCGTCTGGCATAGAATTACTAAAAATGAATGAGATGGGTAAATTATAAGTGTACAGCCTGAGTGGTTTGCGTTCGGCGTTTCGGTCAGCGGGGCTGTGGAGCGGTCAAGAGCATGCTCACTGAGTGGCCTCAGTACACGCTCAGCGTTGATGGTCACCGCTATTGTTTTAATCATGGCTTCTGCGTCATACAATATTTTTGATATGTACTTGGAAGAAAGTTTGTGGTTAAAACATAATTTTGAGTCAAGACAAGGTCCCAGTGATATTGTCATGCAAAGAAAGTGGTTTGGAGAGTTTCATACGTTGATTGAAACATTAAGATTGAATGGAGATAAATTTTACGAGTATGCGAGGATGACAGTGGCAACTTTTGATTATATACTACTTTATTCTTATATAAAGAATGAGAAGATAACCATATTTCAGGCTTAACCTGCACGCGACGCCCCGCTTGACGCAAACATGCACGCTGCTGCCACCGCGCCGCTTGGCCCTCACTCAGGACGGTGCCACAGTATTTGAATTACGGTACTATGCAAAAACATGTGTTTGACATGAACACAGCACGCTCCGCCGATTTGAGCGTGCACTCAGGCCGTACACTAACACATTTATAAAAGTGTTTTCTAAATAATAACAAAATATTGAATTTTGGAAACAAGCCCGAACTTTTGTTTACCAGATTGGGGAAACGCTGCCAGCAATTTGTAAAAAGGACTAGTAATACGTAATTAAATTTTATTTTCGAGAATTAAATGGTGATTATTACTGATATGTTATAGACAAATCACGGAAAGGGAGACAGTCACGCCGCCTCCCCACTCCACACAACTTGGTTTGTTCCCCTTTCTTTTTGTTTGGGCTGGTCTGTCAATTTGGATGTCTATGTATAAGACACAGCTTTGCTTGTTGGGATGAAATACAGTCTCTCCATTTTTTCGGTTTGTGGTTTAAAAATATATATATAAAATAAGAATACAAACACTTTTTACTTCATTTTTATTTATTTCATATCCCAATGGCTTATACATAATACATAACCTAATGGCGATCATAGAACAATATTATATTTATGAAAATATATAAGATTAATAATATGATATATATATTTAATAATTGGTATTATAATCAAATTATTATGCAATACAAACTCTCATTCATACATTTGTATCCAACTGCATGTACATACCTGTTTACAGATTGTAAAAAAAATCATTTTGGAAATCAAGTTTCAACTTCAGTGATTGCAAAATAAGTTTTTAAATTATTTTTTTTTAATTCTTCCTTTAAAAACAATTTTTACCCTTTACTATAGGAAAAAAACGATTTTAGTAAATTTTTGAAATATATGTTTCACTGGAAAATAAGGCTATTTTTATAACATTTTTACATTAATAATGCAAAATATTTATCTTATCTTACACATCATTTTCACAATCTAATCACATATTAGATAAAATGCATTTTACAATCTGTAAACAGATACACAACTTCGAGCAACAACTTTGTTCAAAACAATACTGCCTTTGAATTTCCACAAACTATTTCTCTACAATGAAAAAAATATATCTGTTCAAAAAATCTATTTTCGGACAACGGTAACATATTTTTTAACAACATTTTTATGATATTTTTTCTACAAAGTAACAGATGATATCGGAGTGGCATTCACTCATTGAAGGATATTTGGCACATAATTATGGTTTTTGTCTTTATCTAGGAATGGAAACATTAATAAGTAACATGAATAGGTTTAGAGGTAGATGAATGAGCACTTGTTTATTCAATCGTACCGAGTTCAATCCCTTTAACACATTGGCTGCCAATGATGAAGTTTCGTATAGTAAACCAACGTAGCCATACTTCGACCAAGTATATCTAGACAAGGCGTGTGGGTCTCACAAATGACACCAGAACCAAAAAATTGGTTTATGAAAATATTTATCAAAAAGAAAGTGCATTATCTCAGTCAGATCGCAAGAAGCACAAAATTGAGGAAGTTAGAAATATTTTATGTACGGCCTATCACGGACTTTATTATTAACAATTTAATCAGTTATATGAAAATATATTATGTAACTTACATATTCGAGGCAGCATATCAAGAAAGGTAACATTTGATAAAAAATATGTTTTTGGTAATATCTTCTATTTATAATAGAAGATAATATCTTCTTGAGATGCATTTAAATCACCGGTTTGAAGCATGTCACTGCGTAAAAACGCCAACAATTTATCACTATTTGCAACTTGTAAGTTATTACATAGTTAAGTAATTATATTCATTGACATTTAGATAATATATTGTGATTAACGGCGTTTATTGTCATGCACAATTATTAATTCGAGAACCATTATCATTGCACTGGAGTATTTCTAAGACATTAAATCAATAATCAATGCATGTTTAGTACATTTGCAACATGTGGCTGATGCTTTAGTTTCGCTCCGGTAAAAGACCACCATTCAGAATCGAAATATTGTTTGAAATGACTTTATCCTTGTGTATTGACAAGATCGCAATAGCCAGGTACTTCCAACCATTCTCCTCTCCATCTTATTCTCTTCCCACTTGATATGAGACATAAATATGTACGAAAACACCTGGCAGCGAATGTGTTAAAGGATTTATAAATAATTTAGATAAATTACATTTCTCTTAATAATTAATATGGCGTCATTGCTAATTAAAACATTACATTAAATTCTTATCAGAACATCCATTAAGACAACGTATGCTAACTAGCAAAGACGCATTGCGAATAGTAACGCATTGCGAAATCAATTTAGTACCTGAAAATCCATCTAGATGAAACTTAATACATCCAGAATTAGACATACCCAAAGTTTAATACAACCAGAATTAGATTGAAAACTTAGTACAGTGAAACTCTCTTAAGAATTTTACCAAGGGACCAGAAAAAAAACTTCTTAAGCGGGTTTCACTGTAAATACAGAATTAGATGTAACACTAAATACATCCAGAAATAGATGTAAAATTGAATACATCCAGAATTTAAGTAAATATGCAGAAACATCTAACATAGCAAGGTAGCATTGTTATAGAGGAGAGATAGTTTTATAATACATTATACATATATAATGCTAAAACTGACAATTTAATAGAGCTGCATAGAAAGCATTTTCATTTTAAACACCCTAAATCATCCTATCAAACTGCCGAAATATTATAAGAAATTCTTTATCAGATGACCTACATTTATCACAAAATATTTAGGGTCATAATAGAAGAGACATAAAAGAACGATTTAAAGGTAGATTCCATCTCAATAACCACTTACAATCCACAGTATTTTCATACTGACTTTTTGCTTATAAGTTCTCCTCTATCAGGTCCTTCAATAGATTTCAAGTAACAATCGTCCTGTATAAACATAATCTATTTTATATTCAAGCCATATACATACATATAATGTTTCCAGTATTGCAAGCATTACATATTGTACAAAGAATCAAACGCTAGCTTCAATTGAAGTTCATTGTCAATTGCAAACATTTTTCTTCTAAATTTGAGCTCCAACTTATTAAAAATCTGAAATATTATCATGATGTTTGGTATTGTATTGAGCATCTATTCCACATTCACTTGAAAGTTGGCAAAATTATTATTATTGATATCTAAGAGCTTAAGTAAATTGAGAACCCTTTAAAATCTTTAATACAAAATATCTCTGATAACAAGACTTTTATTTACACACTAACATTATTTAAACAAAGCTTGATAGTTGAGGCTAAAAATAATTATTTTTATTTTTAAATACGCATTTTAATGTCTTCGGGAACAAGCAACCATAATTTTTTTTATTAATCAATATGACAGATAAAATTGACTATGTAATATATCAATATTTTTATAAATTTGTTTTTTATAAAAAAAACCTCTAATTTTTCATGTCTTAATTCAAATCTTATTGCTTTTGTGCTACTAGCGAGAAAATAGTTCAATATCTTCTAAATATTCAAAACTGTATCATGAATAGAATACACTGTTTGAACAAAATAGTTTATTTTAAAATAAGAACCGAATTCTAGTCATATTCAAATATTTATGTATCATGAATAGAATACACTATTTTAACACAATAGTTTAATTTAAAATAAGAACAGAAGTAATATCTTTTATTCATATTAGAATAATATGTATCATGAATAGAATACACTATATTTGTTCACGACCATTCATTTACAAAAAAAGAACCAAATGGTAAGTCTTCTATTCATATTCATAAATGTTACACAGACCACCATTCAGAATTGAACCATTGGCATTGCTTGAAATTAGCCGTGTTTGGTGACCAGATCTGAATAGTCAAGTACTTCCCCACCTTCCTCTTCTCCATCTCCTTCCCCTCCCAAATACCTTCAGCCATACAACATACCCCAATTGGGTATGCCAAAGTCTCACTGGCTCCAGATGGGAGCGGCTGGGACTGTCGTGAGGTATTCACATAAAATAAAACACATGAAGTGAATATACCTACTTATTTTTAATGACAATTATTTTGAAATAAGCGTGAACCAAAGTAATTTTTGTAGCAGCAGTTTTTCTCCATATGTTATTTCATACTCTTCAAATATTTTGATGTTGAAAATAAGTTGAATCACATAATAAAGTATATAATTCAAGATTCTTGACCAATTATATTACATTGGTTGTTTTTGGAGTGTTCAGCCGTATTGTGCTACATATACATATTATCAACTTTCTTCACTTTCAATGTCAGCCCTGACGATGGACCTTGCTAGATTACGACAACTTAACCTCAAAAACCAACAAAAATAAACACATGTATGAGAGACATTGTTTTAATGTCACAATAATTAAACAGATTATAATAATATCTTCAAATAACTATATTATGCGGAAGACATCAAGACTATTTATACATACACTATTAAAAAAATTAAAAATATTTGAAAAATGTAATGTTTTTTATTTTTTATGAGAAAAATAAATGTATTCTAAACTATTCGCATTAATTCTAAGCGTACACTGATGAGTAAATAATTCTTAAAATACAACAGCCAACTTGCTGCGCTGTTTCAAATAACAAGATTACATATTTATTCTGCCAAATGTCAGGAACATAATTTTGATTACTTTTCAACAACTTGTGCACATTTATTAACAATATTAATTGAAATAAATATATTAACATTAACGTCGCACGCGTTCAAATCATACATCATATCTTTGACAAAACCAGATAAATCAATGCAACTCATTAGAGTTCTACTACTCAAATTTGAGAATGTATTCGAGCCAAAGTGCACAAAAAGACTCGTTATTAGCTCAAGGTACAAAAAACTCACATGACTCATATTTCCGTAACTTAGAATACAATAGACTCAAATTTGCATAACTTAGAATACAAAAAGACTCACCTGACTCAAATTTGCATAACTTAGAATACAAAAAGACTCATATGACTTGAAATTGAGTGACTTAGTTTTTAAATGGACTCGTATTTGAGTAACCTATAATTTCAAAAGACTCATGTTTGAGTACAAAAGCACTCATTCATATGACTCTTATTTGACTAATTTAGAGTACAAAAAGACTCAAATGACTTATTTAAATAACATAAAATACAAAAATTCTCATGCAACTCATAATTGAGTCACTTATAGTACACCTTTAATTTATTATTTACATTTTGTATGGTGCACCATTCGCAATACAATATCTTTAATAATTAATTCTTACACATCATTTTCACAATAGAAACAGAGGCTTGAGTAAAATAATAATGGAATATGAACAGTTAAACATATAAATATAATGAATTCAGATAGAATGAAATTCAGCCGAAAGTAAAACATAATTTTGTGATTACAATAACATACTTAAACAATAAATTATCTTTATTATTTGTATAAACAAATATGAGCATAAATAACACATTAAAACCTTCAAACATAATCTGAATTTTTAAAAATATCAGCTTAAGTACAAAAGCAATAGGAACAAATATTACACGCAAAGGGAATAAAATTAAACATCCAATGACAGTGTAGCGAGTATCTATTATAAATTATTACATTCGCTAGCCACATTATCGCCAATATGTTGGAAACCACATGTTGAAAATACCGGCGATAATGTGGCTAGTAAGTGTATTATTTATGACTCGCCACAACTCTTTTTCGTATAAATTTCATGACATTGCAACATTTGCAATTAGTTGCCTGTGCTGGCGGCAATCTTGTCTTTAGCCTAAAAACAAAGGAAGCCATTCAAACTGAATGTTGTGAGGGTCCTTTTCAAGGGACGGATTCTTCGTCTGTCCCTTCGTCGGAATTGTAAACTGGTGCGCCATTCTTCATCTGGATGACAGATCTCTTGCGGTTTCTATATTCCTTCATATCCTTTTCTATGTTTCTGTAAACAAGAAAACAAAAACCATAGTTAATGTTTTATTAAAAAGAAATACTAAAATTCCCGGGTTACCAATAACCTGACAATATTTTAAAATCTCCTAGTTGTCCTAGTACCTCCACTCACGTACATTAGCTCCATTTAGGAGGCCCGAGGAAAATAATTTCCCTCTGGACCTACGTCAATAAGTGATTCTCGGAGTGTCAGTACTCACACCTGCCTCCCAAATTAGGTACAAATTTTACATATTCACCGGGAAGATAGATTTCAGTACATGTAAAATATGTCAGTCCCCACCATCCAACAAGTGTTTGAGCCGCCACTGTTACACCAGTGGAAACAACTTAGAGACAGACTAAGGAAAAGGTTGATAGACTGTGTGGAAGGATTGCAGGATGGGGTGGGAAGAACCGAGAACTGGAGGTGAAATGCGAGAGACCGCAGTCAAAGGAGAGCATTTGACGAGAGAAGATTACCATTATGATCCAACAGTAATCGGATAAAACAGAACAGTGTCAAACCAGAAAATGGTAAAATCATAAGTTAGGTTAGGTCAGATAACTTTCCTTCAATGCTCTGTTTTGTCATGGAACCTGATTTTACATACCTAGCGCTGATGAGCGGATGTAGCGCCACCTTGAGGCTGGCGAACAGTCCGGGCTGAGCCGCCTCCTGGCTCTGCAGCAGGCTACAGAGGCCCTCGGGGCCGATGCCGGGCCCGCTGGGCGCAGAGCTGGCTCGGGCTCGCGAAGAGGGCCGGATGCCCAACTTCTTGGTCCCACAAGGGGCGGAAAGGGAACGGTTCATCTTACTGGAAAATATAATGCACCATTTAACCCATCTGCTTGGTTCAATATATTCGCACTTCACAATCCGTAAGCCTAAGTTTCACGAGTAAATTCTGAAACCGTCATTTTGTATCAAAAAATATCTATGCAAGATAGCTTTCATATTTTAAAGACAATAAGAAGCATTATTTTGTTCTCTTTCTGGTTAAAAGAAAAATATGTATGTTTGCATGAGAGGAAGAGAGATATGAGTCGTATAGTTCCTATCTACGATAAGTCCACTTTGGTGAAATGTTGGCAAATTATTATTTTTTAATTGCGATGTTTTTTAAGTAAAATCTGGAGAACTATTTATTTAGTGGGCTTTGTTTTTGAACTACGGACATATACGATAAACTAAAATAATTGTTTTCTTGATAGTTTAGGAGTAATTACGTAAATAAGGATGGACTTATCGGAATTTGAAACTAACTGTCATATTAAAGGTAGATAGGAACTCATCAGCCTGTGACTTATCGGTGTTTGTTTCTCAACACCGCTGACACGTGGAAGGCAAGTACAGGGTCAACAAAAGACATTATCTAATTAAAACGAAAATATTTAATGATATAAATTTTTTATCCTAAGTTTTTTGGTTTATTTAAAATTGCATTGGAATAAAATAAAATGAAATTCAACACGAAAAGAGCACAAAATTTTTTTCTAAAATATTTTTTTTTTAATTATAATTTATTAAGAAAAAAAATAGTTGGGATTGAAATAGGTGTTAACTAAAAAAATCACACAAATAATCTTTTTTAACGTAAATAATTTTTACATAAAATGAAAATTTTAATAAAATTTATTCCCGTTTATAAATTCCCATTGTATGTCATTTTTATGCAGTAACAAAAAAATAACAAAACATAATGATTTTATTATAAAAAGGAAATGCAGAGATTTGATGATTTTGTAATCATCAAATCTCTGCATTTATCACGGTAAATTCAAAAACAGTTACGCTAATAAACTAAATTATAGTATAAAACATAATAATATTATTATAAAAAAGAAATGCAGATGTTTCATGTATACAATTTTTCTGTCCTTAACCGGTCACATGCCGTGACATTTAGCGGAAATTCGCGGAACTTCGCAAAAAAACACTAAAAAACCACCACTTTGAATTTTGAATTGAATGTTTTGTTGATAAATTTTGAGCTATTGTATATTTTATTAACTGAAACACGTTCACAACACAATAAGCTATCTACTAAAACCACATTACTTGCATTTATTACGTAAATTAATAGGTTTTATGATCGTTTTATTCGCGATACACCCATTAATTGCGACCGTTAAATTCGCGACAAATTCTGACAGCCGATTGTCATAGAAGAAATCGTTTTTAAAATATTCCAGGGTGACTAGGTGAATGAAACTTGTAGCGTCTCCGAGAGTAATGACAGCGCAAGCGATTCTGACACTGTTCTCCATACAAATTGTGTACATAGAAGGGCCAAAATCGTGGACCAAAAGTTTTTTGTCGGATGTATTATTCAAATATTTGAATTATTTTCTCGCGCATGCGCATATGACGCGCGCGCCGGCGCGTCTCCGGCGTCCCAGCGGTTAACGATAAATTCGAAAACTATTGCGCCAATAAATCAGATATATTTTACATAAAAACAGAGGATAAATTGCACAGTAGGTAAATTGGCAGGTGTGTCGCAGAGTGTCTAGAATAAATTAATAGACAATTAAAGCAAATACGAAAAAACGAATTAATAAAACAAAAAAAAGTTTTTTAATCAAGGTCTTTAAAAAGCGGTCACGCATAAATTAAATACTAGCGGAACTTGAAAACTAAATAAAATTAAACTTGAAAACAATAAATAAAAATTCAAAAATTATTAAAAATAACTCAGTAAAGTTTTGGGATCACCCAGTAAACGCTGACGTTCGATATCGAATTCACTCAAAATAGGAGATTTTTAAGTTCCTGCTACAGCTATCGACGTGCTTTTTCCATTATTTCTTGTTGATAACTCTCTTTTTAGATATGTTTCCCATCACTTGAATAACATTTATGGTTAGATCAGACATTATTTAGCTTTAAAAACTAATAAAACGGCAGACACTTTTTCAAAACAACACTTCTGTGGCCATGTTGGGATTAGCGAAATGCTTTCCGCTCATTGGCTGTCTGGACGAAATACTTCCCGCTCATTGGCTGCCTGCATGGCGGTGGACTTATCGGCGTTTGGAACATATTATTAGTTTGCCAAACAACCGCTAGAGAAAAACTGCATCATTACTTCATTTTTGGATCATAGTGGACTTATCATGGATAGGAACTATACGACTCATATATAGCTTTTAAAACGTAAGGTTGCTCGAGACGTTTTTGGTCTTATGAAAGTATAACGCAATTACATATTTTGGGATGTATTTATTCCTAAACAAGCAGACGGGTTAATATTTATTCATTTTTTACGATCTTTTCATTTTATATAGGGTGGGTCATTAACATTTGCACTTTTGTAGTTGTGCTAGAGGGGATTCTGAACGGGGGAGGAGAGCGTGGCCACTTATGCGTGGCTCGTTGCTTCTTGGAAATTTAGTCACAATGGATCGCTTTACGGGAGAGCAACATGCTTTCTGGATAAAACATTTTTACAAAAACATGATTTTTTTCTATTCTGTTCAATATTCTATTCTGTTTTACAAAACAATGATGCGCGCCGCCTATTTCGTATATCAATAATCATTTATTTAAATACATTCTTTTTTTTTTTTTCGTGGTTATTTCAAAAGTGCAAATGTTTATGGCCCACCCTCTGTATTTAATATTGTAATATTAATATTCGGGTATATCAAACTCTTATCATATATTTCGACCATTAGCTGTCAAGCATAACGATGGTGTTGTACTGCCAGAGTGGTATCGCCCTCTCAGTATCGCCCTGACGAAAGACGACCATTCAGAATAGAAACGTTGCTTAAAATGGCTTCAGCCACGTTTCTTGACCAGATCTGAATCGACCAGAACTTCCCAACCTCTCCTTCCCATACTTCTTCAGCGTCAAAACATACCCCGATTGGGGATTCGATAGTCACACTGGCTCAGTTTGTGCAGTTTCACATAAAAAAAATTTCACAATTGATCAAAATCTGAAACGAGCTGAGAATCGATTTTTAGCTGATCACAGTTTGATCCAAAGCCAAATTTAAAAATGCATTGAAGCGCAGACTTAAAAGTTTTTAACCCTTTAGTTAAAAAATCAAAATTCTCAGATTGAAAAAAAAAAGTTTTTTTAGGTTCTCTCTTTTCACAAGTTTTTCTCACTTTTACTAAGTTTCCGGATACTTGTATAATGTATAGGAAAATGTGAATTTCTGTTGTATGAAAATCACTCCAGGAAAACACATTATTGTATTTGTACACTGGTGGGAAAAATCAAAGATTATAATAAGAACGGATTGCGCTTTGTTGACGGTCTTATTTCAAAATCTTGTAAAAACAGGATTAACTGTACCTTGAAGATGTGTTGGTGGTGTTTCTCTCGGGGGCGCTGTGGGTCCCCTCCTTCTCGGGAGATATATTCCTGTCAGCTCCGTTGTCGAACACACAGGTCTCCAGGGGGCCCTGGCCCTCCGGGGGACGGGGTGTCTTGAACTGCGGCAGGTGGCGGCTCTCCACAAACTGCTCCAGGCTCTTCTCTCGCACGTAAATGAACGGACGGATCACGCGAAGATTAAGCTCCCTGGAAGAGAATTAATAGTTAGCCAATAACGAAACAAGTCCCAATGTCATCTATCATAACAGTGGGTGAGTTTTCAAAGCATTATCCCAGAACTCTATACTCTGAAAAGCCACAAAATGACATTTGACAAACAATTAACTGAAGAATCAACCTGGCCAACAGATAATACTAGAGTAAGGACTTTTCATTTTGGGAGGCGGGTATGGGTACCGCCGCCCCGGGAACCATTTATTGGATAACCAATACCTCTGCCATAGGTTACCCCAAGTGGTTCACTACATTTGGTGACTTAGCAGGGGTGCCCGGGTTGATGGGGTAAGGTTTGTCCAGGTCTTAGCGGCGGATGCGTCCACACACCGGCTGCATAGCGGGCCGGGTCAAGAGAGACAGGTTGAGGGAGGCCTTTTGACCTTTCCAGCCGGACTCTTGACCCATCGCCTTACACTGGAGAAATGGTTGATACGTACGTCACTTTTTTCTTCCCAGAACTTCCGATCCTTCCCTTCCTTAAAAGCATACCCTAAGATTATACAGGCCTTGAGGGAAATTATTTTCCTCAGGACTTCCTGTGTGGAGCTAATGTAAAAAAAAAGAACCGGTCGATGGCTGAGTTGACACAGCATCTGGTTTCCACCCAGGCATTGTGAGTTCAGTTCTTCGGCTAACTAAGTCCTTCATCATGACACAAGCAATATTTTCCGCTTACTGTGACGGTAGTAGGAGATTTTCAAATTTTGTCAGGATATTCGTTACCTGGAATATTTTTCTTAACAAAAACAAAGGAAAACCATTGTGAATTTTGAATTGTGAATTGAAATTGTGAATTTTGAAAATAATAGTTCTGTATTTTAAATTTACAAGCATGGACAAAAAAATGAAATCCTGGTGGTAGTACAAATTTGTTTTGCTAGATGGCTAATGGTCAAAGTTTTGATGAATTACTAGAAATTGACAGCAAAAAAAAAGAAATCCTGGTGGTAGTACAAATTTGTTTTGCTAGATGGCTAATGGTCAAAGTTTTGATAAATTACTAGAAATTGACAGCAAAAAAAAAGAAATCCTGGTGGTAGTACAAATTTGTTTGGCTAGATGGCTAATGGTCAAAGTTTTGATAAATTACTAGAAATTGACAGCAAAAAAAAGAAATCCTGGTGGTAGTACAAATTTGTTTGGCTAGATGGCTAATGGTCAAAGTTTTGATAAATTACTAGAAATTGACAGCAAAAAAAAAGAAATCCTGGTGGTAGTACAAATTTGTTTGGCTAGATGGCTAATGGTCAAAGTTTTGATAAATTACTAGAAATTGACAGCAAAAAAAAGAAATCCTGGTGGTAGTACAAATTTGTTTGGCTAGATGGCTAATGGTCAAAGTTTTGATAAATTACTAGAAATTGACAGCAAAAAAAAGAAATCCTGGTGGTAGTACAAATTTGTTTGGCTAGATGGCTAATGGTCAAAGTTTTGATAAATTACTAGAAATTGACAGCAAAAAAAAAGAAATCCTGGTGGTAGTACAAATTTGTTTGGCTAGATGGCTAATGGTCAAAGTTTTGATAAATTACTAGAAATTGACAGCAAAAAAAAAGAAATCCTGGTGGTAGTACAAATTTGTTTGGCTAGATGGCTAATGGTCAAAGTTTTGATAAATTACTAGAAATTGACAGCAAAAAAAAGAAATCCTGGTGGTAGTACAAATTTGTTTGGCTAGATGGCTAATGGTCAAAGTTTTGATAAATTACTAGAAATTGACAGCAAAAAAAAGAAATCCTGGTGGTAGTACAAATTTGTTTGGCTAGATGGCTAATGGTCAAAGTTTTGATAAATTACTAGAAATTGACAGCAAAAAAAAGAAATCCTGGTGGTAGTACAAATTTGTTTGGCTAGATGGCTAATGGTCAAAGTTTTGATAAATTACTAGAAATTGACAGCAAAAAAAAGAAATCCTGGTGGTAGTACAAATTTGTTTGGCTAGATGGCTAATGGTCAAAGTTTTGATAAATTACTAGAAATTGACAGCAAAAAATTCTTGTAAAAAATCGATCCCCATGAAAACTAGAGTAAATTATCTTGAAAAGTCAAATACTATAGTCTTGTACTAGGGTTTTCAATGTCATATGAAAAACCAAATAAAGTCTTTATAAAACACTTATTAATCGATGTATTAAGCGCACAATGCTAGGTGCTCAAACAATTATTGTGAAATGGTAGTGGCAGAGGAAAATTCTAAGAAGGCTGTCTTGAAAATACTTGCGCATGAGTCCATCGAAAGATTCTGTGGGTACCAAACAAAGACTGTGATAGGCTGGACTTGTTGAAATAATGCCAGACAGATGATAGGACACCAAAAACGATGACTGTGTGGCTGCCCCAGTGGAAACTATCCAAAGGCAGGCAGCGTTTATCTGTTTAGTGGACAGGCTTTATCTACAAATGCTTAAACTCACAACAGATGAATATGTCTCTTAAGTTAGCAGTGTTGTTGGGAGGTCAGCAGTTGGACCAAGGTAGATGACTGACTTCCTTTCCAACACCTGGGTATCTAGCATGGTAGATCGATATAGGTTTTATCGAAAATGTCGGTAACTTGTCATCGCTCCCGACCACGACTGCAGGCCGCTAACGAACAAATAACAATTCACGTCAAATAAATTAGGAACCCTTAGTCGTTGTGAACTGTTGTTTGTTCGTTAGCGGCCTGCAGTCGTGCTCAGGAGCGATGTCAAGTTACCGACATTTTCGATAAAACCTATATCGATCGACCATGCTAGGACCCCAGTTATACTTAGCGCAAAGATCTATGCTATAAAAAACATTAAGGTGTGATGCTTCTTTGTAAGTCCTATTAGCTCGACGATGGAACATTGTCACAGCAGTCCATAGACACTCACTTGATGTAGTAATGAGCCTTCATGGTATTGAGGCGGCCGTTGCTGAAGACGGACACGATGAAGCTTCGCGCCACGTCGTCCAGATGCTGCCCGGTGGCGAGCACGCTGTATCCGTGCTCCGTGGCTGCTCGGTACATCTGGCGCCGTGTCCAATGGTTGCTGAAGCTGCACAGGTCCTGCTCTCGCTGCTTGCGGGATACTGCAAGCAACACATGAATGCTTATGAAATTTAAGCCAAGAATGACAAGACTTATGGATCACACTGAGAAACACGCCTTGTTTATGCAACTATATAGATCTCCCTTCCTTCACCCAACCTATCTATCCTATGCTATCCAAGCACCTGTACCTATCTGACAGTGTGTGGCCAATTTACCTACACTTGTAATATTGGTAACAATAAATCATGGTACAATCAGTCTATTGAAGTAGCCCGTGCATTGAACAACGTATTGATCTCTCAGTGCAATTTAATATTGACTCTGTTAAGTAAGAAATCTGGGCAGTGACCATCAGGTACTCCCTCGGTGTGTATTATTTCAAATCTCTTATGTGTGATTGTGTAATGAATACTACCAGCATCCCTTAAAGTCTTCAGAATGTTTCTTATACCCAAAGAGTGAGAAATACTGAAGAAAAGGGTAAGTCAGTCCATTGCAAATATCCAAATTTTTACCAACTTGTAGTTGTGTCAACTTGAAAAGTATTATAATTGATTACCTACAAATTGATTCGCAGTCATCACACATGAATGCAAAGGTGTCAATCGTAACATAAGGCAAAACGGATATCTAATCTAATGATGGGGCAAATTCTGATCAGAAACTTACAGGAGCATTGTGGTGCCGAGGTGTTCTCCAGATTATCCTGGTAAATGTACTTCACTCCGAGGGTCTTGCAGTACGCCATCAGGTGGATGGGGTCTACATCTGATAGTCCATCTCTTATTGTCACGGCACCTAAACAAATACAATATTAATAATATTTAAAATAAAAAAAAGTATTTAATTGTGTATTTAAAATTTAAAAAAACAGTGTTTAATTGTGTAAACAGACCTGAAAATTTTGCATTATTTTTGGCAAAATTCGCATTATTTAGGGAAAAGCCGTGATGTTTTTTTAGCAAAAGTGGTGATATTTTGCAACAGAAATGACATAATGGTAAACTTTATGCTATTTTGCACAGAAATGACATAATATTAACTTTATGGTATTTGGCACAAAAATGACGTAATATTAACTTTGTGGCAACAGAAACGACACAATGTTAACTTTTTGGACAAAAAAGTGGCAAAATGCTGAGTTTTTTGTTTTTTATGAAATTGAATAATGATTGACGGCATGATCAACATGAAGTTACCTGCATTACATTTTATAGCTTTTCAAGCTTGTCAAAGATATACCCACAAAGAAATGTTTTGATTATATAATATTGCTGTTTTTGTTTAAAAACACCATAAAATCGTTTGAAAATATTAAAATTCGAATTATATCAGCGTTCTTTTTTCACAAAAACTGAAGAATTCACACCAGTAGCAAATTTTTCAGGTCTCTACTAATTTGTAATAGAAATGCATAGTTACCGATGGTAAAGTGTACACCCTTGGCGCGAGCATAGAACTGGTATTGGTGCAGCGTGTGCAGGAGGCTGAGCGAGTGGGCGCCCCCCGACAGGCACACCAGCACTCGGTCTTGGTGACGGATCATGCCAAACTCTTGCATCGCCTAAATAACAAACACATCATTTAGTACCCTGCTACTTCTCTAAACACCTCGTATATACCATTAGAAACCTGTAGACCGAAGGACTCACATTCTTTCACCAATGTTATTTCATATTTAAGTTGAATACAGAATGCAAAAGGTTCTTGATGGATGGAAAGGTGGAATAAACATTGGTGGCCAAAAAAATTTCAAATCTCCGATATGCAGATGACACTACCCTTATCACCTCTTTTGAAGAAGAAAAGATCCACCTCCTTTCTAAATAGAGAAAACAAGCCATAATCTTGGTCTACTTAACAACAAGACCAAAACAAAACTGAAACACCTTTCCAAGAACAAATAATGCAACACGGACTTAGAAACGGTGAACGACTTTATACACCTAGACTCATTTATAAGTGACGAAGGAGGTTGTGAAACAAGAGTAAAAAGAAGAATTTGCATAACAAAAGATGGAGGAGCCTTGACCACCTTAGAAATTGGAGTAGGGATCTCGATCCTCAGCAGTGAGGAACCGACTTGAAAAGAAGACTCTTCAAATTAATCAGGTTGCTTGGACATCTACTAAGTATGCCAGAAGACCGAAAATCAGAAGACTTAAAATACTGAGTGCAATTCCAGAGGGAAATTGCCCAGTGAGCCATCCCAGGCAAAGTTAGGGAAAACAACTCCAGAGACTGTGTGAGGAGAAGCTGGGCCTACTACGGACAGAGTAGCACGACAACGATACTAGGATGTCTTTGTCAAGGCGATGGATCTCAGACCTGAAAATGTCAACAGGAAGAAGATTTCTGGTGAACTTTGTCAAAGCGATGGATCTCAGACCTGAAAATGTCAACAGGAAGAAGATTTCCGGTGAACTTTATTGAAGGAGCTGATCTACTGTCAAAAGAAAGGGCCTGCTAGCTTTCAGGAAGTATCTAATACAAATAATAAGTAATTTACCTCGACCGTGCCTTTCCACACGCTTTTGGGCGGGCAGTGCCACTTGCCGTCCTCGTCGAACACGCAGTCCCCCGGGAAATCCGAATCGCTACTGCTGCCCGAGCTGAGGCGGCTGCGACATGTGTCCCCGGCGCCCCCACTCAGTGACACGGGGGTGCAGCATGATAGCGACGAACACCTGGAATAGATATCCAAATATGTTAGTTATTATTCTTCTTCTTCATATGGCGGAGGGAAGTTGGTGCAGGTTAAAGTGGGACGCTGGTTTTATTCAGCCAGTTGAAGGCATCGGGAGTCACATGGTTCAGCACAGATGTGCCAAAAAATGTCATCTATAGTTTGCTTTAAATTCCGAGCCCTTTAGGCTCCATTTGTGCATCATATATGTGTAGGAACTCTGACTGCACTGTTTGGTGAAGCCCAAATCTTCCGAGGGAGAGAAAACCCTGACAGCATAATAGGTGGATCCATGGGCGTAGCCAGGTTTTGAATTACGGTGGGGCAAAAAATTAAAATCTAGAGTGGGTACCTAAAAAAAAGTAGGCGGCTTCTACAACACATTCATGCTTTTAAGCAATATGAATATAAAGAATATGAACGGGAACAGGAAAACCATCCTATGAAGTAAATTTGAAAACATACTCGGTCGACAATCCCAGAAAGTCATGCATCGGCCAGCCCGGGTGGGGCAAACTTGCCCCACCGTGCCTACGCCCATGGGTGGATCTACAACAAGGTGCTTGTTTTTCAAGTCTGAGATCTGCCACTGAGTTTATTACTAAGAGTGTTGTGAATGAAGCAGACTTTCGCCTTCAGTCCAAAGAGGTTAGTGGGTATCATAAATTTCTTTCTTATTCATTAGATGCAATGTTTAAAGTTGAATATGGCTTGTTAAAATAAAGCAAATGTTATTGTACCTGGCATAGTCCTCGGAAGAGACAGTGTTGTGGCTGGACTTCTTGGAGCTGAATGAGTCATAACCACTGGACTTCCTCGACTCGCTGGAGTCCACTGAGCTGGCTGTAGAGGCTCGACTAGTTCTCTGGGAACTCGGACTGTCTCCCGATGCGGAATAAGAAGATCTGGAACTATCAGAGAATAAATCAGGTTGGGTGGTCATATTTTTACACGAAACTTGAATGGTGAGTTCCTACATCATTTACGCAGCTTTTCTGAATGGATTTTCAAAGAATACCTAACTTTATTCAAAGTGCAAAGTCAGTTCAAACATGACAAATAGAATATTTAAAATATGCATGTAAAAAAATCGTCAAAAAAGCCACCATATTGCAAGTTCCATACAGACTAAAACCAGTCACAGAAGTTACGAAGCAATGAACAGCGACATTTTCCTTACTTGGTATTTTTTAAATCTGAGTATCAACATATCAAAACCAGTAATAGATAAAATATTATGTTTTGTTTCGTAGATCATCAAAAAAATTAAGTTAAAGTGAGCAAAAACTAACGCATCTTACCTTTCTTTCTTGCCATCACAGTCTTTATGCAGCTGGAAGTCCAGTCTGCAGTTTGAGAGTTTCTTCTCCGGAGTTTCATCACTTCTGGAGCAACATGTCCTGTACTCATCTGAACACACTGGAACCCCCTCTATTATATCTGGAACTTCACTCTTCTCCTGTCTGGATTGGTTCTTACGTCCGTGGCTTCTTTTACGTCGATAGCACGTTGAATCGGAACTCGGACGCCTCTTCACTGAAAAAGACATTTCTGGTTCATCAATTATATAACAATGCAAGATGCTTCTGGTTGCTCAAAAAACAAGATAAGCTAAAAGCTCGAGTATTCACAGAGTTTATGAAAAGTATTGTCTTTTCTAACCTGCTTCGCTGCAACCTTGATCATGCTCCACGAATGACATATTGATTCCACTGTCTTGTGAACTGACCGAGTTGTTATGGTACCACACCCTGTTCTTGCAATACAACTGTTGGCATTCGCTTTCGGTGCAGGAGTTATCATCGTCCGATAGCTTGTGGGTGCTGATGGACTTGGGAATGGGTAAGGCGGTGACGGTACTGCTCAGGACCTGAATAATCGTATCAGGGCTTGAAGTGTCGCTTGAATTGAATGACAGACTTCCAGCACCAGGAACGTCAAGTGGAAGACTATCGGGTGAATGCTGCGGCGATGTGCCACAATCTGTTTGTCCGATTGATTGTAGGGCCCGAAAAAAAACGGGGCTCTCCTTTTCGCCGTCCGCCGTTTCCATTATTGGAGAACTCAACATCTTATCCGACATCAAGATCACTGGACTTGTCGGAGACTTCTTTAGAGTCTTTTTCACCGGGCGGATATCATCGAGACTCGATGGTGGAGTTGATTTCTGGCGCTGAATTACAGATTCAGAACCGGAGCGATATCTCTTTCGCACCATTTCCGGTGGAGAGTTCTTCCTCGATCCGTTCGGGGACGATAGATAAAAGTGGACACCGGTAGTGTTTATTTCCGGAGATATCATTTCATCCACTTGGTTAACCATTTCTCTGATTTCGTGCTTTACTTCGCTGGCCATCTCTCTGGAAACGCCCATCAAGTATTCAGCTACGTCCGATATGGAAACAGAATTGGAATCTAGGCTTTGGCTGGAGACATTGTTAGGATTGCGGCAGAAGTTGTTCCTGTTGGATATTTCAATATTTTCCGAGTTTTCAAGGACATCTTCTACTTTTGAGATCACTTCTCTTATTTCAGACTTAATTTCTATGGCTATTTCTTTGGTCATTTCCTTAACGTAGGCTTGCAAGTCCTCGGACGTGTGAGAAGCTACAGAGGCTGTGGGAGAGATCCTCCCCCCTTGGCTGCAATCGGAGTTGGACCCGTGTTCCTTATGGGTGTACATTATATTGGAAGACGACGGAGAATTGATGAAGTCATCTAAAGATTGCAGATCTGTTTGACTACTGCAGTTGCATGTTTCCAATGTTCTCATATACGAGTTGTTCATTCCGAGGCTCAATCTTGTTTGAGGAATCAATGGGAGGGGACCATCACTGTCACCCAGACTGTGGCATCTGGCCCTGGACAATCTACTCTCGCTTCTAATTAATTTATTAATAGGGGCATTGTACGCTCCGGGGGCAATTTCTTCTCCCACTGCAAAGTGAACAGGAGGAGGGGTGACTCTGTCCACCCGGACGGCTTCTGGTTTGATCAACAGAGGTTCCATTATGCTCGATTCCCTCGACAAAGACCTGAAGTTTGAATTATAGTTGGAGAATACAGCAAACTCTGAGGAATCGATTGCCGACAAGCTAAAATGCCTCGGAGAAGAGCTGGGAACCGGGGAGCTACCACCAGAACCGACACTCTTCCTTCCCGTGTTGAACATGGCAGGATCGAATGGTACAACATGTTTAACATTAGCCGAGTGTCCCAGCAGAAGTTCTTGGGCCTCCATTGGTAGCATGTACCACCTCAAGTAGTCGGCTCTTGCGTTGAATTTGAAGTCTGTTTCTCTCAAGGGGTATCTCTGGGCGGACTTCCTTGCACTGTTGAAGAGGTTGCGAGCAGTTTGAAGGCATTCGTAATACGTCTGAGGGAATGTGCCGGGTCCTGTAATCAGAGATGAACATTTTTTATAATCTAACTATCTTCATAAAATACGTTTGTGAGGAATAACATGTACAAAAGTGTACATAAAATGATTTTTTATTAAAGTGAAAGACAGATTTTTTTTCTGTACCAATCAAAAAGAGATTTTCTCAGAGATTTAATTTTTGCGATGTACTCCATACAATTTTTAAAATTATGCAAAAAATTAAAACAAATCCCATATGCCCGGAGCTGGTAGGTCTATGGCATCCCCAATTTGAATGTGTTGTGAGGCTGATTGGAGTGGGAAAGGGAATGCGATGGGGTTAGGACAAGGTGAGGGACAACATGCGTAACCAAATTTGTAAATCGCAACAGGCAGCATCCCCTCTGGTACTCACCAGACTTAGTTAAATTACTAAAAGAAAAAAATAAATTTCGACTTCTCTATAAAAAATATAAGAATCCACGTGATAGAAATTCTTACGAACTCTTACGCACCCGTTGTTCCAAACTCATTAGTATTTGCTACTTTAAACACATTGAACAAATAGAATCGTGTCTGGTTAATCATAATAACGTTAAAGCTTTTTGGAGATTTGTGAAACACAAGAGACAAAACATAAGTACTATCCCCCAAAACATGACGTTTGGAGAAAAAAAATCATCAAACGGCGAGGAAAGCAGCGAACTATTTGCCCAACACTTTCCATCCGTGTATGAGAAAGATGACATTAGAAGCAATGAAGAGACTCAACCTCAATCTGAGTCAATAGGCCATTCGAACAGCTCTCTGCACACAGTAAACATTAGTGTACACGATGTAAAAATAGAAATGCTTAACCTCGACCAAAGCAAAGGCCCTGGCCCCGACAAAATTCCACCACTCCTAATAAAAAAATGTGCACACAGTCTCGCACTCCCTCTGACTATCATTTACAGGAAATCATTATCTTCATCCATTTTTCCAACAAGATGGAAACAGGCTAATATTGTACCAATACCTAAAAGCGGAGACCTTCACGAAGTCACAAACTATAGACCCATCTCTATTCTCTGTTCACTTGCGAAAATTTTTGAAAAATCAATTTGTCATTTATTCACTGTAAAAAAAAAAAACACAATTCTATTTCGACTCAATATTTTATCGACGGTACTAAACTCCAGGAAGTCGCAACCATTCGGGACCTAGGCGTATTATTTGATAAAAAACTTACTTTCACACCTCATATCGACAATATCATTTCTAGATCTATGAAAATGTTAGGATTTATCAAACGAAACAGTAAACATTTTAAAAATCCCACATCAAAAATAACGCTGTACAATTCCTTCACCCGCAACGTGTTGGAGTACGCAAGTGCTGTATGGAGTCCAACCTACAAAGTTCATATTCAGCGAATAGAGCAGGTTCAAAAACATTTTATGTACCACCTGGCGTATTTCGATAGGCGAGCTCGATCACTTCCTCACTACACTGATAGACTAAAATTCTACAATGTACGCACCCTTGAACAGAGAAGACTAAATACAGATCTAAATTTTCTTTTCAAAATTGTTAATGGTTTAATAAACTGTCCTTTTCTACTTTATCAAATCAGGTTCAATGTTCCTAGAATTGGTTCACGACTGGTAAATTATGTTCCGTTAAATATTAAAAAATATCGAACTAAGCTGGGGTATGACTCAGCTTTATCGAGAATGTGCCGTAATTTCAATGAGGATTATAAAAAACATTCGATTAATTTGACAATGTCAACATTGGCCAACTTCAAATCATCTCTTAACAAGCTTTAAAGCTCCCTATTATGTTGTTCTATAAACTTATGAACCTATAGACTCATTGTTCTAAAAACTTGTTAACCTTGTAAAACTTGTTAATTATTATTTTGTAATGTATAGTATGTGTGTGTGTGAATGAATGTAATGTATGTATATGTAAGTTTTATATTATCAATGTTGTGTTTGTCTTTAATTAGTGATAGCATCAACCATGTTCAGTGTAACTGTATCTATGAAAGCTCTGATGTAAATCACTGTTGACAAACCTAACAAAAAATAAAAATAAAATTTTAAGAAATTAAAAAAAAACAGAACATATAAAAATAATAATAGATCACCTATTAGATTAGTTTATGTTAGGTTATGTCTGAGATTTGCTTATCTTTTTCTTCAATGTTCTTCTTTGCCACTGTTTAATTCGGTGACTGGACAACTTAAAATCACGCACATCCACACCTCCTTTGAAAAGTCATTAAAAATTATGAAAAAAATTGGTTAAATAGGTAACATTAAGTTAGGTTTCGTAGCTTTTAATCTCTTTTCAAAGAGATGTTGAAATTACATGATTCTGAGTTGTCGTGGAACCATTAATTTCACATCGAAATTCTAAATGCTGTTGGTGTTAGAGATGTCACAACTTACCAGAAGAAGATTTCTCATTGAAGCTCATCTTGGCATCGGCATAGTTGATGGAGAGAAGGGACTTCTTGGCGAGCAGGTTGGAGTGCGTGCGGTGACTCCAGCGACCAGTCTCCGGGTCCACCACATACTGCGGCAGGATCTTCCAGGCCTCCGTGGCCACCATCTTCAGCGCCTCCAGCACGAAGGCCAGCTCGCTGTCCGACACAAAGTACGGAAGAGATATGCGGCAGAAGCCCGGACGGAGGTGCTCGTTCACCGAGTTGGCCGATCTGGAAGATAATAATGAATTCATATAAACTATATTAGAAATTTGCAATATTTTTAAAAAGTATTTCCCTCAAGGCCTATGTCATCTTTGGAGATGCCGTGTGGAATATTTTTAGGGAAAGGAAGGAGAGGAAGTTCTGGGAAGGAAAAGGTATGAGGCATTGGTAGGAATCTGGGGGTAAGACAGTTGGATGGAAGAGTAAGTGTTTACACGTAATTTTTAATTTGGCACCGAGTCAGTCAGACAATTCAGTTGCGACGCGTCAGAAACGGTAGCGTGGTGCGAGCAACAGCGGCGAGTACGCAGCGAGTGAATGTTTATACCTGCCGAGTGGACAAGCGAGTCAGTGCGGGGAAGTGCGTGGTAGTGCGGGTTTGCATTCTCGGCCTAGTTAGTAGAACAGGGTCCGAGTGATTGTCTAGCCCTTTTACTCGGCCGAGAGCACTGTCTCGCCCATCTACTCGGTCTTGTGATTCACGCATTACAAGTGGTGGTCAGTAAACACAAAACAGTATCCAAGCCTAGCAAAAATTGCTAAGATTTTTTTATCATCTCCTGGTAGCAGTGTATAGTATAGTGAGCGGCTATTTTCGGAAGAAGGTATAATTTATGAGGAAAAATGCAATCGTTTTCTATCAACAAAAAGTTGAAAAAAATGTTTTCATTTATCATAACTTACCACTGATAGATTTTAAGTATTAAATATCCTGATTTTTTGTTGAAATAAAAAAAAAAAATTGTTAGTAATATTTTATTTATTATGCGTTTTTTTCTTTATGATTTGGTATTCGGTATTTGGCCGAATGGTTCGCAATATATGCCGAATACCA
Organism: Limnephilus rhombicus; assembly: GCA_929108145.2. NCBI lineage: Eukaryota > Metazoa > Arthropoda > Insecta > Trichoptera > Limnephilidae > Limnephilus > Limnephilus rhombicus. The sequence goes on along the minus strand of OV815295.1, from coordinate 42,082,981 downwards.
AATAGTAAAAAAAGTAGCCGAAGAGGCCGAATACCGAATAGTAACCGAATATTCGTGGCATCTCTAATAACTTTGGTTTAATTTAACTACTTTTTGGTTTAACTATGAGTTTTGTGTTTAAAAACTGGCTGAAAGCTGAACACACTGAGCGCTCTGAATCCGTGCATAGTGGAAGGTGACTCATTGTGACCACCCTCCTTCTGAAGCTTAAGGCTCAGCGACCGGGATCGAAAAGAAGAAGATGGAGAGATACAAAATTACGAATGTTAGAGGAGAGCGCTAACATTTACAGCGACAAAATTGATGCGAAAATTGTGAAAATGTTTAATAAAACACAACTCATTTAAAATAGAGCAAAAATCTCGCGGACATTGTCTTAAACAGCATTTAAAGAAACACTGTGAATTTTGTCATACATATACCTTGTAAAATAACTGAAACAAATGTGTTTATAATAATTTTTGGAGCATACTTTGCGATTTTTTTCTGTCGAGGGAATTTTATATAATTTGCGTTTCGGCGCGGGTAATGTCTAGATATTATTTTCAAGAATAACATTTTTTTTTAAGAGCTTTAAAACTTACCGTGTTTAAGGGAAATATGTAAGAAATCGGTAGAAATGCGGGTTGCGGGCCCTTAATGTGAGTGACGGGGTTTGCCCTGATAGGTGGAAGTTGGCTTATATTATACCAGTCCATAAGGGTGACTCACGTCAAAAAATCGAAAACTATAGGTCAATATCCATTCTCTCGGCGATCCCTAAACTCTTGGAAAGACTTGTCCATGATAATATATATCCCCAGCTTGCCACCAAAATTACAGAACAACAACACGGGTTTGTAAAAGGCAAATCTACCATGAGTAATTTACTAATTTACTCAAATTTCTTATTCACTAGCATGGATCGAGGCCACCAAGTAGATGCAATATACTGCGATTTCAAAAAAGCTTTCGACAAGGTTGACCACCTTATTCTTATTCAAAAAATTATGTTCAACGGAATTAGGGGAAACTTATTATGTTGGTTTGTCTCATATTTGACAAAAAGACAGCAAACTGTATCATTACGAGGACATACCTCTACGTGGGAACCAGTTACTTCTGGCGTACCACAGGGGTCAATCCTGGGTCCGCTGTTATTTATACTTTTTATTAACACTGTTACTAAATGTTTCATGCATTGTTTATTTCTTTTGTACGCCGATGATATAAAAATATTTGCCATTGTTAGGAATTTAAACGATTGTCTGCTCATTCAAAGCGACTTAGTAAGGTTCGAAGCATTTTGCAATGAAAACAAATTCTACCTAAGTTACAACAAATGTAAACAAATATGCTTCACCAAAAATCACAACGCTATTATACACAATTATTGTATTGGTAACTATTTACTCGAGCGCATTTACTGTATAAAAGATCTAGGCATACTCTTTGATTCTAAACTCCATTTCGACGCGCACATTGAGAATATTGTGAATAAAGCTTACCGCATGCTAGGATTTGTCATCAGAAACAACCGCGAATTTCGAAAACCTGTAACTTATCTTCTACTTTACTACACGCTGGTCCGTTCTCAACTTGAATACTGCACCCCCATATGGACACTAGACGTGGGCAAAATTGAATGACCGAATTAAATGAATAAATTCAATCTTGTGACACACTCAATCTATTTCTCAATTTCAAAAGGAATTGATTCTTCATTCCTTATCTTTGGCCTTGCATCCTACGATTTTTAATGACACCATAGATTTTTAATTTCAATTTATTTTACTGTTAAATTATTTCAATGAATAATGTGTTCTGTAAACGATTTAAATATTATATTGTTTCATAGGTATTTAAATATTATTTATTAAACGGGCCGCGCGCCGCGAAGTGGTCGACGGAAGGTATTGTGAACGACTCGCCTATTACGATTGTATTCCGCTACCCCCGCGCCGCCATTCTAAAAACACCCGAGAACAAACAATCGAGATTGTCCGATTCCGACAGACAGAGGAATTAAAACAAAAGTCTTTTTCACTTGTGACGTCATGGTCTTTTGTAAATCTCAGACCTAGAAATGACGTCAGGCGTCATCGTCACGTCAATGTCACGATATGTCCCAAACGCATCCCAGTCCTAGGTCCGCAGCTTGCGAGTAAATCAAGTCACTGCTAGGTAAGACACAAAACATTAGTCAAAAGTTACTAATTCATTCCTCAATGCCAGCCCTTAATCCGTCCGCGCGGTTCATTTATTCCCCCGCGCGCCAAGCCGTCAATTTCATTACATAGTTAGTCGAAAACTTTCGACTTTGAATCTGAATATCAGCTAGAAAAGTGAGAAGCTAAAATGATGCTTATCTGTTTTTTGGTACGTACGAAAGATATTGTACCTACCTACTTTTAGACGTAGATCTTGGGTCGATATACTATGTAAATTTGCAGATATTATAAGGCCAATTAGCTGTGGTTAGCTGTCATAAAATACTCATCTTAATGTTAAAATGTATGTTTATATTAGATCACGTGAAATGGAACAAATTTATAAGTTTAATAAATAAAATAAAATCAATAAAATTTTAAGGGTGAAACGAAAACTTGTATAATTTTAAGATATAATTGCTAGCAATAAATACATACGAAAAATTACGACACTAAAAAAAGACAAACAATATAGGATTTAGCCTGCGAGATAATGAGATGAATGATCGGTCTCCTCTTTGTGTGGCGTTTCGTAGCCTATTGGTCTCCTCTTTGTGCGGTGCTTCGTAGCCTCCCCACTCATTGTGATTTTGAAAACCTCCCCACTCATTGTGATGAAACGAAAAAGCGACACTAAAAAGAGTCGAACACATTAATCTATAGGTTTTAGCCTGCGAGATAATGAGATAGAATAATCAGTCTCCTCTTTGTGCGGTGTTCCGTAGCCTATTGGTCTCCTCTTTGTGCGGTGCTTCGTAGCCTCCCCACTCATTGTGATTTGAAAACCGATGAAACGAAAAAGCGACACTAAAAAGAGTCAAACACATTAATCTATAGGTTTTAGCCTGCGAGATAATCAGATAGAATAATCGGTCTCCTCTTTGTGCGATGCTTGGTAGCCTATCAGTCTTTTCTTTCGCGGTACTCCGGGTACTCCGTGGCCTCCCGGTCTCGTGTGCGGTGTTAGCCTCCCCATTCATTTAATTTTCAATTTTTTTTTTTTTTTGGATTTAATTGAATTAAAGGAATGAATTAAAGGAATCAATTCAAAAGACCATGGGAAGACTGAATCGATTCACTCCTGGGAATCATTCTGCCCACGTCTAATGGACACCACTTTACGGTGTCTATAAAGACAACATTGAAAGTATTCAAAAGAAATTTCTGCAATACCTCAATTACAGAATGAGCGCACCTAAACGGGGGTACATAAATATGCTCTCGAATTATAACGTCTCCACTCTAACTAACCGGCGAACATACCTTGACCTCATGACACTTTACAAAATCTGCAATAACGTTATCGACTGTCCTGACCTACTGAAACTAATAAACTTCAAAATACCACCCAGAGTAACAAGGCTTAACGACTTATTCCACATTAGCCGGACGCGTACAAATGCTGATGTCAGTGATCCAACCAAACTAACTACCTTTCTCTTTTTTTTAATTTCTGTATGACATTATTTTTATCTATATATATTTTTGGTCTTACCATCAAAATTTTTCCAAAATCAATTTGTAAACTTTTATAAGGATATTGCTTTTATAAGGATATTGCATTTTTTTTATTTTTCATCCCAAATAGAGATTTGTAAAATAATATTTACTTATGTATATACATACGTCTTTTCCGTATTTAAAGGTAAAAATATTTGTATATGTTTTTATCTGCTGTTAATTTTAATTCGTGAGAAATAGTTTGGATGCAGGCGAATTCTCTATTAATTGTTTTGTATATTCTTGTCAATTGACGTTTGTATCTGAATTTTCTCCTTAATAAAAAAATTAAAAAAAATAAAAAATAAAAATAAAAAAAAACATTGAATGTGCACATTGTATCATATTTCTTCAGACTGATTCATGGACGTTTTGAAAGCTCATCTATCGTGGAGAGCATTAGTTTCTATGTTCCCGATAGTTATCTCCGCCACCGACCTCATAGACTGTTTTATCTCCCGGCTTGAAGAACTAACTAATCACTTTCAGCCTTAATCATCATAAAACCGTACCACGGCTCTGTAGCATCGCGGTAGCTACACAGTGGAGTAAGCCTACACTGCTCAGGGTAAAAATCTTTACTCATCATCATAATGTTTCTCGACAGCTGTTATGATTTTTTTACGGTAGCAACACTGCTCCAAAGCTCAAAAACGCGGCCAATTTAGCATTTCGCAGCGTGTTGCCAACTTCACGTTTATTCATACGTCAACATCAGTCAACACAACGTTGACTTTGGTAAATCTATATTTAGACCTAAAATCTCTTTCCGTGAGTGCCGCAAATGGATCGTACCTTTTTTTAAACCTTTTCCGTGGCCGTGGTGCATGAATGCTGCGAATACGGTCAATATTTGCCAAAGCTCCGTTCAAAACGTCAAGATTCTCGTAAAAGTTCGCCATTTCGTCAGTTACAACGCCGTAGGTACTGAGTTAACCCTGGTGATCGGGTGTTTTAAATTCTGACAGCTACTACATCTTCCGTACAGCGACGCGGGAAGAACACACGCATGCGCGCGATTAACCCACTATGTTGAGTAACAATTTCACCTAACCCGGTCTTGCTCCGAGGTTGTATCTTATTTTGCGATGATGAGTAAGACTGTTTGAATATTGATATGATTAACATGGGTGAAGCAGAATTTTGACGGCAAGCTTTGTTGTTATTAGTATAAATCAGCTCGTATACGTTTTTAGATTTTCACGGCCAAAAGTATTTTCGTTATTTGTTTTTGGGGTGTTATGCCGTATTGCGCTACCTTCTTTTTTAGCCAACGTTTCGGACAGCGTTACAGTGTTCATCATCAGGGCAGATCCGGCAGAAGATCTGCCTGGGCATGTTTTGGATTTTGCACAATTGATACGTGCTTAATTAATGGTTGCTTGTCAGTTGAATGGGTTTTTTAAAAATGACTTGCAATATAAATTTTGTAATGTTTTTTATATTAATAAATTCAATTGTGGCATCTTGGTCCTTCAAATCCTAAACTATCTCTAACATTAACTACTCCCAAATTGCTCTCAAAACTACCTTCAAATTAAATCATAAAATAAGTGATAATTTCTTACCCTTCATCTCTCAACAACTTGGCATATTCCCTTGCCAAATCTTCGTCTATCCCCAGCATGTCCCCATTGCAGTCTGCGCTGCTGGCCTGCACTCCAAACACATCGCTCAGGACGGCGCACACGAAGTTGTGGTGAAGGAAGGCGCCGCGCGGATGTCTGACTAGCAGCGGGAAGATGGGTACACGCCTCCTGTTGTCGCCGCAAAGGAGGATCAGCTCAGGGGTGTTGCGCACGTGCGCGAGTACTTGTCTGGAAAGACACAATAAAATATTCATGAAATATAATTCTGCAGAACGAACAAAACTTTTACAAATCATTAAATATGTCCGGCCAGTGGCTGATTTGGCATTGCGTTTGGATCCCATCCAGGTGTCGCTATTTCAATTCTTTGGCTGGCTAATTCCTCCAACACAATACAAGCAACATTTTCCACTAACTGTGGAGGTACCTACTAGGGAGATTTTCAAATATTGTCAGGTTATTCGTAACCAGGGAATGTTTATCTTTCATTGAACCCCTCAAGGGTCAGCGTTTTTTGGAAAAATCGCGTGGAAATTACCTTAAGAACAAGAATGGAGGAAGCTATTCTGACCTTTTCCTTAGTGCAGTTTCTTTATACAAAAAATTTAAAATCGCATCCAAATTATTTGAATCAATATTCTTATTTGAAATTTGATCCGCCCGCAATTCCGCGTCTCTGGCAAATGACAGGTTAAAAAATAAAAATAACAAAAATACAAGGTGTCCGGAAACTGGTAGTACAAGTGGAAACTTGTGAATCTACATTTTTTAAACTTTTTTTTGGTAACTAAACAGTTAAAAAAAACTTTTGGAGCCTGGTCTACACTTTGATGCATTTTAAAAGACATGAAACAACTGGTAACTAACTAGCTCAAATAAAAAAAAGTTATACCACAAAATTGACTCCAAATGTGATATAGATTCACTAGTGCTTGCACCACGAGTTTTCGAACACCATGTATGTACTCAGTAATTTATTGTTAACTAGCGCAGACCCATAAAAAATCGCGGTATAGTTATAGAGCAATTCCATACTAACATCTTGTTGAAACGAGTTCCACTATTATTTTGCGGTGATTTTATGATGAGAACACAATAAAAAAAATTCATCTGAGCATTTTTTTTTTTAAACTTTTTTTTAATAATAATAATAACAACGTAGTACTTCTATACTTACATAGCGCGGTTTTGTGAAATTTCACTTCAAGAGCGTTTTTTCAACTCTTTAGTTAAAAATAACTTTTGAAGCCGGGTCGACGCTTCAACACATTTCCAAAGACAATAAAATATGGGTACTTATAAGATTTTTTTTTGACTTTGATTTAAAACATTCCACCTTAGAACTCGATTTACTAAAAAATGAAAGCTCAAATCAAAAAATTTTTATGAAATACAAAATCAACTTCAAACGTGATGTAATTTTACTAGTTTCCCACTTGTACCAATGGTTTCCGGAAATCAATATCACATGGTATTCTGTACTCATACTCTACTGGAACATGCCATCCATGAAAAAACAGAAACTAACCTTGTAATGTGGTCCTGCTTGCTGGAGATGGTTTGTTGTCCAACAGCCTCCTTCAACTGCATGACTAGTCCCGCCCTGACGGCTTCCACTGCGTCACATTCCTACACAACAACATAATACTTAATTACTGCCGGTTGAGATTTCACAATAGAGACATAGGCATAGTTTCATAACAAATCTGCAAAAAATGTAATTTTTCTTCCAAGTTTCAAAACATAGTCCTCCAAAAGATTATAAGTTTGATTATTTTTTAGATTTGATCTGCAAGATTTTTTTAAGTAGTACAATAATATGTCTGAAAATTCTATTTAATTAACCATCACCATTGACACGCATCTCATTAGAGCATGTTCACAGACAGCTATAATATGCATGGAATGGCGTATTTCGGCATATCGCTCGCCGTACATTGCCAATTGGAATATATGGCGAGCGATTTACAGAAATAGGCCATCCAATGCATATTATAGCTGTGTGTGAACACGCTCTTACTTAATTATTTAACATCTCTTGCCCATGAGACAACTGTGAGGTTCTACGTGGTTCCACGAGGTTGTATGTGCCGTTTGCATGAAACTGAGATATTTATGTTCAAAAACCACTACCTCATAACATTCCACCCAAAAAGAATGGGTAGAAACTAGATGCTTTGAAAATAAGCTAAACTCAGAGCAACAGAGTTCAATCTGGTTTTTTTTTTGTTTCGTCAATTTTGGCCTCAATTTCAGATGTAATTTTGTTGTTCCAAAGGTAACTTGCAAAAAGGTTTATAAATTCAACTACATAAAGAAATGTAAAGCATCAAGAGACACCTAATTGCTGGAAAAAGGATTGGCCACGTAAAATATAGTGGGAATTGGAACAACAAGATGAGCCCGTTAATGAGCTACCTAGCTCCTAGCTGTAGGTTCTTACCTTTAAATCTTCGTCAAAAGAACCATTATTCAAGAGAGATTTCTTCACAATCAGCACAGTGGGGGCTTGCATGCCCCCGGCAAGTCGCCCGCACGAGAAGATAGCCGCATCCTTCTGCACCATGCGGCTGTCCTCCAGTCCCGGCAGGTCCGGGTTCATGTCCAGGGTGCACCCCGACCCCGCCACCGTCTGGTTCCAGATGGCCAGCGCCCCGTACTGGTGCAGGATGAGGGTAGCGGCCACAGTGTCCACCAGGACGCCGGTGACCTTGGACGCAGTTGCGAAGCAGCCAATTAGCCGTAGTCCGGAGGCGGAGTGAATTTGCAGTTTAGCCTCGAGGTCGTTCAGGTCGATAAAACCTTCACGGGTCTCCAATATATAGATTATCTAAAAAAAATTCAAGAATAATTAATAAACAAACAAAAAAATCAATCAAATAACCATCACGGAGATGTAGAGGCAGTGGCAGTGAGGATAAAACGCCACATAACTCATTGTTGGCACACACTGCTTAATCACACATGGTCTCATATATATTCTGTTATCCCGGGCACCCCTGCTAAGTCGCCAAACATAGCGAACCGCTTGGGGTGACCAAGACAGAGGTGTTGATTATCTAATAAATGGTTCCCGGGGCATCGGTACCCATTCCCGCCACACCAAACTGGCATAAAACCATTTCAAGCAACGTTTCAATTCTGAATGGTGGTCTTACATCAGGGCGTTGCTGAGAGTAGCTTCCACTCTGTGCCGGCAAATGAACTATACGTATATTATGTGAATTAATTAATTTCTTCAAATTTAGCAAATTCACTTTGTGGCACCATTTTATTAATGAAATAATTAAAAACACTTTGTTTTTACCACAATAAACTTTATTAAAAAGTCAACATGTTTCAAGAACGATGTTCTCTTCATCAGGACATAAAATGTACTAAATACTAAATGATCAAACATAGAACGGCGTGGGTAGAAATGGAAGTAGTGGGGGAGGAGAAAGGTGGAAAGGGGAGGTGCTTCTCCTCCCCCACTACTTCCATTTCTACCCACGCCGTTCTATGTTTGATCATTTAGTATTTAGTACATTTTATGTCCTGATGAAGAGAACATCGTTCTTGAAACATGTTGACTTTTTAATAAAGTTTATTGTGGTAAAAACAAAGTGTTTTTAATTATTTCATTAATTAATTAATTGTGTAATAAAACCAATTAACAATTAATTAATCGATTTGCACCCGTGACCTTCGGATTGCTAGTCCAGAGCCTTTCCCCTCAACCACGGAGGCCGTCAACTTGTTACTATATTGTTTACGCAAGAAATTTTTGTTTATCTGAGAAATTGAATTAAAAATTTTGATTTCTCAGAAACCATAGCTACCTATTGATTTAGGTATGCACAGTTGAAAAAATTAGCACTAAACCTATTTTTATAAGAGCAGAAGAGGATAAGTACTGAGTGTATTGGAAACTCCAAAAGCACTTGACACTTATAACAGCCCACCAGTGAAGTGTCACTTGACGAGTTGACTCCAGTCAAGGGTAGCTCGAATCTGCCCTGTAATTTCCCTGAGATGAGAGTTGAATAAAATTGCTGACACTGATTGAGGGTGAGATGAGAGGGTAGAACGCCTCGATTAGGGGGGTAATTTTAAAAATGTGTTATTGACAGTTATAAACAACATCGCAAATTGACAAACAAGTTTTACTGAAGCACTGAACAGTGGATAACCTCTAGAAATGTAAACTTTACCGATTGGGAGGAAAACTAATTTCGACTCCAAATGAATCAAACAGTCCACAGAAATTGAATGTCTGTTGAAGAATTGAGTGTCTTTTCAATTCTGTTCAAGAATTGAGTGTCTTTTCAATCCTATTCAAGAATTGAGTGTCTTTTCAATCCCATTCAAGAATTGAGTGTTTTTTCAATTCTGTTCAATAATTGAGTGTGTTTTCAATCCGATTCAAGAATTGAGTGTCTTTTCAATCCTATTCAAGAATTGAGTGTCTTTTCAATCCCATTCAAGAATTGAGTGTCTTTTCAATTCTGTTCAAGAATTGAGTGTGTTTTCAATCCGATTCAAGAATTGAGTGTCTTTTCAATCCTATTCAAGAATTGAGTGTCTTTTCAATCCCATTCAAGAATTGAGTATCTTTTCAATTCTGTTCAAGAATTGAGTGTGTTTTCAATCCGATTCAAGAATTGAGTGTCTTTTCAATCCGATTCAAGAATTAAGTGTCTTTTCAATCCTATTCAAGAATTGGGTGTCTTTTCAATTTGGGAGGCGGGTGTAGGTACCGCCGCCCCTGGAATCGTTTATTGTTAATTTAACCAACACCTACGCCACAGTTCACCCCCAAGTGAATTGGTGACTTATCAGGGATGCCCGATGCCTGGGACCAAGAGGTGAGGTTTGTCTGAGTCTTGGCGGCGGATGAATCTGCCTACCAACTGCGTGGCAGGCAGGTTCGGGAGAGACTGGTTGAGGGAGATCTTTTGAGATTGCACAGCAGTAAGCGGGACGGATTCATACTTCCCAACTCTCATACTATTTTCCTTCCCAGAACTTTCTCTCCTTCCTTTCCTAAAAATACCCTCCACACAGCAATCCCAAAGACGACATAGGCCCCTCTTATTTTTATTAACTATTTTTGTCAGGGACAACTGTGAGAAAAATTAAATAACTTTGTTTACATCACTTTTATTTGTACACAATCTACATGTTTCGTGAACGGTTTTCACATCATCAGGATCAAATGTATACTGATGATGTGAACATCGTTCACGAAACATGTAGATTGTGTACAAATAAAAGTGATGTAAACAAAGTTATTTGTCTTTTCATTAAAATAAATAATGTCATCACAAAGTGAAAACCTTTCCGAAGAAATTTTCTTCGAAAAATTAAAAAATAAAATCTTATTTTTTCTTATAATAGGGGGGGGGGGTAGAAAACTAGCAAAAGGCGTCTTGCGTAATAAATGAATGGCCCCTAAGTTCAAATAAAGAAACACCAGTATTTCTCGAAAGAGTTCGGAAAAAAATGTTGATAGTGGGTGTCTAGTACCTACCCCAAGACACGAATAATTATTACCCTATAATGCCCTCGGAGGTCAAAATATTAAACAAACTGAATTTTCTTTTAAATAAAAAAATAACCCACCTAAATAATTTATAGCCAATGCTAACTACTAAGACAGAGCTGATTTCCAATGAATACAAAGCTGAATGGGGTCACGGACCTCGATCATTTCATTTAAATCCCGAAATTCTTAGAAAGACAAACGACATATCATTACTCTATGTCGTCTGCCACAATCGACGAAGCGTACACCCCAAAAAGGTCAAAAATACCCTCGGGCATAACTACAATATCCCACTCTCATTAGCTTGAATGTCCCAGCTTGAAAATCCACCGTAAAAAATCCCAGAGCGTTCCGAATAAAGTGGAATCTGTTTTCGTAATTCTAGATCCGCAGACTGTGCGCCGTGCGGTGGCCGACAACCTTTGAACCGAATGTAAAGGTTTTGGTAAGGTTGAAGAGAGGTCACACCTTTGAATGTTGACGACCTTTCCGTGTGCTTTAGAAACAGGGGTTCAGCATTTTAATGAGAGTTTCGCGGTGAATGAAACATCGGTACGAAAAGCTTCGAAATAAGACTTGAAATTTTATCGACAGCTACCTAAAAACACTTAGCTCTCTAGATTATTACATATCACACGAAACACAAAGATTTCACGGGTTTACAACCCTAATGTAAAAAAATATATATTATCAGTCTGAGAACCTCCTCAGGCTAATTCGTTCACTTTTGGGAACAACTCAGAGGTCTTATAAAAATCATTGTGTCTCCCTTACTTTCATGGTAAGAAATATTATAATCTAAACGGTATTAGAAAAAGAAAACACCACGCTTTATAATCAAATCTACACAATAATTATTATGTACACCTTTATTACCTAAAACTAATTTTCCGACCGCAATTTGAATAAAAAAACTAACTTTGGGAATTTTTTATTAAGTAATTATTTTTACATGAAATGTGGCCAACAATAATAACGTGAGCTCAAAAGGGGGGGGGGTCCAAAATCTCACGTTACTTGAAAAGAATATACGAAGTGGCCCAAATTTATCTCACCAAGGGGGGGAGTCTAGATTGGAAGAAAAACTGCCCACGTAATTAATGTATGCGCCCAAATGACAAAAAACGAGATAATAGGAACGTTTATAATACATTTGTGTTATAAAATATGTGTGTTTTAATATTTTTTTCGTTGTTATCAGTAATTTTATTTAAAAAAAAGTAAGGTTAGATATTTTTAATTTTTTTAAAAGTTTGCAATAAAAAATTTTAAATTTCAAAAAAATAATGTTATCTAAAAAAAAATTAAAGCGTATTTTATCAGCTTTCAAAAACAGTTTTTAGTTTTCGGATGCCTTCAGAAACATACCCACAACATATTAATTAATAAAAGCTAAGTTATTGAATAACCATCAAAACCTTAATATTATTTATCAAGTGTTATATTTAAGTATAATTCAATATTATAGTCAACACACTAATTACATGTAAAAATCTGTTCATTTTGACTGTTCTAAAAATGTCATCTGTGAGGATGCTGTGTGGAGGGTTTTTTTAAGGAAAGAAGGGAGAGGAGAGTTCTGGGAAGGAAAAGGGTTTAAGGGGTGGGTAGGAATCTGGGGTTCAGTGTGTCCTGGACATCCGCCTCCAAAACCTAGACAGACCTCACCCCATGAACCCGGTGACCTATGGCAGAGGTGTTGGTTATCCAATAAAGGTTCCCGGGGCGGCGGTACCCATTCCCGCCTCCCAAATATATAACTGAAGAGTTTAGAAAGAAAACACACATGGTACATAATTATACTTGGTTTTTTTTTGCTGTAGGTTGTAAAATGAGTAGCAACCTTCGACTTGGTCTATGGTAGCAACAAATATTTTATGGTACTAAGACATAGGATATCTACGACAGCACATTATGTACCATTTCTACATATTATTTTGACAGTTAGCGCTCTATTTGATTCGGATATTCAATTATTATTTTTTAATACAAGATGAAGATTTATCATTAATGAGGGGGTTTGTATATCTAATTTACCTGTGCCCCCGCCTCCTGCCAGGGCTCTACGGCCTCCCGGCAGTCCGTGGCCCCCACGAACACGAGGCAGGCGCCCCTCAGCGCGCGCGCCAGGCACACCAGCCCACCGCCGAGCACGACGCGGTCCGCGCTCGAGCACCTGCACGCGTCGCGCACGATGGAGCGCGCCTCCTCCCTGGAATAAGCAACAACATATTAAAGTACAGTAGCCAAAGTACCTTGTGCTTCAGACATCGACCAAGTATTGGTGGAAGGCTGCAGATTAGGGTGGTCACAAGAAATCAATGTTGGAATTTTTTTTTTGGGGGGGATCAGATTAAGGTGGTAACGGCTTAGATAACTGTAAATGTAAATAATAATAATGATAACTTCTTTCTTTTATAATACTTTCTTTTTTATATTTTAAATAATCAAATTTTGTACATTATTTTTTCTTGTTTTTTATACCTTTTTGCTTTTCTTTTCTCCTTAATCCATCATTTTCAATTTGGATTGTGCTGTTTTTACTTTGAAAACAGTTTTAACTACACCCCTTTTTATGTACCAATTGAGAAAATAAATAACGCAAAATCTGGACAGCATATGTAATTAAATCTTGCAATATCGTTAGGTATTTTATAAAAAAAAACATTTTTATAGAAAGTTAAAACTTCAACCTTGGTGAGGCACGGGTTAACCTTATCCAATTGAGCTGAAACTTCACCAATCTCATTTCTTAGCCAATTGGCAACTTTTAGGGGGGTCCCCCCCCCCAAAAAAAATTCCAACATTGATTTCTTGTGACCACCCTACAGCAGATACGAGTAGCTTTCTCGTAAAGGTTTTAAACAAAGCAGAAATACTGAAAAATTTGAGAATATTTTACCAAATTTGACAATATTAGCTAATTTTTGTAACTATTATTCACCAAAATTGAGGATATTTTACTGTTCACGACGTTATTTTTTATGTGAATAGCGCACAAAAGTCCCAACTGCTCCCGTCTGGAGCCAGTGAAACTATGGGATTCCGAAATGGGGAGTATTGTGAGGAGTAAGGTAGTGATGAGAGGAAGGAGATGGAAAGAGTAAGTTGGGAAAGTACCTGGCTATTCAGATCTGGTCACCAAAAACAAATAAAGCAACGTTAAATTTCTGAATGATGGTCTTACACTAGGGAGATACTGAGAGTTTCTTCCACTCAGGAATGTACTGCAAGTATGCTTTGCATTATTTTTATTTTATTAATTTGTGAAAAAGCACAAATTAATCGAACCAAACTTATTAGCGCACGCCGGGATTTCAACCACCCACCTTCGGATCGCTAGTCGAGAGCCTTATCCCTCGACAACGGAGGACGCCATTTGATCAGATTTTATGATAAATTTGCAAATTTGACTGTACTTTATAATTTGACAATTTTACATATAGTTTTACATTTTTGCAATTTTTCACCAAATTTAATGATATTTAATCAACTTTTACAGTATTTTCAAAATTAACACCATTGGCTTTAAAGGAGGTTATATCTCTGCAGAGGGGTTATTCGACATGTTATTAATCGCCAGTTCACAGTCGATTAGTTCAAATTCAACGTTATTGCATTATTTAAACCCTTTGAACCCCTAACTCCTCCCCTAAAGGGCGGTGACCCTAAAGCTCTACAGCAATTTTCGACTAGACTCACCTATCACTAGACTGAAACCCTTTTGTTTTATTTTTTTTTATTATTACATTTTTTCTCTGCTCATTAATTTGGTGTCAATAAAAGAAAGGGGATTGCAAATTACAACCGAAACAATCGGAACAAAAATCTCTGTATAAAAAATAGGCGAAATGGAAATAAGAAGTAAACATCAATCAATATTGGAATGATAAACCTTTATACATTAGGGACGGGTTAATTATTCCCATCAGGGCCCACACCATCTTTGGGATTGCTGTATGGAGGGTATCTTTAAGGAAAGGAAGGAGAGGAAGTTCTGGCAAGTTAAATATATGAGGGGTGTGTAGGAATCTGGGAGTCAGTGCGTCCAAGAGTAACGAAAGTATGAATCCAACCCTCCCAATGCAAGGCGATGATCCGAGAGAGTCCTACTGGAGAGATCAAAAGCTCTCCCTCAACCAGTCTCTTCCGATCTGGCCTGCCACACAGTTAGTGTGCAGATGCATCCGCTACCCCGAGGACCCGTATACCTTCGCTAAGTCACCAAATGTAGACAACCACTTGGGGTGACTTGTTGCAGAGGTATTGGTTACCCAATAAATGGTTCCCGGGGGGTGGTACATACCGTTCCCGCCTCCCAAATTGTAAAATTTTAACAATTCACTAAATTTCAAAGTTAAAATTCATGTTGTGTGAAACTTATATTAAGTTATTACCTTATCATGGACCGGTTGTTTCACAGCACTCGGATAATAACGTAACTCGAATAGGACTTTCACAGAACTTGAATACAAACCTTTGATGAATTGATCAAATTCTGTGAAACGACCCGCCTTCAGGTTGTTAAATTGGATTCCCACTTTATGCCCGTTGTATTTTTTCTGCACAAACAATACATCTCTCTTATACGATAATTAACCAGACACTTCCCAGGAGACTCTGAGTTGTACTTTGAAGTAATCTTTAATGTTGATTTAGTTTTGACCTTTTACATAAGAAACAAAGCTTACATCTTAGAAGAACAAAGAAATACATAAATTACGATTTCAACATGTTCAAGGTTTTAATTATTTTAAACGAGTTGGGCTGGTGCAACATATTCTATATTAAGACCTCTTATCGGCAGAAGAAATCAGTCCTGATGGCTCCAAGAGAATTGGCAGCTTCAGATTGCAAAAGGTCTATTAATTATAATCGTATTTATCATTAGCGCACTCTCTTTAATATTTATATTTACATATCTCCCTTTCAAACCATCTTCTTCTTTTGAAAGCCAACTAAGAGAGCTGCCAGATTAGTTGGGGGGTAGTGGCTGAGAATCAAAAAAACTGAAATAATTTTAAACGGGCCTTTATCCAAAAGTGGACGCCAGTAGACCTGTGAAGAACAAACATAAGAATATGGCCTTACCTGTATAGACTAGACTGGAGGGAGGTGTGTGATACGGAAGGTCTGGAGGAGCCATAGGTCGGGAGCACCTCCTTCTGGATGAAGTCCTCGATAAAATGCAGAGATCGGCCTGACCCGAAGTAGTCACAATATACAACTGGAAAGACAGAAAAAACATTCATTGTAAAATATGTCAAAATAACTACCAATACAAATCAATGTCAAGTTATCAAGTTTATTACCTAAAGCGAGAAAATTTATCACACAGAATCAAAATGGGCCAAGAACTCAATGATTCAATTAAGATTAACTAGGATTCTGTAGGTCCCAAATACTGCAATGGAGATTATTCCTGTTATTATCCAGATTCCTACTAACATTTGTCCCTACCTACATCTGTGAAGTCACAAGTTCAGTGCCTTGACAGTCTTCAAAGTGACAAGCCGTATTCTATGATCAGTTTCTATTACATCTTCACTTCTTTGATAAAATGACGGGTGAAGAAACTTCAAAATTACAACTGTGTTAATCGGTGCAAAGTGGAATGTGGAAATTGGACAAGTGACACCATTATCCCGCTGATGTGAGTTTATGCTATCCTTTTTTCTACCTTCCAGAGAATTTCTAACACAATGAGCTGGTCACGAAGATGAAAACATGAAATTCCAAATGACAGAACCCCAAAAGTCATGTGAGCGAAGAAGAAGAATTAGTGAAAGAAACCCAGAAGTAGATCGAGGAGAGACAGAGAGGGTTGACAAGTTAATGAGAAAAAACAAAAGAAGATAAAAGATCAATATAAAGCCACATTAAAGATAATTTTCTCAACGGTATTAAAAAAAATTAAATGGGTATTTTAATCAACCAGCCTTTTACATTACCTATTTAAAAAATTTAATATACCAATGAAAACGGTAGCACGTAATTCCTGTAGAAAGGTTATTAATTGCCTGTATTCTGTATTCAAGCGCTGAGTGGTGTTATTTTTAGAAGCACTTTCATAAGGTTTTCCTGTTTACGATTTTGCTCGAAATTTAAGTAGGAATACCTCGGTGCGAATTGGTAAATTATGAAGGACTCGGTAAAGAAATTATGTCAATTTGGGTACGAGCGCTGTTTTCAGATTTCAGGCGTGCTTTGTAGGTTTATTCTGTGAAGTTCTAGGAAGCTCTTTCCACTTTCCTGTCGAAATATTGCTTTCAGAATGGACAAGAGATGGATATCGTCGCTCACGTTGTAACACCGCATATTTAGGAAACCAATTATTCCCTCGACCGCTTGTTAAATAAACATTTTAACAAAAGGGTTACTTAGGATTGGTTGTTCCAAAAAATTTGACGGATTCATCAAATATTTGAAGTTAATTTTCAGTCTGTATAATTTCTACTCAAGTTCAGTGATTATTTCAGTTTTATGAAGCAACTGGCCTATAATGATATAATATCAGAACTTGAATAGAACTTACACAGAATGTGAAAATTAACTTCAAATATTTGATAAATTTGTCAAACTATTTGAAACAACCCTTCCTTAGTATTCACTCTGGGTTAGCTGAAAGAATTTCAGTCTTGCCATAGGTTTTTTCTTGAAGATGCGCGGGTAGAACTGGAAGGCAACTTAACTTTTTAAGGACAAAGAGATGCGGGAACGTGAAGGCATTCGATATTGAAAAACTGTCAATATAAGCTCGAAATAATAAGATAATTTTGTTACCAAGGTGCATTTTATGGTCATATTACCAAGTTCCAAAACTACCATCTTTTTAATTTCTATTGTCACTCTTCGTAAAAGAAGATTTCCTACGCGACATCGTATTATAGGAGTAGCCATAGGACGCAATAAACGAATGCTAAAACATTACAGAATTAGTAATTATTATTATTATTCTGCTCTGTAATAATAATCAAATAATCACGTTTGTCTAGATATGCGACATGAGACATGAGACATATGGGTGTCATAACAATAACATACAGTAAGTGTATAAATTATTAGTCACACATGTAAAAAATTACATTATCATCAAGCTATAAAATGTGTTTAAATAGCGAGAATTAATACTTGTTGTTTTTAGTTATATTATTACAAATAAAATCTTTTTTTACAATAGCCCCACACAGGAGGCCCCGAGGAAAATAATTTCTATCACTGCCTATGTCATCTTAGGGGATGCTGTATGGAGGATCTTTTTAAGAAAAGGAAGGGGAAGAAGTTCTGGGAAGAAAAAAGTTATGAGGGGGTGGGTGAAGGAATCTGGGGGTCAGTGTGCCAACTGCGGTGCAAGGCGACACGGTCTAAAGAATCCAACTGGAGACGTAAAACGCCTCCCTCATCCAGTCTCTCCCGATCTGGCCTGCCACGCAGCCGATGGGCAGACACATCCGCCGCCAAAACCTGGGCAAACCTCACTTCATGAACTCGGTCAATCTTGCTAAGTCACCAAACGTAGGGGTGACTTATGGCAGAGGTGTTGGTTGTCCAATAAATGATTCCCGGGGAGGCGGTACCCACAGCCGCCTCCCAAATTAATAACTAGTATTTGAAAAAAAGCAGAATATACTTATTTTTTTAAGTCTCTTAACATTTGGTAGAACTTCGCCTGGAGTCAGTTACAGCTTGCACATGTGTTGATGTGCTCTGAATTCTGAATGCATTCTGCCAGTAATAGGAACTCCGGTTTCGTTTATAATTTTTGTCCTTCGCACTCCACAACCTGTGAGATTCCTTCGTAAATTTTCTCCTGTTTGCCAGGGAAAATTCACGGATTTTCTCGTTCCTCCTCATTTTCTGAATCGCTTTTCTCCTTATTTTCTGGTTTTCTGACTGTTTATTAATAAAAATAAAACGCAAAATTCTTAAATAACAAAAAAATTAATGTGCTTTAGATCACACGACTGAAGTAAAACTACAAGACAAACCTCTACCCATGAACCCGGGTATCCCTGCTAAGTTACCAAACGTAGCGAAGGGGTGACCTATGACCTATACCTATATAGGGGTGACGTATGACGTTGGGGTGAAATGTGACCATGGGGTGACCTACGACCTTGGGGTGACCTACGACTTTGGGGTGACCTACGACCTTGGGGTGACCTACGACCTTGGGTTGACCTACGACCTTGAGGTAACCATCCTTATCCTTATCACTCCCCAAATCAAGCGTGCGTAAAGGCCCGACCGTTCGCCTCGCCATCGATCACCGTTCGCATCGATTACCGTTCGCATAACACTTTTCGTAAAAATCACCACTTTTCGTAACGCATTCACCAGCTTACCCCCCAAGTCGAGCGTGCGTAAAGAAGTTTTACTTCAAAAACTCTAGTGCGAATAATAATTTGGACACACACTGTGTACTGTGTACTGTGTACAGATATCATATACCTATTTACACAAGTGCAGTTATAATAATTTTCCAATTGAACTGCTGATTGGGTAACAGTAATAGATAACAAATGTCACAGACAGTGAAGGTTGTTGCTGGTTGTAGGTTGTAGCTGAATGCATAACGGAAAAGGATTTTATAAACAGTGACCTAATGGCTAATGGCCTTATCAATATACGTAGGTAATTAATTAGTATTAATTACTCGACAGCGTGTCTATTGCAATATAAACAATTAACACGTTGGCAGAATCATCTGTTCTGTTTTCCCTGCTGTTTTCTTTGCAAAAAGGGGTCGCCTAAACCTCTAGCGGTGTTGGACGCGAGTGAGCGGCGATCAAATAAAATAACACATCCAAACCCAGACAAATTTTAAAAGTATATAAATTAACCGAAAATAAAATAATTCATAACCCGTGAAAATGGAGGAAGCGGTTGATCCGCATGCCTTCATTACTAAGGCGAAACAAAACATAAGCGACTTACACACAATCATAGAAGAAAATAAACTTACCAAAGAAACCAAATAAAAAATGATGAAAGAAATAAATAACATCATGGAAATGATATCCCACATGGCAATAGAAATAGCTAAATTACAAGAAAAATGTGAAATTCAATAAAAAAAACTCATTTTCATACTCTTCGGCAGTAAAAAACTTAATACCACAAACGCAAGAAAAACGATTTCCTATAATTATAAAAAGCTTAAAAGAAGAAGACACTGAAAAAATAAAAGAGAAAATACAAAAAATCAAAATATCGCAGTTGGGAATTCGAGTAAGTGAAATTAAAAAAACAAAAAAAAAACATTATAATAACATGCCCAGAAAAAGAAGAGGCAAAAAAATTAAAAGATAAGATAAATGAAGTCGACAAAACCATAATAGCGGAGATACTTGTGAAAACGGATCCATGCGTAATATTCAAAGGACTTGACAAAGACTACACCGAAAAAGAATTCTTAGAAGACATAATTGAACAAAACAACGACATCAAAATGATATGTGAAAAATACCAAGATAAAGAAATATTATAAGTTAAAGCCATCATTACGAACAAAAAAACTAACAGCAAAAACTTAATTCTCCAAACAAATCCAGAATTGAGACTATATCTTATAAATAGAAAAAAAATCATCTAGGATTCATGATAATCTATGTAACCGATTGTAACGTTATTACCCAATGTTTCCATTGTCAAAGATTCGGACACACAGCACAAAAATGCTACAATAAAATGAATAAACCAACATGCAAGCACTGTTCAGAAGATCATCCCATCTCCGAGTGTAAATCCCTGGAACTGCCGCCCAAACGCGCTAACTGTCACTCAGCTAACAAGAAGAAAGAAATAAACTCCTTCAACAGTAAAATGAATGAAATAGACCACCGAACAAACAGCGAAACATGTAAGTTCCGTTCTTACATGCTTAAATTAGCCAAAGAAAGAATAAACTACGACATTGAATAAAAAACTTATATATAATATTGCAAAATACAACCAAAAATGCATTAATTAAATGGATGATTTCTTAAATAGTGAATTAGAATTAAATAATAAATTCAAGAATATGAATGTATTTGTACTGATTCACGTAACAAAATTATTTCTAAAAACGTCAATGATATAATTATTATGCACATAAACATTCGTATCATTCAGACAAATTTAGATGAACTAATTCTAAAAATAAATAATTTAATTAAAAAGCCGGACTTCATAGTGTTAACCGAAACATTTACGAACGCTGAGTCACCGTCTTATCACTTACCTGAGTACAATTATATTTCTACCAAAGTAGACATCAAAAAAATTCGGGAATAATAATAATATTTGCAAATAATAAATTTAGTATTGTTAACATTATAGAACACCCAATACATTTGGTAAACTGCATCGAAGTACATTTCAAACTCGGCAAATCAATATATCATTTAATAGCTATCTATAGAACGCATGGCTCGAGTATTATTACGTTTATTAATGACCTCAAATACATATTATTAAAATTAAAAAATAAACTCTGCTTCGTGGTGGGTGATTTTAATGTGAACATTAATGAAAATATAGAAAATAATAACAAAACTGAATACATCAATTGTATGACTGAACAAAATTTCATATCTTGCATAAATAAAAATACTAGAGAAATAAAAGAACATACTCCATCTTGTTTAGATCACATTTGGACTACAACATTAAAGATCTTCACAAACTAAAATCAATTGTTCGGAAAACTAACATAACTGATCATCATTCATGCTTAGGGAACGTACCCATACTACGTGACCAACTTTTTGCAATTTTTAACCCCCCCCCCCCCCCCCCCCCCGGTGACCAAAAACCTAAGCAACCCGCCGCTCATTTGTATGGAGCGTGACATTTTGACTTCTGTATAATAATAATATTAAACATAAAAAACATAATTTAATACCCAAAAAATCAACAATAGACATGACTATTCTCTCTGAAAAACTAAAAAAGGAAGATTGGAACAATGTTTTAAAGAGTGATGATACCGAAATATGTTCGACTAACTTTGAAAAAATCCTGTCACAACACATTAAAAATTCGACAACTGAAATAATAATACACATAAAATCAAAATTAAGATGTTTAAAACCTTGGATTACCAAAGGACTTATAATATCTATCAGAAACAAAGAAAAACTTTATAAAACAACTTTAAAAAAATCCCCATGATGAAAAAGCATATATTTTTTATAAAAAATATAAAAATAAATTAACATCTTATATTAAAAAAAGTAAGGAAGAGTTTTTTTTTAAATAAAATATTATCTTCAGAAAATAACCACAAAACAAATGTTGAAAACTGTGAATTTGGCCATAGACAATACAGAAAAAACACAAAATATTAAGTACATCGAACATGATAAAAAAATTATAGATGCCAATTTACAGCCTAAACTATGTGCAAACATATTTAATTCCTTCTTTGCAAATGTTGGAAAAAATCTTGCGAAAAATATTCATAAACCGAAACGTAATATACTTTCAACATTTGAAATAACAACAGAATGTGAAATCTTAAAAATAATAGAAAATATGAAAGGAGGTTCGTCTCCCGGTTTTGATTCTATTACGGCACACATGTTAAAATCTATGAAATCTTAATTAATAAAACCCATCACTCATTTAATAAACTTGAGTTTAACCACGGACATATGAATATATCTGGACCTGCCCTAAGTGATAAAAACGTAATATTTCCCCCTCCCCATGGAACCGGCCATAAGCTCCGCCTTGGCGCCAGCTCGCTCCATGGGGAGGGGAGAGAATCTAAAATATGTGACGTCATCATTCTTGTAGTGACCAGCGCGAAAGTAACGTCTATACGTTTTACGAAATATCACGCCAAAAACGGCAGCTTGCGCTAACATTATAGGTACATATTATATAGACATAGCGAATGTGGGCGGTTCTCCAGTGTTTTCGTCGCTGGTTACAGGGGTAAGTAAATTATGAAACATTTGTAATAGTGTTTTAACTAAACACGGCAACAAAATATTGCTATGTGTATTGGGGCGAGTCTTTTTGCGGCGAACATTTGGCCTTAGCAAATATGTTATTATCGTGGCAAGCAATTCGCGCTCCCATGTAAAAAGGTCTATTCATTCAAAGCAGATTTTGCTTTTAAGAACTAAATGGTGATATTGTAATGCGAGATGCCTATTTACTGTCAGATTGATTGTATAACGAATCACAGTCATCTTTCCCCTCTTCCCCCTTCATAGTTTGGTTTTACCCCCTCGTCTGTATCTTCTGGTCTATTGAATTCTGATGTCTATGAGTTTAACGAAAGGAATATTCCCAATGAACTACAAAAACCCAATAATCTCACCTATTTACAAATCTGGTGATCCACACCAAGTAACGAATTATCGCCCAATTTGTCTAATTTCTAACATAGGAAAGATCTTTGAAAAAATAGTAAAAAAACAATTGGTAAATTTCCTAGATAGTAATAAAATACTACACAAAAACCAGTTTGGTTTTATTAAATCACTCAGCAGACAAGATGCAATTGCTAACGTAACTTCATACATTTACGAATCATTAGATAAAGGTAAAAAATGTCCGGGCATATTTATTGACCTCAGAAAGGCTTTCGATAGCATATCCCATGAGATGCTATTAAAAAAATTAAATGATATTGGCATAAAACGCAACGCGATTAAATGGATCACCAACTACTAAAAAAACCGCCCTCAAGTGGTAAAAATCAATCGTGTTAATAGTGATCAAGAGATTTCAAGCTTTGGAATCCCCCAAGGTACAGTGCTTGGACCAATCCTTTTTACCATATATGTAAACGATATTTTTTTTCAACATCGACATGGTCAAATTACATCATACGCCGACGATACAGTTTTAATAATAAGTGAAAATACTTGGGAAAATGTAGAATTACAGGCCACAGAAGACATCAATACGCTTAAGAATTTTTTCGACACTAATTTACTATCACTAAATAGGGAAAAGACATTTGTAATTCCATTTGCAATCCATCCAAACGACGCTCCCAAAAATTTTAAAATTGTCATACACGATAACACTAAAATTCACAGCCAACATTATTGCAAATCAAGGAATAAGTTCGGTTTATGGGCGAAATTCCTAAAAAATAAAACTAGTTATTTTTATACTAATTTGGGGTCGGGGAATCCGAATATGAAAGAATTAGGCGGCGGCAAGCAATATTAACAGAATTACACGACTTTAAAAATTTTTATACACATACAGGAAAATAGCCATTTTGGAAGCATTTTGATTCCTAGAAAATCAAACTAGTTATTTTTATACTAACTATGGGCCGGGGAATCCGAATCTGAAAGAATTAGGCGGCGGCAAGCAATATTAACTGAATTAAACGACGTTAAAATTTTCTATACACACACACATGAAAATAATCATTTCGGAAGTATTTTGACACACGCAGTACAAAGATCATAGAAAAACAAGAAATATACAAAAAACATGTGCCGGCAGTGTTACCAGCTCTCAAAAATATTTATCCCTATATCAATAATTTCCGACACGATAATTCTTCACATAACACATTAACCTGATGAATTACGACTATCTCAACGGCGTATTCTTAAACCAAAAGTATGAAAATTCGTAGTCTTAAAAATGCGTAACCTAACCTAACCTAACGTTAGGTTTGTGTAACATGGTTTGTGCCCCTTTATACCGCCTGCTCGCGTCCCTAACCTAACCTAACCTAACCTAACCTAACGCTAGGTTTGTGTAACATGGTTTGTGCCCCTTTATACCGCCTGCTCGCGTCACGGCAAAAAAACATCCCTGTTTTCAAGTAGTTTAGCGGCTACGCTAGGTTTGTGTATCATGGTTTGTGCCCCTTTATACCGCCTGCTCGCGTCACGGCAAAAAAACATCCCTGTTTTCGAGTAGTTTAGCGGCTACGCTAGGTTTGTGTAACATGGTTTGTGCCCCTTTATACCGCCTGCTCGCGTCACGGCAAAAAAACATCCCTGTTTTCAAGTAGTTTAGCAGCTACGCCGGGTTTATGTAACATGGTTTGTGATACAAAAGAACGTGCCCCTTTATAACGCCTACTCGCGTCAAGGCATAAAAACTCCACAATACTAGTTGGTGTACCTTCCTAAAATATTTGAGAATCAATTATAAAAAATAAGTACTTAAAATATAAACATGTTATTTTACGTTATAAATATTACTGCTTAATGGCAACACTTAATTTTGTGTGGTAAAAACATCTATGTTATCGTGTTTTTCTATGATCTTTGTACTACATGTGTCAAAATACTTCCGGAATGATTATTTTCATGTGTGTGTGTATAGAAAATTTTTAAGTCGTGTAATTAAGTTAATATTGCTTGCCGCCGCCTAATTCTTTCAGATTCGGATTCCCCGGCCCATAGTTAGTATAAAAATAACTAGTTTGATTTTCTAGGAATCAAAATGCTTCCAAAATGGCTATTTTCCTGTATGTGTATAAAATTTTTTAAAGTCCTGTAATTCAGTTAATATTGCTTGCCGCCGCCTAATTCTTTCAGATTCGGATTCCCCGACCCCAAATTAGTATAAAAATAACTAGTTTTATTTTTTAGGAATTTGGCCCATAAACCGAACTTTACCCCAAATCAAACTGCACAATATTAAAAACAACAAATAAAATTAAATATCTCGGCGTAATTATCGATAAAAATCTGAAATGGAAGGAACAAATATGTCAACTAGTAAACAAAATCATAAAATTAATATATATATTTTTAAGAATTAGAAATTTTCTGTCGATAAAAAATCTATATATAATCTACTATGCCTTAGTTCAATCCACTCTACAATACGCTATTATTAGTTAGGGATCCGCGTATAAATGTAACCTTCTTCCAATAGAAATTGTACAAAGAAAAATTATTAAAATTATATTAAAAAAATCCTCAGACTACCCAACAGAACGCCTGTTTGAAGAATTTCAAGTACCCACATTTAAAGATTTATATATTAAAAATTCATTAATTCATAAGAAAAAGATAAATATCAATTTTTAAATGAAAACAGAACTCGACTTAAACATGTTTTTCTATGCCCAAAACTAAATACGTCTTTTGCACAGCATCATTATACTTACCAGGGAAGAACTTTTTTCAATCGTATACCAGAAGAAATCAGAAGCATCAATGATAAAACCCGAATACTGCTCTCTGTCAAGAGACATTTTAAAAATATTCTTAAGAAAAAAACTACTGTCAATTAATCTTACAAATATCTTAGTTCTCCATAACATTCTTTCTTTAAAAAAAAACACACCATTATCAAATAAATACTGCAGCTCACATATATTTATGTACAATTAATTATTTAAGTACTAACTTATACCTAACTAATAACTAATAGCATTTATGTACACCCCTTCCATACACAAGCAAATGCTTTTAATGGAAGGGTAGTAAAAAAACCTGTAAAAAAATATTTTGTTGTAAAATTATAATAAATGTTTCAATATATAAAAAAGGGGGAAAAATCAACATATAGCTAATCACAAAAGGTGATTTCCCGTCGGTGCCTATGTCATCTTTGGGAAATTTTTTTTTTTTTACATGAGCTCCACACAGGAGGCCCTGAGGAAAATAATTTCCCTCAGGGCCTATGTCATCTTAGGGGATGCTGTGTGGAGGGTTTTTTTTAAGGAAAGGAAGGAGGAGAGTTCTGGGAAGGAAAAGGGTTTATGGGGTGGGTAGGAATCTGGGGTTCAGTATGTCCTAATCACCCGCCTCCAAGACCTAGACAAACCTCACCCCCATGAACCCGGCCACCTCTGCTAAATCACCAAACGTAGCTAACCACTTGGGGTGACCTATAGCAGAGGTGTTGGTTATCCAATAAAGGTTCCCGGGGCGGCGGTACCCATTCCCGCCTCCCAAATTGACTGTATAGGAAGGAATCCCCTGTATATAGGAAGTTCTGGGACATAAAAACGTATGAGTGGTGAGTAGGTGTCGGTGTGTACAAGAGTAACGAACGTATGAATCCATTCCTCCCACTGCGCGTGTAAGGCGATGCGCGATGGGTCGATAGAGTCCGGCTGGAGATGTCAAAAGGTCTCCCTCAACCAGTCTCTCCAAATCCGGCCCGCCATGCAGAGGTGGGCAAATGTATCCGCCACCAAGGCCTAGAAAAACCCACACCACGAACCAAGGCACCTTCAACCGTCACCGAACAACTTGGGATGACTTACGGCAGGTTGGTTATCCAATAAAGGGTTCGCAGGGTGGCGGTACGCAACCCGGCTCTCAGATTGTAAAATGGCTTTAGCCGTGTTGGAAACCAGATCTGAAAATCCAGTTCTTCCCCAACCTTCCTTGGAGACGGTAGTAGTAGTCTCTCAGTTTCCAGACGGTTGGGAGCTTTGGAACAGCGATAAATACTGGTTTTTCGTGAAATTTAAAACTTTTGACAAATTTTCTCCAAAGGACTTTGATATGTTTAATAATCCTTAGCTCTCTGGATTAGCACAGTAGTGTAATGAGACCAAATTGAAATTGTCTCCTGAGTGCAATTGTTTAGAGTGCATAAGGTGTTCTGGGGCTAAACCTGCCCTTGTCGACTGCATACAATCGCATTAGCACATGCAGCTATGCATCCAGACGCAGACGTAAAACGTTGCTAGCTATGTTAAAATAAAAAGTAAGGGTTGAGAATTCGTACTATTCAGGGAAAATTCCAAGTAATTTCATCTAAGTAGGTAATTTCAACAGAATGAGGGGAATTTAAATGAATCTAGTTACAGTTAGTTCTAATTATTTGGATAACCTATGTGGAAACTGTTTTTCAGATTAAGTAAAAGTGACTATTAGAATTTCAATACTCAACTTAAGTCATAATAGAAACCAAATAAAATTATCAAATTAAAGAAATTATGAAAATAATAACTAAATAAACTCAGAATACTTGTCTAAACGGAGTTTCCTTTTTATTGAAAATGATCTAAAATCCTTAACATAATGGTCCTTCGAGCCGGATTCAATTTCTTTCAATTCAATTCAATTTAATGTGCGAACGTATTCAATTTAACGGCGCGAACCGCCTTGTGGTTGATTCGTTCTCTTCCCATGATTCGTGGTTCGACCAGCGGTTCGGCTCGCACCTGTATACGCCCCCGATGTTTTTAAAATACTAGTCAGTTCTTTTTCCGACAACTCCTCAAGCCAAGATTTGCTGTACATAATGTTGTTAATTTGTTTGAATGAGTAGGAGTTTGTTGTGTAACTTTGCAGCTAACAATTCACAGTTTCTTTGTCCAAAGGTAGAATTATTACACTTGTTATATTTAACTTGTCTATTTGCTTTGCTCTGGTTGAATGATTTTCTTAATTTATTCATTCGCTACACAATTTATTCACATACGTGAGAGAACTTTGACTCTCCAACAAGGAAGAATTCGGATTTATGTGAGGTGTTCACCTCTTTGTGCTTCTGAGATGATGAACCAGAATATATTTGGAATAGTTTTTTTTTTAATAGTTACGTCGAACAGGTTAAAGATTTCTACTATTAACATACTTACGGGACCTTTAATGTGTTCTTTATGATGCATTTCTGAGTTATATATTTAGTTGTTTGGCGGACCATCCTCTCCGACTACCCTTGCGAGGAAACATGGTAACGTTAGTTATTTAGAACAGGCACGATGCCCAAAACTTTCATAGATAAATGGTTTTTAAAAGCTTTATCTACAAACATTTTCTACCTGGCAACATTTTTTTTTCATTAATATAATACTAATACTTTTTCCGAATGCCAATATTTTCACCCTCGGAAGTTTTAACTGAGAAGTGGCTTCTTTCTCCAATTATATCATCTGTGCGCCGTTTTTGCGAAAAATCACCTCAAAGGCGATGTGCAAACTTATAATATATTTCTACAGTATTACTTCTAACTACAAACTTACCTAATTATTTAATCATGTACCATACGATTAATTCTTCTGATTAACAATACAATTCAGTTGATCAATAGTTTTCAGAGATTACGAGTCTTGTTTATTATCGTGTCGTATTTAGAATGAATATCTAACTGGACTTGACGTCTGATCTAAAGGTGCTCTCTGTTAATCTGCGGCGGGGAAACCGCTCACTGAAGATGCCCGCCGGATATTTTGCTATCGTCGTAGCCGTTCGGATATTACACCCAAACGTCTGACAGTTATCTCTGCCAATAACACCTATTGAGACACCTTAAAACTATATATTCTACCAACATCTGTTGAGAGACATTAAAACTACATTTATATTTAATAACACTACAGATTAGTAAGACAAAAGACAAAGACAAGGAGAGTCGCCTCTATCACACTCCTACGCATAGGCATATGGTCAGTGGTGACACCCCAGACTGCAAAGTTAACCTTGTACATCTGTAATCTTCTGTGCAACGTATTCAGTCAAGTGCCCACTCAATGAAAATTCAAAGAACTTATTGTAGATATGGTCTACTTGAAGCCAGAGGAGCGAATCTTTATCTTTAGTGGATATGGAAAAGATTACATGCGGAATCGACTGTCAAATTTGTGTGATTTTCTAAGGCGGTCAACTGCTTTTTCAATGGGTGATGTTAGCTGTCACCGATTTTAACTAGTCTGAAACATGACGTACTATAAATATACATGATTATTTATACACTAAATATAATAAGTTGTATAGCATGGATTTGCGAAGTTTCGTTTTAATCCAAATACGCATGAATGACTTAGTTTACCCAAATTAAGAACCTATTTTGTGCACGCAAATAGTTGTTTCTTGCAGTAGTCGTTGAAATGAACTGTAATTTTCATAATCAGTGCTTAAAGGTGTGGCGGTTAGTGGAATAATTAATGTATCTCATATACCCTTCGATCAAGTGGTACATCATACGTCAATGCATATACCTAAACTAAAATATGCGACATCTGACATCGGCTCACGTCACCCATAGAAAAATAAATTAAAAACCATAGTTCAATCCCTATATTATATATTCCCGTCCTTTGCCTCTTAATCCTATTCCTATGTTTCTCCTCCCCCCACCCCCCTTTTTTATATTTTGTAACTAAAAAATAAAACTTACATATCACACTTTATTATTATAACTATCATCAGTGGAAAGTTCATAATTGGCATAATTAACATCTTATTATTTTATCATTTTGTAATCTCTGATTTGCTGTCAACTTTCTCTAAAATAAATAAAATAAAAATAAAATAAATAAAAACCACACAAATTTGGCAGAGATTCCGTGTGGGATCTTTCCCGTATCCACAAAAGATACGGAATCGCTCCTCTGATCAGTCTGGACCCTTCATAATATTATTTAATATTATACATACTTATATCAAAATTTGAAGTAGGTGCTCGTATCTCCGCTTCTCTCGGCGAAGGGCCATAAATGGTAGGTATGGTTTTATCTGGGCCAGGAAATTGATCATCGTCTTAGGTACTTTAACAATTGGATCAACAGACAGGACTTGTTGTCGAAGAGGTATCTTATTCTACAGAGTTGGATGTTAGCGTTTCAGTGGTGCATAAGGTAGTTAAATAAACTGGCTGATTGATAAAGAAGTGTACATAAGTACAGTCGTACGTCGTCATAAAATGCGTGGAAGCTACAACCTAAATAATGTATTATACAGGGTGTAACCCGAAGGATTTTAACCAGCGATTCCTGAGAATATTTGGAGTACAAATATACAAATCATTTTGCTGTCCGATGATATTTTTTGTATTATTATTTTTTTTAAATTCAATCACACGTCGGTCGCCCTTGATCCCATACATACATACATGCGCTGATTCGTGTGTTACCGTGCTGAACGAGACGAAGTGCTTGTGACCCGCCGCTATGCTGTACCGGACTATATCAGTTGCCACGTGCGGTGGAGAAATATTTTTTAATTTAAAAAAACGCAGAGCAAAGTGACACACAATTTTTTTACTTCAAATTATGTAGGTGTGGTACACCCTATATATATAAGGGAACGTACCCATACTACGTGACTGGGGGACCACCGGGGGGGGGGGGTTAAAAATTGCAAAAAGTTGGTCACGTAGTTTGGGTACGTTCCCTAAGTAGAAGATACCTGATTGCTGAAAGATAAGAGAAGAGGTTTTTTGGATAAATAACTTGAAAATTCTTGAAATATTGCGAAACTGTAAAAAAACAAGTTTACTTATAAATGATGTGAGGAACAATTTATATTGTGCTATCTATTTCTCGTACACGAAATATAAATAAAAAAATCCTTTATTTATATTTCGTGTATGAGAAAATAAATAAAATGATTTTTAAAATAAATTCAACAAGAAGTATTTTACATTTACGATGTCTAAATTTAAGAGTTTGGTCAAACAAGACGTAGAAAGACAACTTTACAAAACTTACACAAACTGTATAAAATTCTGAAGTTGGAATAATTAATTCCTCCGATAATCCAAGCACAAATCAGCAATTTGGTTTCACGAAAAGGATTTCACCTTTGGATTATACAACCAAATTTTATTAAATAAAATAACCGAAATAAATTTTTTTTAAGTTTCAAAAAAAGTATTTTATTTGCTTTGCGATAATCTAAGTGTTAAGACTGGGTACAGTACTGGGCACGAGAATGGATCTATCAACTTCAGGTTTATTGATAACTAGCAGCTCTGCCGAAGTGCCGTAGGTCAACCCAAGTGATTCGCTACGTTTGGTGGCTTAGCAGAGATGCCCGATTCATGGGTGAGATCAATCCGGATCTTGGCCTGCCCACCAACTACGTGGCGGGCCGGATCGATAGAGACTGTTTGGAGACTGAGGAGGCAAGACTTTATTCGTCTTTTTTTAAAGTAAAACTTCTTTACACACGCTTGACTTGGGGAGTAAGCGTGACGAGAGCGTTACGAAAAGCGAGACGAACGGTAGTTGAGAGGGAGTACGCTTCGTATATTACTGCAGGGGCAAGAGAGCGAGGTGCGAGCCCACATTTTCTTTCTCTCTTTCTCTCAAAGCCAGTTACGTTACACAGTGCAGGCCTATTGTCTGTATCACACTGTAGGAGCAAGAGAAAGCAGTGCGCGCGCACATTTTCTCTCTTCCTATCATATAGAAGGAGCAGAAGTTTTACTTCAGTTGTGTAGTCTAAAGCGCACTCTTTTTTTTCTAGAGGTGGGAGAAAATAATTACAAATTTACGGCATTTTGATTTTAAAAATATAAGTTTCACGTACAGTATAGACAAAAAATAAAATATAAGATAAGTAAAACAAATAACAACAGAAAACAAACAATGAAAAAGAACAAGGTTATTAAGTAAATAAATGGAAATGGAAAGGAGATAAAAAAGAAACAAGACAGAATAGAGAAGATGAAAGAAAATTACATAGTTCATATTTTAAAGCAGTACTCTGAATTTTTTTTTATTTTGCTGTATTCCGTTGTGCATATCTGGAAACAAATTATATAGTGTGTGGTCAATATAGAACCTCATGGCTGAAAAACCTGAGACCGTGGTTTGGCCAGTCTACTGAAGAGCTGTTCCGGGCCGCATAGCCAACATGATAGCCAACGTCCGTTGAACGGACAGGGCACAAGAAGAAGAAGAAGTGGACAATATAGTTCAGAGATTTTATCCCATATTTTTTAATGTATGTTTGAGGAATGCGGATTTTATTGTAAAGTGGCTTGATGATTGTGTAAGTTGATTTTCTTGCATCGTAGTTGAAGGGATGGACGCAAACGTCCGTCACTCCTGGTCATACTGACCCCCAGATTCCTACCCATCCCTCATACCATTTTCCTTATCAGAACTTCCTCTAAAATCGTTCCATAAAAAGGCTCTCCACATATGGAGCAAGTACTCAAGGCATCCTCTAAGATGGAAAATTATTAGGTAAAGCAAATATAAAAAATAATAATAATAATAATCTGAAACTAAAAGCATTTTTTAATCAGGTCACACGTCATATGATTCCGTAACACCGTCGACAATGACACAATTTAAATGTAAATAATATTAAATAAGATGAATTCTCCATTCACAACGTCAAATGTCATAAGTAAACAAATCCTAATCATCTTGCTGTTATAAATGTATATTGTGCTACGCTATAATAATGTAGTTAGTTGATAAAAGTGCATCCTCACTTTACATGCGGAGTACAGCTGGGCTGGGATATAAAAATAATAATATTGAATGTTTATTGTAACTATTCGTCTAACCTTGTTGCTTGTTGGAAAGATAAGATGTCAACACCGGAATTATGGATAACGTGAAGTACCTACCTATATGGTATTATGTGTTGGATTTATTTAATGTATCTGTAATCTATCCATATATGTAGCGAAGAGCGAATACTGATTGAAAGGGGCTAACTGCACCTCTGACTGATAAAATCAATATGTACTCTAAAAGAAAGTGTCCCGCTAAAACTGGAACATCATTGTGGAACATTCGAATAACATTGTGGACCGTTTGAAGACTTTTTTGTATAGGTGGGGCTACCCATTGATAGGGGTTTATAAAGAATGAACCGTCGTGAATTCGAACGTCACTTCAATCTCATCTCAATCCCTGACGGGAACCCCAGCTAGTACCTAAATAAAATCGTTAGTATCGAGGTTTTGTATTTCCCATTTTTCTCCTCAAAAACTAGACCGATTATTATTTGTCTAGTTTTTAAACTGCACATCTATTCATGGCGTTCAAACCAGACAACTTTAACGATTTTTGGAGGGTCCTAAGTCGTAACTCCTATAAGAAATTGTGGTCGATAACTATATTATATTAAGAAATATATTCACTAGTATCAAAATCTAAAGAGGACTTTGGGGAATACATTTGTACGGACAAAACGCCGCCCGGTTTCCTATTAACCTTCAAAATAAGAGAAAGGTCTGTACATTTCTAAAAACCATCCAACCTCTCCTCTCCTTTTTCCACCTAGGGGGAATTTTGATACTTCTTGATGAAATTTTTCAAATTTCAAAGTTCAAAATAAGTAGAAATTTGATTTCGAAAAACTCTATGTATGACCCGGGCAAAGCGGGGACTTCAGCTAATCATTATATTTTGTAACTTTGCATTAAATTAGATTACTGATGTCACTAATTACCTAATTATTTATATTTTGAAAGTATTTTTTAGCTCTCATTTCACTCTAAATCGAAAAGCTAAAATTAGTTTAAATTGCTACCCTGACGAAGCTTAAGCCAAGCAAACCGACTGTCGAATAACATTTGGCTGTCATCAGTTCTTTTGTTTTGCTCTTTCAAAAAATATTCTTAAACCAATCTTTTTATTGTGTTTTGGTTGTAAAAAGTTTAGTGTGTTGGAATCTTCTCCCCCCTGATCTTCCAGGAGTCACTCTTGCTGCTCATTTTCAGATATTTATATAATTTTTTTACTTCTGTCACTTTTTATATTTGCTGTAATTTTTTGAACAATGGAGGAGGATTTCCCTCCTGTACCCCTTACAAAGCCCCCAGATCCCCCTCCTGACCCTCCAGATGGAGACATTTCAGATAAAATAGACTTTTCAGAACATTCAAACATTTCAGACAATGAATCTGTCATCCTAACCTCAATTAAAAAAAGAAAATTTAGTCCCCTTTCCCCAAAAAAACATGATTCGCCTTTGTCTCCTCAGTCCCCTCCAGCTCTTCCTCAACCTCCTCCAACAACCTTTTACTCTACTCATTCCCGTGGCCCCTACATTGTATATGCGCAAAAAACTGAACAAGGTAAAACCATCCATCCTCTTGAATTTGGTAAATTTCTTTCAAATAACAAGAACCTTTCGATTAAACCTGGAGGTGTTAAAGCCGAGGGTCGCTTCCGAATCTCTGTTGAATTCCTGTCGGGTTCAGCCGCCAACAACTTTATCAAAAATATATTTATTTCATCAAATTCTAAATTCAAGGCGTACATTAAGGCGGGTCACGATTGTATGGGGGAAAAAAAAACTTGTTTTGGTTTGTCTGTTAGTGATAAAAGGGTGTTAAATAAAGATGTAAAATCACGTAATTTTTTTAATAATATTTGGATATCATCTTCTTCCTCCGGATTGAGTTTGAAATTTCACAAAATAGAGAAAAACCCACCCTTGTTAAATCTCAAAAAAATATTAGATAAACAATTAAAAATGAACTTTTTTTCAATAAAACACAAATTAGAGAGAATATTCTGACTTATTTATTAAAAAAATATATGATTATAATTAACATTATCTCAAGACAGTGTATTCAAATACCAGCAAAATCCTCCTTACTCTCAAATTTCGGCATTACTTTGCGAGACTCAATCTTTGCCTTAATAAGACCTTCTCTTGCAGACTTCGTACATAAAGTAGTCGAGGCTTCAGTAACAGTCTTTACAGCTCTTTCAACTGCTTGAGTATGACATGGCAGACGCAGAAGAGGCAATTTACCTTCTCCCCCCTGTGCTACAAATAATTGAAGATCTTCATCCGATATATTCTTCAGTATTGGGGGTTCGGTTACATTTTGCTGCCAATTAATAAGGTCGTAATAATATGATGCATCGAGGTTTATGTTTGGAAGTTGGAACAACCTTGTTTTACTTAGTTTCTTACTGCGTGCTTTTAGAACACGACGCGCAGCTAATTCCCGGATATGCTTGTGAGGGTCAGTTAACATTGCAAGTAGTAAATTTTCGGGGTGTGCGAAGTAACTGTTTCTTTCTATGACTGGATCAATTATAGTTTTTAGTTCAGGGGATAAGTATCTAGACGCTGAAATTAGCTGCCACAGGTGACGTGCTCCATCTTTACAGGTGGGATGAGTTTTAATACTGAACCAAGTCGGAGCATAAACTTTAACAACGTACGTTGCTAAAATAATAAGATTCTCTGTAGGAGCTTCCGTTGCAACATAAAGACGAAGAATTCGGTTAGCACGCGTAAGCCATCTGGCATGAGACATTTTTCCAGGAGATTTGTGGCCTAAATCTTCAGGTAATTCCCCCACCGTAACTGCAGATACGATTTTATACAAATATAACTGATCTGTACTTAGGTCTTTAGTTAATAATTCAGGCAACTCTCCGTCAATTTTCTGAAAATGAACAATAGGCTTTTTTCACAGTTTTCTAAAGCTAGTCCTATTGTCCCTGAATATGTTTGAGGTCCAGATGTCTTACCGTCAAGATGTGTGAACAAATGACGAAATGGTAACTCGTTCATGTGAAGCAAGCAAATTATCCATTGCAATGGTTTATCCAAACGTTTTTCAAGCAAACCTATTATACCTCCATGTTTTCCAACGTTCACGTTCGTTCCGTCACATCCAATAGCCATTAATGGTTCAAATGGTATTTCTTCCATTAAAAAATAATCGACAATTGTTCTTTCTATAACTTTCGACGTGCCAGAGTTTGGTGCAATATAACCCAAATATATTGAGTCTGGCTCTTTTATCATTGAAATATGCTCTTCAATGATTAGTTCTCTGTAATGCCTCCCCCCTTTTTCCCTGATAATTAATGTTTTATCTTTCCGGCCATCAAAATATAATGCGGGTATTTGTAAAACTATGTGTTGTGCCTTAATATTTTCCCTTGTTTTTTTTCGTTCTCTGTGAAGTTTACTTTTGTCAATAACTGGAATATTAGACTTGATGTCATACAGAACTGCTGAGGCAATGGCTGCCGCTGCTCTATCCGAAACTCCATATCTATCACAAGTTTTCGACAGTGTAGAATAATCAATAGTGACCGCAGCCTGCTTCTGAGGCATTTGAGATACAACATTTGGTTTGAAAACATCATTGCAATCGGATTCATTTGATGAAGAAGACGTGGAAATATCGATTAGAGAGGTAGTTGGCTTACTGTGCTTTCCTTTTTAGACGTACGCAAGGATTTTTGCTTCAGAAGTTTTCTTTTCAATGCAGTTTTCATTCGTTTTGTTGTAACGGTATCCACATTTCCTATTATCATTTTTCGTGTAGTACGTTGGTCACTAATGAAACTCTGTTCATTTACAGGTATTTTTTTATCTTTAGGACAGTCACATTTACTGAAATCTTTGCATTTGCAAGACGAAATATCAAACAGCACTTTACTTCTGCGATGGAATTCCTCCATTTTTTTCTCCGGTATTTTAGGATGTGACTTAAGAAGGTTTTTGCATTTAAAATGATATGACCTCAACATGCGTGCTACTCCCGAGTGTGTAACGATGGGAATAGAAGCCTTTCTCCATATTTCTTCAATTCGTGCTGTCACAGTACACTCTATTTGCTGAAATTTGGGTTCTAGTTTGGTCTCTTGATTTAATTTTATTTGATGCCTGGTCCACTCAAAAAACTTCATAACATCACAATAAGTTGGTAAAACATTGTCTTTAACGTCGCAAATTTCACCAAATATGGGACTTTTTAACGCATTCCGAGTACGTTCCATTGCGAAAACTTGTGCAACGCGACCTACCGCTTAAAGAGCTGTAGCAATACTGACTCCAAACTCCGACGTCGGTTGCGCAGAGTCGCTGCGCTTAGTGCAATCGGTGCTTCCCCCGCCCTCACCTCGAGCCACTAATAATCAAAACTCGGATTTTTTGTAAATAAATTCGTAAATACGTACTATATTTGCCATAGAATATTACAAAAAATATAGTATAAAGGATTCGTAGTAACTTTTATACACACTAGAAAATACCTCTAAAAATGAAAATTTTCAAAACTTTGAAGTGAATCCGGAGGAAGAAGATCGTATCAGAAATTTAAAAAATTTTAAACACGTCGGTTTGAACCCATTTGGCACCCTTTTATCGCTAACAGAATCTAAAATTATCATTTTTTTTTAAATGACCCACCTTAGCGTACATCCCAACTTTCAATGTCACTCGAATGGGCCTGGTCAGGGGTATCTCGACCGATCTGTCCATTCCAGAAATCCTGTCCTCACTTTCAACCCCCCAACATATCGGCAATCCCATAAAAGCCAGGAGGCTAAATTATAAGGACACCTCTGAGGGCATCGTTTCCTGGAAGCCCTCCCAATCTGTCGTCATCACATTCGAAGGACAATCTCTTCCCTCGCATATTTATTTATTTTTCAACTCCTTACCAGTTGAAATGTACACTTATCCCACCACTCAATGTTACAACTGCTGCCGTTTTGGTCATACCAAAGCTGCATGCAGATCACCTCCCAGATGTTTCAAATGTGGAGAAAACCACTCGGCTGACCAATGTTCTTCTCTCTCTTCACCTAAATGTTTTAACTGCTTAGGCGCTCATTCCGCCATTAACTCTTCTTGCCCCGAACAATCTCGCCAAAAAAATATAAAAATTTCTATGGCCTCTGAGAACTTGTCTTTTCTGCAGGCTTCTAAATTATTCCCGCCTGTCAAAAAATCATTTTCCGAGGTTTTATCCAGTAACTCTTCATCCAACCCTCTCGCCTCCTCCTCAACATCTTCCCGTTCAACAAAATTCACATACAAAAACCCTATCTCTAAACAGGCTCGTGGATACGATCAGCAACAACACAACTCACTTCTCTTAAATCCCAATGGTTCTCCTCTTTCACACGCCACAAATGGGTGCGCAAACAATTATAATTCACCCTCAACAAACTATCAAAAGCTTTCTGAACAACTCTCCCAAGATAATTCTTCATTTATTCAAACTCTTATTATGCTTCTAATTGACCTAATTTCTTCTCAAACTAATCTACCGTCCAACGCTGCTTCTATTATTTCCACATTAAAATCATTTATTCAAAATGGCTCTTCAAGATGTCAGAATTCTTCAGTGGAATAGCCGCAGTGCTATTTCTAACAAATCAAACCTTCTTAACCTATTAAATTCAAACCTTGTTTCTGTGGCTGCTGTCTCGGAGACATGGTTTACTCCATCCACCCACTTTAATGTGGGAGGGTACTCCTGTCTCCGCGATGATCGCCCGGAAGGTACGGGCGGTGGTGCTGCCCTTTTTATTAAAAAATCCCTTCCGTTTTTCCCAATAAATAATATCAAACCCCCCAATGCTGACTTTCAAATGGTTGCAGCTAAAATAAAGGACACTTCCTTTGTTTCTATCTATCTTCCCCCAACATCGCACTTCAATAAACAAGCGTGGTTGCAAATTGTCCATCAACTAAGCCCTCCTTTCTTTTTATTGGGTGATTTTAATGCCCATTCCCCCGTCTGGGGTTCTGCTTTCTGTGATCGAGACGGTCGAAGTGTGATGGATTTCCTAGATGAATCCAACCTTTTTCTTTTGAATGACGGATCTCCTACTAAAATCTCTCGCCCCAACACAAACCCCAGTGCAGTGGATCTCTCCATATGCTCTATTAATCTGGCACCTCTCTCCTCGTGGGTGGTGTCCCCCGACCCTTGCTCCAGTGATCATTTCCCGATCACCATCACTTATCAAACTTCTTTCCATTCAGACAAGTCCCATATTTCGACAAATATTAAAACAAAACACACCAAATGGGACGAATTTAACTCACATATGGATAAGTTTATACAAAATTTATCCTATACCGATACATTATCTGTCAAAGATGACTACGATAACTTCAAATCAATGCTCGTAACTGCAATCAATAAATCAAATCCTCCCCCTAAAACCAAATCTCTCAAAAAACTCCCTCCAACTCCCTGGTGGGATGAGGAATGTTCCAAAGTAGTGAGAATTCGGAAAGCTAAATCTCTTTCCTATCGTCACAATATGACTATGGAGAACTATCTCATATACAAAAATGCCGAAGCCAATGCCAAAAGGGTATTGAGGTCAAAAAAAAAATCCGGGTGGTACAACTTCTGCAGTTCAGTATTTCCGAACACTCCAATTTCGGAAGTTTGGTCTATGATTCGAAGATTTCGATCCTCCTTCAGTCCAACATCTCCTCGAGCTTCTCATTCTAAATGGATAGACGAGTTCTTGGACAAAATTGCCCCCCCTTCTGTACCTAACTTAGATGAAATAACTCCAATCCACAACACTCCTATGTCTGATCATTGGCTTGACTCTCCATTCACTTTAATTGAATTAAAAAATTGTTTATCAACAGTCAAGGACTCATCTCCAGGCAGAGATGGTATACCTTATAGCATTATCAAAAATAGTAATGATAATGTTCTAAATCACTTTTTAAGCATCTTAAATAAAATCTTCCAGACTGGCATAATACCTGATGACTGGAGTTCTCAAATAATCATCCCAATTCTAAAATTAAACAAATCACCCAATTCTGGATCCAACTATAGGCCAATTGCTCTTTCATCCACCCTTAGTAAAATTTATGAAAAATTAATTAAAAACCGGTTAGAATTTTTTGTCGAGAGTAATCATCTTCTCTCTCCATCCCAATTTGGATTTAGGAAAAAGAAATCTACACAAGATAACCTTGCCATCATCAGCACTGATATTAATTTATCCATTTCTAACAAAGAAGTATGTCTTGCAGTCTTTATAGACATAGAAGGCGCCTTTGACAATGTTTCCATCCCAATTCTTAAAAAAAAACTTTTAGGCCTTGGCTTACCCCTCATGTTTGTCCAATCTATTATTAATCTTTTTCTCGATAGGAACATTTTCATTGAGCTACCAGATGTTACTCCTCAGAGTAGGTCAATTTGGAAGGGTTTACCCCAAGGCGATGTATTATCCCCCTTACTGTATAATATATACACATACGATATGCATGTCACCATTC
The DNA here is from genome assembly GCA_929108145.2 of Limnephilus rhombicus. Taxonomy (NCBI): domain Eukaryota; kingdom Metazoa; phylum Arthropoda; class Insecta; order Trichoptera; family Limnephilidae; genus Limnephilus; species Limnephilus rhombicus. The sequence goes on along the minus strand of OV815295.1, from coordinate 42,042,510 downwards.
CCCCTCAAGTAAAAGTTGTTGAGTTCGCAGATGACATAGCTTTCTTCTTATCATCCAAAATCATTCCATCCGCCGTCAAATATCTTAATGAAGCCATGGATGCCCTTTGCACATGGCTTACTTTAAATGGTCTTGAACTTTCAGTACAAAAGAGTCAGTGTGTTACCTTCTCAAATCGTCATAATAACCCCCCTGTTCAAATTTTATTTAAAAACTCTCCAATCCCCAATGCTTCCGAAGTAAAATTTTTGGGAGTAACATTTGATAGGAAACTTAAATGGTCTTCCCACATTAATAATATAGTTACTAAATGTGAAAAAAATTTAAATATTATCAGATCATTGACTGGCGTTTGGTGGGGTGCTCATCCTATCTGCATTAAGTTGCTCTACAATACACTTATTCGAAGTCATCTCGACTATGCCTGCCCACTTTTTAGTACTGCATCCAAAAATGCTCTCAGTAAATTAGACAAAATTCAATCTAAGTCATTGCGAATAATAACTGGCGCGATGCAATCGTCGCCCATCAATTCCCTTCAAGTAGAATGTTCTGATCCTCCTCTTTATTTAAGGCGTCAATTATTTGCTGACAAATTTGTTCTTAAATGTTTAAATTCTAAAAGTCATCAGATTATTCCCAGAGTCTCGTTGTTCAACGACTCAACACATTCATCTACAATCAGAGCTCGAACTAAACCTCTCCCTGCCATCTGTAAAAATTTTCGCTCTCTCTCATAGCTTCAAATTATCAAAAATGATCTTCTTCCTTTGTACAAATTAAAATATAGTCACGTCACCCTATCCCCAACGATATTAGAAGGGATCGGCATCCTTAAAAGTCATTCCAATCTCCCAGCCCGTACTGTCAATAATATGTTCAATGACATTATTTCTTCTAAATGGCCCAACTCTTCTCTTTTATTTACTGATGGCTCCAAATCTCCGGACTCTCCTAACTGTGGTATTGGTATTAACGTTTACCACAATAATTCTAATGAAAGAATATTTTATTCAATTTCAAACCAATTTTCAATATTTTCTGCCGAGTGCATTGCGATTATTGAATCTCTCAAATATATAATAAAAAATAATTTTGAACATTCTCTTGTTCTCTCTGACTCTCTCAGTTCCCTCCAAAAACTTAAAACAAGTCCTCTTCTTCATCCTGATGATCACTTTGTATGTCTTATTCGAGTATTGATAACCTCCATTCAAAGCTCTGGAAAAACTGTCACTCTGATTTGGATTCCTGGACATGTTGGCATAGTGGGTAACGATATTGCTGATTCCTTGGCAAAACAAGGAGCGTCTAACCCTACCGTTACCCTCGTAAACCATATTCCCCTGTCTGATATTTTTTCCATCATCAAAGATAGATCCCGCAATGTTTGGACAGAGTATTGGAACATTGCTAGTCAATCCAAGGGTGCCCGCTACGCCTCAATACAAAGGACTATCCCATCAAAACCGTGGTTTCAAAAATTCCCCCATTTTTCCAAAAAAGAAATTTCCTTACTTATTCGTTTGAGAATCGGACATTGTTCCGTTCCTTCTCACCTTTATAAAATTCATGTGCTTGACTCCCCAGATTGTACGTTCTGTGGTCTAGATGTGGGAACTTTAGATCACATATTTTTTGATTGTCCCTCTCTAAATAAATATCCTCTCTTCTATCAAGCGTTATCAAAAATTGCCTCTCCTCCATTCAACATCTCATCTCTTCTAAGTCTGAACTCTACTCCAATCTTCCATAAAATTCTGAAATTTGCGCATTTAAATAAAATTAATATATAAATTCACCTTTCCTTTCTCTGTAATTATAAATGATGGCCTAGAACACCCTTGAAGGGTGAAAGCCAGAAATAATTGAAAAAAAAAAAAACCGACTGTCAAAGTTATACGTTTAGATAAACTAGCAATTAAAGACAAAGTTTTTGTTTAATTTAATAATATGTACGAATTACACGTCCAAAAACAAAGTGAACTACGAAACTTTAAATAATAATATTTTTCGCATATTACTTACGAGATCCATCTTTTAACACTGAGATTCATTTTAGAAAAACTTACACAAAATGTATTTCAAACTTTTTTATCAAAAAAGCATAACCCTCTTTAAATCTATTGGTTTATATCGAGTTGTTATCAAAACAACAAAGCGGTGAAATAATCGATTGGGTAGAAGAAGGTTGTTATTCGTCAACACTAAATTAGTTGTTGAAAACAATGCCTGCGTTCTAATTTTTATTTTACTACAGCCTTGATGATTTTACTACCAAACATTAAACGCTTTACAGCTTTTTAGTACACAACACACATTGGACACGCTACAGAATACAGAGTCACAGCAGTGGAAATCTTTCAGAATGTTTTTCAGGGAAAACAAATAAATATGATCTACCTGAAACTACTAGTAAGCTGTAGCTGCCAACTCTCATATTTCTGAAGACGTGTTTTGTGATTTGTCACAATTTAAAAATATGAATGTTTTAAGAATGTACAAACTGTATTGCATCCAAAACTGCTTACGAATTATAGTTTCAAATTCACTTGTAATGGACTGTAAATACTAAAAGAAGAAACGAGACGGAATGGTGTTTTACTGGAATTGGGTGATAGTATGTATAGGAAAGATCAAGGTATAGAAGGGAAAAATGATGACCAATCACTTACCACTATATTTCTGCGAAGGAGTATACGACACAAGACACAATCACAATATAGTAATACAGTTCCACCGCGATACTTCGAGGTAATTATCGCCACAAGAAAACGAACGAGTACAAAATGATATAATGTACTTCCAAGATGGTAAAATTCTTTCTTTTTAGATTAAGTTCACGAAAAACACCAACAACTTGCTTCCAAGGTCGTCCCAAACCTTCTGTTTTCTTGTCATTGGTGGGAGAGGTAGGAACCAGGGCCTTTGTCATCTTAGGTGATGCTGTGTGGGGGTCTTTTTAAGGATGGGAAGGGCAGGAAGTTCTGGGAAGTAAAAAGTTATGAGGAGTGTGTAGGAATCTGGGGATCAGTGTGTCCGGTAGTGACGGACGTATGAATCCATCCCATCCGCGGTGCAAGGCAATGGGTCGAGAGAGTCCGGCTGGAAAGGTCAAAAGGCCTCCCTCAACCAGTCTCCCTCGATCCGGCCCGCCACACAGCAGGTGGATCCGCCGCCAAGACCTGAACAAACCTAACCTTATATTTTCATTTCAAAATCAAGCACTATATTTTCTACGTTTTTAATTTTACAAAAAAACAGTAGAAAACAAACCAAAAATGTGTCCAAACAATAAAAGAGCCAGTGCGACTACAGCACCCCCAATGTCAATGAATTGGGGTATGTTGTAAGGCTTTGGGAAGCACCTGGCATAACCAATTCGGGTGTTTTTTAGGCTTTACAAATTGTAGAAGAGGAAGGAGAGAATACCAAATATGGCTAAAGCCATTTCAACGTTTCGATTCTGAATCTTTCACCAGGGATGATCGAGAATATCTATCAACAAGGCCTTAGTTGTTTTATACAGTATTCTTAAATTACTAATAGTAGACGACGACTTTGGGAGTTGGATGGGTGGTGCGGGGATAATAAGGCGTAATTTACAAAAGGAACAAATATATTCAAAACGGACCATCAAAAAAATCTAACAATTGAAACTTGAATCGTTATATAAACTTTTTCTAAAAAAAACGTCTCCAGTTATGATTTTCAATAGTGACAACTTCGCGAAAGAATAAAAATACAAATGAAATGGTGACGATCTAGATTTTCTAAGAGAAACGTGTTGAAAAACATAATTTTGCAAGTTTTTAATAGGCCACTTGCATGGATTTCATAATGACTTGGAAAAAAACGTGTGGATAGATTTTATTAATAAGATAACGAAAATGTTAATTTACAGTTTTTTTTTTAAATAAATAAATAAATTTGTTATTTTGGCTTGTGACGTCACTACATGAAAATGTTCCGTCTCCGATAATATTCAATTAATTTTGTAAAATTCCACACTGATTTTTTTTTATATGACAACACTTTGATTTCCGGCGAATTTTTTAATTTGATATTTAACATTCAGTACATTCACTAGATTTGTTTGTTCTCTGCGAACTTATCGTTTGGTTTGACGTTTGTTATGAAGTGAACCCCGTACATTTTATGAATTCTGTACCTATTTTAGAAATGTAATGCTGCCGATTATAACAAAATCAAATTTTTAAATATATATTTTATTATTAAAATTTATAAGTACAAGATTATTACATTGGATTTAGTCATATATAGACGTTGAACGTTATAATGATTAATGATGAATAAGATGGATCAAGATATTTATGAGATGTAATATTTTTGGTATGCCTCGTTATACTCCTGTGCCATTCGTGTGGAATAGGTCGAGTTTTTTTTAATGGTTTTCGGTTATGTAATTATTGTTTTTTCGCACACATAAATTTATGTCCCGTCTTTCTGGTTTATAAAAAATGGTTCGATTTTTCGGATTGAAATTTCAAAAATACAAAAATATATACGAGTACATATGGAGTGTCCTAGAATATTTGCCTAAACCGGAAAAAAAAATGTGATGCAAGTGGCCTATTGCGTATCTACCAATCAACGACCGTTAAAGTTCTTATCGTCGCGACGATAAGAACTTTAACGTTCGGCTTTTCTTGGAAAAGCGTCAAAAAGTTGAACAAAGAAAGTAACTTTAACGACGAAGGACCATGAACCATGAAGGACATTCCGATTATTCCTTCTCAATTCCAAAAATAATTAGATTTTAATTATTATTTTTAATTGTTAAACTAACGTTTAAGACAAGATTTTTATGCATAGCACAAAAGGGTAACAATTATTATAAGCAATAATTATCAGCCTGAAACACTCATCCACATTGAAAAAATCTTCCGAGAAAAGATACATGACGCCAATAAGTCCCGTTGGCGTCATGTATCTTTCCTCGGAAGATTTTTATTGCTTATAATAAATAGATTTTCTTTTTGTTTTTAATTGGAGGTTTACTAGTCAATATTCTCATATTTTTAGCTGTAACTGGACTTGCCAAAGCTTATTTAAAGGCACATGGCAAATACAACGGCATTGTCTCGCCGAAGGAATGTACAGTTTATATAATTCACATCATGTCAACAATTACAACTGCATCTAATATATGTATGATAACTTAACTGTGAATAAATTAGTTCTACACCTGGTAGATTAAACCATTCATAGCGGCAACGTCATTTTATTTATTATTATTTAAATTTGAACGAAAATGACTTGATGGGGTTTCACAATATTAATATTTTACATGATTTATTGCATGATACAGAGGCAGTAAGAGTTTTTAACGTGGACTTAAAAAACTTTTCAAAAATGAAAATAATGCATCTTAGATAGTATCGACAATACAGTTGAATTTAAATACACTTAATAAATATGTTGATATTCGAGGTGAATCTGTCTCCAATTTGTCTCAAAGAGAAGAATAAGTGTATGTGGTAGTTGGTACCGGGATTGTTGTTTTGATTTGGCACTCAGAAGTCTTGTGATGACAACAGTCTAATTTGGAGTGAATAATTTTAAACAAAAAAATTAAGTCGTTTATTTATTTTTTCTAGCTAATGCATTTAAAGTGTATTAAGTAAGAAAGTTCAATATTTCTTATATGAATTCTAACAAGATGCGTACTAGTGACAAATATACGATTTTTATAACTTCCAACGAATCGAAGACTTTGACAGTTCTGATTATAAATTCCAGTTGCCAGTATGACAGACAGTACGTGATTTGCAAAATTTGATTGGGTGTCGAACGTAACTCCAAGATTTCTGATTTCGTTTACATATTCTAAGATTATGTTTTCTATTGTGTATTTGAATGGTAGCGGGGTATTTGTTCAAAAAAATGTTAGTGTCTTACATTTATCGATTTTGGAAAATCAGTTAGCGGTACACCAATTGTGTAATTTGTCGATGTTTGACTGCAAGATTAGGCAGATGCTTATATTGGATATTTCTTTTTATAATTTGATGTCATGGGCGAAAAGCAGTACTTCTACATCGTCGAAACAACTTATGATATCATGAATGTAAGTAGTAGAATGGGGCCGAGATGATCCCCTTGCAGTAGACCACTAGTTGCATGAAATAACTTAGGTTTGGAATATTTCATTTTGACAAGTAAGATTCTGTTAAACAACTCGAAAATCAATCTAACAACTTGCCTCTCAGCCCTAAGTTTCCCTTCTGTGCACCGGCGCCGAACAGCACCGACGCTAGTTCCACGGAGCATCTTCCATTGAAATATCGATAGAAAATATATTATGATGTATTTATGTCAGGTCATGTCGAGAGTCAGATAATAAAGTTGTATGGCGGTCCATTCTCTCTGCCTACGCTTACGGCGAAACGGTGTGATGATTGCTTAATTAGTTATCTGGATTCTGATATTTACCTCAAGCAGTAGGATTACAGAATGAAGCTTATACAACAATCCCATGTAATAAGATATTGTTTCCATTATCTATTGTATTCCTCAGTATAACAATGCATGATTTGCGCTGTGGTTGTGTCCTACTTATTAGTTATATTACCCTATTCTTATCTCTCAGTTAGCTGCGAGGTATTGACTATATTATAGTTGACAGCCCTATATAAATCTGACCGCAAAATATGGCAAATTAAATTCATAATACACTCAAATTGAATTAGGTCATCTTCGTATGATTGAATTGCTATTATTTATTATTGTTAACACGAATAGATCCTTTGCTGGACGGACGGGATGGGGGGAAGGGAACGGTGGAATGGAAACGAGAGAGGGAAGGGGGGGCGAGGGAGGGGCAGAGGGAGGGATTGCAAAAGAGACGTAGTAGCGGTAGAGGACAGCAGAGTAAAATAAAGGGTACATTTGGAAAATCCGCTTCTCACGCAGACGGTGTTATGGCCTGTTATTATGTGGCCTGCTCACGCGTCGGAAACCCTTCAGATTTCCAGATGGAAACAAAAAAATATTGCGTACCTACCTAAAAGCACTTCAATAAACAGAATCAAAACACAAACACTTACTTTCTCTGTATCTTCCAAGTTGCAACGCAAGCCGGGTAGTCCCGGCTAGTGCTAGACTGCTAGTAATATATAATACGTGCAATGAGCAAAGTACACGACTTGTATTGACAGAAGAATATTATACATCTATATATATATATAAATGAATCCCCAATTCCCTTGGTCATTTTACTTGATGACTTTACCTATGTCATTCATCTTTTTTTAAAGTTTTCTAATACTTTGTAGAAGGTTCTTACGGAAAGAAAAATTAAGAAAATTGCGTATAAAATTGGATAATTTCAGAAAACTTAACCACTATTTTAACTTCGCACGCTTGACAGTTCGCGCGGTTGATGAATGTGAATTTAGCAGGCAGCTGGTTTTTTTTTTGTAAGAAAAGAATTGTCTATGGATTTTTTAAATTATAGATATTTTAAATAGGTAGGTACTTTTACCTATGTTAGGTACCAAATTTGATAGATTGTTCTTATAATATACAAATTTGTAATATATGAAAAAAGAAAATTTGAATAAAAAAATAGTAATAGGTGGCACGCGAGCTGTTTGAAAACTGAATTTACTGAGACTGAATATATGGAACGCGGGAGAGGGTGGGCGGGAAAGGTGGAAGGGGTACGCGGGAGGGGAAGGGGATGTGGAGGGGAACGGGGTCGCACGGGAAAGGACTTGCAGGGAGAAACAATATATTTCTTTGAATATGGCATTGCAACGCATGCTGGGAGCCAGCTAGTGTAATATAATTGTGAACACCGCACAAGAGTCCCAATTGAGCCCTACCTTTTTATGCCAATGGGATTATGCCATTGTCGATTGGGGTGTGTTGTGAGGTTGAAGGAGTGAGACGGGAAGGGTAATAGAAGAAGAAGGTTGAGAAGTATCATTCTATTCAGATCTGGTCACCAAACACGTCGAAGTCATTTCAAGTAATACGATGCAAAATGGTGGTCAAGAGTTAATAGAGAATAAAAGAATAGTATGTATGAGACGTATATGAATGTGAACGTGGCAAGGAGTATGCGCAAAGACCGAGGTGTTTGGCGGTCCGTCCATTCTGCCCACCCCTGCGGAGAAACGGCGTGAAAGGTTATTTAGTTAGATAGTTAGTAAATATCTCAGAGCATCACCAATAAATAATCAATAATGATTGTGACCTAACGTCAATAATAATAAATTTATTAATTAAGAAGTATAATTTATTTCTGACACACAAATAAACCAATCCTCATTGATTGCCAAGCAGGAAGTTTAGCTAAACACACATATAACTATTTGCACGCCCATAATCTATAACAGAGGTTCCCAACCTTTTTGGCTTTTTGCCTTCACTCACCGTATATAAGAACACACTGAAAGGGTTCCTTGACAATTGAGAATCAACTCAACTCAACACCTCTTTGAAAAGCAATGAACGAAGAAGAAAAACAGTCATAACCTAACCTAACCTATTCAACCACTTTTAATGACTGTTGAGTTGAGGTGTGGAGTTGAGTTGATTCTGAGTTGTCCAGTCACCAGTCACCACATGAAAGATGAGTGAACGTTGTAAGGCGGGCTGGCTAATTTATTCACTTTTCGGAACAGCTCGTAGGTGTCGCAGAAATCGTTGTGTCTCCCTTAAAGGTTTACGATTCATGGTTAGAAATATGATTTAAATGGTGTTAGAAAAAGAAAATACAACGTTTTACATTCAAATCTGAAACTTATACACAAAATAATTAAAATTTCCAACTTAATGAAACCGAAGTTTCTAATCGCAATTAGAAAAAAGTTATCAAACTTTGGGATTATTTTTTTCACGAAACGATAAAAAAGTGAGTTGACGGTAACGTTTATACCTACACACGCCTAATGAAATATTATATGAGTGTGTGTTTTTTTTATCTTACTGATATTTTCGTTATCATACTGATAGAAAAAATATGAGTCATTTTTAAAACTTTTTTATATTCGCTTTAAAAAAATTTATATTTCAAAAATTGTGTGTTTATTTCGATTTATAACATTTGAAAGCATATTTATCACCTTTCAAAAACAGTCTTTAGTTTTTGTAAGGTTCTTTTTTATTTATTTTTTATGTATACCGGGTGTCCGGGGGTAATGTGCATTAACTTCGGGATGTGATTCTGCATCGTAGGAGTGAAAAAGATTAACAACTTTTTTCGAAATTCCGACTTTTTTTCCCACACAAAAAGACGTACCTACTAAAAATCCATAGTGTGAGGTACGATCTTACTTGCTTAGAGCCTGCCGGGCGCCCGACTCGATTGTGATTGGTCCGTAAAGTAACAAGTAACAGCGGAAAATAATAAATTTGGCCGCACACACCTGACTAATTTTATCTTTTTACCTCAAAACCACCCCTAAAAGTTGGAATTTCGAAAAAGAGTTATTATCTTTTTTACTTGTACTATCATGTAGAATCACCTCCCGAAGTTAATGCACTTTACCCCCGGACACCCTGTATACCGCTCAAGAATCAAATAAAATTTAATTGCGCCCGCCGGGATTTGATCTCACGACTTTTTGATTGATAATCGAAAGCGTTACCCCTCGACCATGGAGGCCATCTGACTCAATATCTCCACACAAGCGGATTACATTGCTCAGATTGGGAATCACTGATCTATAAGTAGTTGCTTCGTAGTTATTTTACACTACAAGCATTATGATATGCGCGTCGCAATTTGTGCAATTTTGTGGAAAATTTCCACTCTGCTATGAATTGCAATGCATATTATAGTAGATACGGTTGTAGTAATAAATATGCAGTCGTTGGCACACCGCGGAAGGAACATGAATTCATTGCAAAGTGGACAACAGAGCTGTTAATTATATCAATAGCCAAATACAATACAATAATATAAGATGACCGGTTTTAATGACAGGCGTCGCGGGTTCAATCCTCTGTTGGCTAAGTCCTTCATCACGGCATAAGCAACATTTTACACTTATAATGATGGGGAGGCGGGTAATGGTATGGGCGCTTGTTATCAATTTGGGGGGCGGTATGTGTACCGCCGCCCCGGGTACCATTTATTGGATAACCAACACATCTGCCATAGTTCGATACGCTTGGTGACTTAGCAGGGTGCCCGGGTTCATGTGGTGAGGTTTGTCTGGATCTTGGCGGCCGATGAGTCTGTCCGCCAACTGCATGGCAGGTCGAATCGGGAGAGACTGGTTGATGGGGACCTTTTGATTTCTCTAGTCGGACTCTCCCAACCCATCGCCTTGCAACGCACTGGTAGGGTTGGATTCATACGTTATCACTCCTTGACACCCTGCCCCTCAGATTCCTATCCACCCTATATAACGTTTTCCTTCCCACAACTTCCTCCCCTACCTTTCCTGAAAATACCCTCCAAATAACATCCCCATTGACGATAAAGGCTTTTAGTGGAATTATGTAGGCTCTTAGGTCCTGCTGGAGAGATCAAAAGGTCTCGTTCAATCGGTTCCTCCCAAACCGGACTGCCACATAATTAGTGGGCAGCCGCATCCGCCGCCAAGACCCGTAAAAACCTCACCCAACGGACCCGGGTACTCCTGCTAAGTCACCAAAGTAGCGAACCACTTAGGTTGACTTGTGGCAGAGGTGGTGGTTATCCGATAAATGGATCCCGAGGCGGCGGTACTCATGACCGCCTCCCAGATTGATCATAATAATAAAATTATATTTTTATTTCACTTTATGCGGTTCATTACCCTTTGAGAGGCGAATTACATGTCATAAATAACGGAGTGAATGAATCTGTGAATTTGTACCAACTGAATTAATAAAATTATTCTTGGCATAATAATAGTAATACACATTTTTCTTACATTGACTGGATTTTAGACAGCTTTATTGTGAAAATCATTTTCTCTCGGACGACAAAGTGCAAAACTGTGTAAAAGCTCACCGAGATGACTTGTTTGTGTATTTTAAACATACAATAAAGAAGATTTTAATTCTCGGAATACCAAGGGATTAAATGCCAATCGCCTGCAGCACGCCGGCTGACACTATTCTACTAATAACTTGCTTGTTTTTTGCAAAATTATTGCTTTTTTTTGTATATTGCACCGTCTTACCAGTTCTAGGTATCCTATGTAGTTTTCCCAGAATGACTACTTATTTTTCAGACTCTCTATCGTTATATAAAAATATAATAGAACTAGCAGACCAGGAAACACGTTGCTGTGGTTAACGAAACACAACGCCATTACCCAAACTTTATAACCAACGCCATCTGTCAATTTGTACACACATCAAATCCACACCGCCCGCTTGCCAGCCCGCTCCCTTTATATATTATACATTTCAACCAATTTACACAAATCCTTGACAAATTATATACCTAAACCTTCCTCATGAATCACTCTATCTACTGGTGAAAACCGCATGAAAATCCGTTGCGTAGTTTAAAATATCTAAGCGTACAGATAGCGGGATCGGCTTTGTTTTTATACTATTTTAAGATAAAGATGTACGAAAATACGATTGAATATTATTATATTTTCAAGCGAAATAAACATTCTTCGCAATAAAAAATAAGTCTTAATAATATATGAGGATATCCTGTAAAAAAATAAATCTAAATAATATATGAGGATATCCTGTAAAAAAATAAGTCTTAATAATATATGAGGATATCCTGTAAAAAAATAAGTCTTAATAATATATGAGGATATCCTGTAAAAAAATAAGTCTTAATAATATATGAGGATATCCTGTAAAAAATAAGTCTTAATAATATGAGGATATCCTGTAAAAAAATAAACTACCTTTGGAAATCGGAATTATGACATTTGAAATTGAATTTTGCGACGCGCTTTTTCACAGATAAAATAAACATTTTTTTACATTCTCCACACAGGACCCTGACAAAAATAATTTCCCTTAGGGCCCGTGTCATCTTTGTGGATGCTGTGTGGTGGGTCTTTTTGAGGAGAGGAAGGAGTGGACGTGTGACTTTAAGAGACCCATGATGAGGAGGGAGGATAAACAAAGGCCGGTAATTCTGATTGTAAGTATTGAACATCCCATTTAGAAGCTTTTACGAGTACAATCTCTTCAAAGATTTGGTCGTTGTTAATGATTAATGATAGTAAAGTAGTGAAAAGACAATACACCAGAAAAGTTTAGCCTAAATTATCACTGATTTTAACTACACTCTGGATGAAAAGCAACCTTTACAACCGTGAGCAGATGGGCAGACAGGAGTAATCCAAAATTAGATACCAGTTAATTTCGGAAGCATGAAAGCAAGTCGTCCATCCTCATCGATATTACATAATGTGAATAGCACGTGGAGCCTGGAACTCTTACTATTTTCTGGTTCATTTTTAATCCGAACCTTTTCAAGGCCAAGACTGCAGATTTCCGCACATATATCGATTAGTTTTTGATCTCGAATACTTTCTCATTCCGGCATCTCTTCGTCACTTACTAATTAAGGCGAAGGGTTCTACTGGTTAGATTTTCACCCCGCCACTCAGGTTTACAGATAGATCCCTGGAAGGGATGTCACAGCTTTGATGTCCGATAAAAGGTCGAAAAATCTCTTCCAAACTGCCTCAAGAATCATCCGACCTACTGGCAATATTATTTCCTCGACTTTGCAATAATACAAGCAGAAGAGCTCTCTGCGCGTTGCGAGTTGTCACATAAAACAAATATAAATAACGCCTTTCTTTGCCTATCACCTTCAAACAACTCGAGTGGAATTCTCACGCGTATCCTTCAGGGCCATCGACTTTATCAGTCACTATACTACAACGAGACATCAGCTGACCACGTGAACTCTCCATGTCACCTATTGTAATACCGATATCACACAAGTGTAGGTTCCGATCGATGTGGACAATATAATTGTGATTATTATTCAAGTACCAGCGACAAGTGGTGAAAAGCGGTTGCCGAGACAGTTGCGGAAGATGACAAAGACTAAATGAATATACTATGATTTGGAGTTATTCTTAGAACGGATTGATGCGCCCACTTTGCGGGAGACAAAACACTTATAGATCGGACGATACACACAAACATAACAATATCATCAGCTATAATATCATATTGATTGGTATTGTGGTTGATAAATTGACAAATCTAAATATAGGAGAAGATGAAACGTGTTTAATACTGTTTAGCAAGGCAGAAAAATACTTTCTCATTTCCGCATCATTTCGTCTCTTACTAATTAGGGCGTAGGGCGTAGGATGGTTAGTTTTTTATTGTTTGGTTTTACACCCCGCCGCTCAAGCTTACAGGTGTGATCCCTGCAAGGGATGTCACAGCATTGATGACCGATAAAGGGTTAAGTGTTAGCGCTAGAGAGCAAGTTGATTCCCGGTGCTCCGCGCTATTTCAAGCGAACCTCTTGCAGAGACTGGGAGGCGAGATAGGTAAACCCTACGTCATCGAGTACACGGATGAAACTACTTTTTAGTGATAATGGACATTTAGAAAACCTTAAAAAAGCTGGTCTGCCGGTTCACTGAGTGGTTGGCTAAGGGACACGGAAGCTAAGTGTAGTTTATGGTCAGACTGAAAGCCATTCACATTTTTTTGTTGGTACTTGCCAATTGATTTGAGATTTATTGTATTTCTTATGTTCTCTATTTTATGCAGGTGCTTGCAGGTTTTTTACAGATGCAATTCCGCGTCATGGAGTCTCATGAATGAGTTTTTCTTTTGCCCTGTTTAATTTATCTTTGTCTTACTAACCTATTTTTTTGCATTTTGTTTTTCCTGTTAAGCACTTGCATACTGCTTACTAACAACGTATGCATGGACACTGGAGGTCTAGATTCGTTCAAAATAAATAAATGTAGCTTCGTTTAATCAAAAAAATTAGGATCTTGCGAGAGCCTTGAAGGAGTAACCATCAGTTACTTATACCAGGGCGGGTAAGAGGTGGATTACCTCCACTGGTCTGCCGGTGCGCCTCTTGGCAGGAGCCGCGCAGTCATGGAAATAGTGAGCGATTTTTTTCGAAAAAATTACGTCATCGAGTACACGAACGGGAATGATCTCAAATGATAAAGGTCGAAAATTAAAAAATGAGAATTATGAGAAAATGAGAAAATTAGAAAATGAGAAAAAAGCAGGTCTGCCAACCAGCAGCCCGGCACATTCGCAGGCAGCCGGCGTCAAAGTGGGGTAAAAAATAGATCGAGTAGACGAATGAAACGAACGAATAACAAAAGTCCAGATCATTCCATTTAAGAATTTCTTGGTCTGCCGACGCGGCCTGGCAGCTTTTTGTGTACGATTTTTTAAAGTTTTTTTTTTTAAATTTTTCGTTTATCTTTATTTTCATTTTTATTTCATTATATTTTTAAAAACTTAGATTGCCATATTTAAAAAAAATAAGCGATAATTAAAAAAATAATAATTTGAGAGTTCCGAGTGTACCCATCCGTCGGGCGAGCCTGTCGACGCTTTGCGCGACGCGACGTTATTTGTAAACCGTCTGCTTCGAAGTCCAGCTAACCCAGAGGCAAAATAATCGTTGAAACTTTGGTAATTGGTAAAACGAACGGTTAATAGAATAATTAGGTTTCCACTGGGAGGACACCGACACACGTGTTAGTGAACCCTTTAAGTTCTTGTTCGAGTTACAAATTACATGAATGTCAAAATACTTTTCCACAATGTTCCTGCCCGTCTATAACCCAACCCAAAAGTATTAAATATCTTGGGATTGAAATTGATGAAAATCTACAGTGGAATTCACACATTGATCTTACCTCAAAAAAGCTAACAAAACTCATCTACTTCTTCAAAAAATTAAGAAACATCTTGTCGATGAGGGATCTAAAGAGAGTATATTATGCTTTATGCCACTCTCGATTGGAATATGGAGTAATAGGTTGAGGCTCAGCAGCATCTAATCACTTGAAACAACTTAAGATAACTCAGAATTGCATTATAAAGACCATTCTAAAGGTCCCCATAAGGACGTCAACAGTAGAAATTTTTAAACAGTTTGATGTTCCAAGCATACAGAAAATCTATGCCAAAAACATCCTAGTTCATCACCACAAAAATGATTCAGAGGCAGACACCTCACACGCTCATAAAACCAGAGCCAAACAAACAGACATACTTAATATACCAAAGTGTAACTCTTCATTTGGTCAAAGAAGTTCTGCATTTTTAGCAGTAAAGTTATATAACAAACTCCCACTTAGTATCAAACAAATAAAAATAAAAAATAGCTACATTAAGGACATTAAATGTTGGCTGAAGAATCTATCGGAAAATGAACTTACTAGTATACTTAAAACATCATAGAAGTTTCTGGAAAACCTTATCCAATGAAGTAAAACCATAGAAGTCGCTGAAAAACTTATCCAAAGCATAGTCCCCCTCAGCACAGGATCTCCTAGTGAGGAGGACTACGAATATATTTTATGTATACATCTAACTAACATGTTTCATATAAAAATGTAAAAAATATTATATAGTTACTAAATAAAAAATAAAATAAATAAATAAATAAAATAAAAGTTTATTATTATAGAACTGCTTGCGTGGACCTGCGTTACTTGCAAATTGATTGAACATTTGTACAATTGCTGTTAAAATTGTGCATTTATTTAATAATCACGTTGCAGTTATGAATTAGACAGAGTAGGTAGATGCTTTCCGACATTAGTGAAAGTATAGCATACAAAAAATATAATACATACTGACCGTGTTAGTGGTAAAGTATAAAAGAGGTGTAAGAAATTTCAAGGAGAAGATAAACCGATAAAAGAAAGTAGCTGAGGGAGCTAGTATGACTATTAATATGAACATAGTTCGAGCTACGAGACATAGATGGCTGCAGTTTATATAGATCATTGAAGTTATAAAGTTGTTCAAAAGATGTCGGCAGTATATAAGGCCTTCCCTCCATGGCGCAAGCCAAGGCATATGGGGGCCGTGAGGTTTCGAGAAGCATTGAGAGCATAATAGAGAGCACATTGGCCTCCAGGCTAGGCTTCTTGAAAAAGTATCGATATATCGATATTTTTCATTCAATATATCGATATTTTTAGCCGATATATTTTGATCCGATATATCGATACAAAATATCCAATATCAAAAATTGTTTCAAAAACGATATTTTTTTAAATTTATGTATTTAAAGTCACTAGAATCCCAAACCGTATAGGAACGAACGGAAAAACGTAACTGTATTGGGTCATAACATCTGGCGGTTGAAATTTTAACTATTAATAGCTTACAAATCTATTATCTTTGCATTAGTATTTGTGATCACCAATACTATCTCATGTGTGTAGGTACATACATAGAAATATATGCTATTTTTCGCCATTTTTTTCTAAGCCACTCCTATGTGTTGGTTCCCAATTGTCTATGATTATTGACTATACCTTGTTCCAAACAGGAAGTCCTTTTTGACAGATTAATACGCCAATAGAATGTTACTGAGACGCATACAAACTTTGTATCCGTCTCAGTTTACATATACAGTTTAGGGAGCTTTCTAGTTTTTAGGAATGGGTACTGGGACTTTCTGAAACTCTCATCATTACAGATGACATAAATATTCATCTTGAGCGCGAGGCGTCACCCAATGCTGTTAAATTCATTGACTTATTGGATAGCTTTGGACTCCGTCAATGGGTCGATGTGCCAACTCATGATGCTGGTGGAATCTTAGACATTTTTGTATCCAGGTGTAATGGCCCATCATTCATAGCAAATGTTTTTGACATAGGTTTGTCAGACCATCGTCTTATTCGCACGTAAATTGAATTTAACCCACCTAAAGTGCCATATAGAACAATAGTATCGAGGGAATGGCGTAAATTTGATTTCGATAGTTTCCTTGAAGAACTTAAAAAGTCTTCCTTGTGCATAGAAAGCAACTGGGAAACTAAGACGCCGACAAAACTCATCGAGGAGTATAACAAAATTCTTTCAAGTTTGCTAATTAAATATGCTCCAACCACCTCGAAAACGCGGAAAGTCCGAAAATCTGATGGCTGGTTCGATGAAGAGTGTCGGAGTCAGAAGAGGCTAATGCGGAAACTAGAGAGGTCATACCGAAGAAGCCCCGACGTTACTCCACGAGACGAGTGGATTAATGCTCAGACAGAGTACAGAAGAATAATAAGCACAAAGAGATCCGAATACTGGATCAATAAAATTGACTCTGAGCGGAAAAATCCACGATGTCTCTGGAACTCCGTTAAAACTATCATCGCTAATAACACCGTGCAAACCTCTACAGACATTACTCCACAGGCCTTCTCTAAGTCTTTCTGTGAAAAAATAGAATCCATTCGCGCCTCCACATTTTCTGCCCCCCCCGCCAATATTTACAGCCAATTCCAAAGGAACACTGTCATCCTTCAAACCTACGACGCTAGAAGAAGTAGGAAAATTAATTCTAAGTTCGCCAAATAAACAATGTGTTTTAGACCCTATCCCAACGTGGCTTCTCAAGAAATGTTGCAACGTGTTGGCCCCCTACCTGGTTCACGTGTTTAATAAGTCCCTAAGCACAGGTGACTTCCCGGAAGCACTTAAGTATGCAGTAGTTACCCCTATTATAAAAAAACCACAGCTTGATGCCGACAACTTGGGTAATTATCGACCTGTGTCAAATCTGCCTTTCGTAGCAAAACTACTCGAAAAAATTGTTGCTTCCCAAATAACCTCCCACTTAAACCCAAATAAATTAATTACCGATCATCAATCCGCTTACAGAAGATTCCACTCAACAGAAACCGGGTTACTTCGTGTCCTGTCAGATATTACCCTTGCCATAGAGTCAGGTAAGTTAGCACTTCTTTCACTTTTAGATATGAGCGCCGCATTTGACACCATTGACCACGACTTTCTCATTAAGAGACTAGAGGTAACATTTGGTTTGAATTCTAACGTAAAAAATTGGCTACAATCCTATCTAACGAATCGCTCACAAGCAGTGAAGGTGGGAAATAAACAATCTAACTTCACAAAACT
Source organism: Limnephilus rhombicus (assembly GCA_929108145.2). Lineage (NCBI taxonomy): Eukaryota > Metazoa > Arthropoda > Insecta > Trichoptera > Limnephilidae > Limnephilus > Limnephilus rhombicus. The sequence continues at coordinate 42,024,468 of OV815295.1, read as the reverse complement.
CTCTTCAGGGGTACCCCAGGGATCCGTTTTGGGTCCACTTCTCTTCATCCTCTTCACAAATGATGTCGCAAGAATTATCGAGTCATTTGGTCTCCTTTCTCACTGTTATGCCGACGATCAGCAAGTCTACTTTTACTGCACACCAAATGAGATCACCGGCCTTAAAATTCGCACAGTTGAGTGTCTAGAAGCAATTAGTCTCTGGATGTCCTCAAACAAACTGAAGCTCAATCCATCAAAGACCGAATTTCTGTGGGCAGCCACAAATAGACGTCAACATCTAATAGACAACTCACCAATTGCTATTTCTGGCAATGACGTAATTGCGAAAACAACTGTCAAACTTCTGGGAGTTTATCTAGATTCAGACCTTTCATTGAAAAGTCAGGTGAATAGGACCGTTAGCACAGGGTTCTTCTACTTAAGACAACTTAAATCAGTTCGTAGGAACCTTTCAACAGAAGCAACTAAGCTTCTTGTGAATTCATATATTGTATCACGTCTTGATTACTGCAATGGTATCTATGCAAGTCTTCCTAAATATCAAACTGATAAATTACAATCAGTGTTCAATGCCGCAGCACGACTAATCACTGGGGTACCCAAGTTTTCGCACATTTCGGAACACCTCCGAAATCTTCACTGGTTGAAGTGCCCTGAAAGGATCCAGTATAAGTTATGCTGGATGGTGTTTAAAGCTATCAATGAAATGGCTCCACCCTATATCTCTGAACTATGCATTCCGGAAAATATAGGTCCAAGGCAGTCATCTCTTAGATCAGCGACATCGTCTGCAATTGGAAGGTTGAAAGAACCCAAGCGAAATCCGAACACTAATTTTGGTGATCGTGCATTTGGAGTATCCGGCCCTGAGGCTTGGAATAAACTTCCCATGGAATTGAGATGCATAACCAACACAGCGGAATTTAGATCCAAACTAAAAACTCACTTTTTTAAATACTCATTTCCATAAATTCCTCATTTGATTTAACTTGATTTAAACTTCGTAATATTTTTTATTTTTTATTTCTGTTTATTTATACTCTAATAATTGTTTATATCCACGAATATATACTATTTTATTTGCTATTCCCTACAACTACTCATGAAAAAGTCAAAATTCTATTGATCTACCTACCAATAGACTGTCAGTGATAATCTAACACCTCAATCTGTTTAATGTTGTGCGGTGAATCATCTTAATACGGTAAAGATTGGCGATTAATTTCAATAATTTATTTAAGATATCCATACGTTTTCGTAAATCCGATAATTTTTGCGTCCATGTCCTTAAAAAGTAATATTATGTAAAAACTTCCTTCTTCTTCTGGCGCTGTGGATGATTCTGGCGAAAGTATAACATGTATAAGATGTGTAGAAGTATTTTTAAATGTAAATACTTATATGTTAGTTGTAAATCTCTAACTTTAAGTCATGATTGTAAACATGTATGTCATTGAGTTCAGTTTAGGTTAGCGTTTATATGTCTTAGTCATAAGCCACTAGCTATAAGTCTTAGATGTAAGTCACTAGTAATAATTGTAAATCTTAGTTGTAAGCCAGTAATTTTATTATTTTATGTATTTATTTGTACAGCGCCCTTGAGGTGATTTTTCGCGAAAACGGCGCTATATAAATTAGCCATATATTATTATTATTATTATTATAAGTTAGAAGACAGCTTTTTAGTTTTTGATATTTTTGTAATTATTACGTAATAAAAATGAATAGTGATAAAAATACCTTCATTTTTATTGAGATTTTTGTACATTAAAAAAAGCAAATTGTGTACAAAAATTACTATTGATAATATTGAGCTGAATACACTATTATTTTGAAAACGCAAAATCTCTTGAAAATTTGACCGATATATCGATATTTTTTCCTCGATATATCGACGTCGATATTGATATTTTAATAAATATCGATACATCGATATATCGATATTTGTTTTCACTTTCGGCATCCCTACTCCAGGCCGTCCTACACACTCGTTCCTGATTGTTAAGTTTTCAGTCTAAATAAAAGACATAGTTTTGTTGTGAGGTAAAATAAGACGAAGTTTCTTATCAGGCTAGATTACCCGGTTTCGTTTTTTTTTTTTTTAATCAGCAAACAAGTCCTGCTAAGCCAATTGAATTGGCTTGTCAACAGGTGCTTATATTTTAGTGTTATATATATTTTTTACATTTAAAATTTACATCTTTGCTAAAAAACTAACTAACTAACCATCACCGTTTCCCGCAGGTGTAGGCAGAGAGGAGGGACCGCCAAACAGCTCTATCTTGGCACACACTCACGGTTTTATTGCTTAATATTACGAGTATAAACATGAAATTCAAATGAAAGACAAAATGAAAGACATTGAAAGATACTCCTCCATACGACTGTCCACCGAGTAAAATGTCTTATAATCAACTCCATCTAAAATTTATGCTAACGCATTTCTTGTACAAATACATCAAAAAAATACTCTTACAACACAATTACACCAGCATAAATATAACTAACCGACACTACTTTACTAAAAAATGTAACAAGTGTACAGTTTTTTTTTTCGTAGAATAAAAATAAATAAAGTAGAAATAAATAAAATATAAATTATGGATTTACTTGAGAAGATTTTGCCAAAGTCGCCGTTAAGTCTTTGAAATGTATTTATCATAATATATCCAAGTACCTACTTTGGAAATACGATTCAATGGCAAATAGTATTATCTTGTCAATATTGATTTATCATTCCTTGTTATCTATTGACCGCTGTAAACACACGAACAAAAAATATAATTCGACAGACAAACTGGCAATGTATGTTTCAATTCCATTTTATTCATGGTGCAGAGGTCAGGGGATACAAAAATAAACAAATTATTTGTGATTTTAAGCTACTACAATACAAATTTATATCTGAGCTAAATATTACACTCCCGAAATAAACCAAACAACCACACAGAGAGAATTAATACCATGGCTTTCTAATGTATCAATTACAATTTGAGTGCTAGAAAATACTGGAAAATACTGGTATATTTTTGTATTTGGCTCGACGGCCTCCGTAGTCCAGTGGGTAAGACTCTTGACTCACAATCCGGAGGTCGCGGGTTCGAACCCGGCATGCGCAAATAAATTTTATTTGATTAATTTGTGTTATTTCACAATTAATTCATTTAAAATAATATATAGTATATTTGCGGCATGTTCCAGAGTGGAAGATACTATCAGTATCGCCCTGGTGTAAGACCACCATTCAGAATTGAAAAGTTGCTTGAAAATGGCTTTAGCCGTGTTTAGTGACCAGATCTGAATAGCCAGGTACTTCCCAACCTTCCTCTTCCCCACCTCCTTCCCCTCCCCACTACCTTCAGCCTCACAACATACCCCAATTGGGGATGCCATAGTCTCACTTGCTCCAGACGGGAGCAGTTGAGATTCTTGTGTGGTATTCACTGTAAAAAAAAAAAAAAAAAATTTGGGAGCTTTGCTTGGTATCAATAGATAGTGGGAGCGTTGGTCTCATTAACCGCAGGTACATAAATGCATACAGGGCGTAACAGCTAACAGCACGTACTCGAGGGATTTTAACCAGCGTTTCCTGAGCATATTTGGTTTTTGAGCATTTTGCTGTCGATGACATTTTTTTTAGGAGAGTAGTGCGTTTATAGTCTAGCGGTCGCTTGATAAGCGTTGCGTCTAGTTCTAGCAGCACGAAACAGCGCACGTATCGCTCAAACCAATCGCGATGGGATATACGGAATTGAGTGGTTACCATGGATCTATTAGCGGAATGTCTTTAATGAGAAATATGGAGTTGAGTGGATACGATGGTTCTATTAGCGGAATGTCCTTAATGAGAAATATGGAGTTGAGTGGTTAAGATGAATCTATTAGCGGCATGCCTTCACTGAGATATACGGAGTTTAATAGTTACGATGGATTATTAGCGGAGTGTCTTCATATTTGGAGTCGAGTGGTTACGGTGGATCTATTAGCGGCATGCCTTCACTGAGATATATGGAGTTGAGTGGTTAGGATGAATCTATTAGCTGGCATGCCTTCACTGAGAAATACGGAGTTTAATAGTTACGATAGATTATTAGCGGAGTGTCTTCACTGAGATATATAGAGTTGAGTGGTTACGATGGCTCTATTAGCGGAATGTCTTCACTGAGAAATATGGAGTTTAATAGTTACGATGGATTATTAGCGGAGTGTCTTCACTGAGATATATAGAGTTGGGTGGTTACGATGGTTCTATTAGCGGAATGTCTTCATTGAGAAATATGGAGTTGGGTCGTTACGACGGATCTAATATCGGAATATCTTCAGTGCGAAATACGGAGTTGAGTGATTACGGTGGATATATTAGAGGAATGACTTCACTGAGATATTGAACGTCAAATTTGCAATCTTAATCATAGATAATGGTAAGAAGAATATAAAATATATTATATTATATCTTATATTACAAAATTCTGATGAGAAAATCAATATTTTCTTTCAAACGAATCACCACAAACTAGAGACTAGATATCACGAGTCCAAAATAATTCCATAATATCACTTCGAACTGGAGAGATTCTGTGCAATGCTTATTTATACAGTAAGGCCAATGTCAATAACAAAGGCGAGCCGTTTTATATCAATTGACAATAGTTTGATAGCAAGTAGTCCCTGGTCCCTGCAAAACTTAACTAGCACCCCTTGGCATCGCTTGAAGTTGCCACAACCGAATTATGTACAATCATACTCTAAATTAACACAGAACAGATGTTTATAAGTGACGCAGATCAGCGGGATTTGGTACGGTTTAAATTATGCGTTGATTCCATAGATAATAGAATCAAGGGAGATGGGGTTATGTTATGAACCATTAGTAGTAAGAAACGGAGCAAAGGTGTCGCCAACATCTTTCACCTATTATGCTACTGCAATCCGCCTTTGTTTCAAGTCGTAGTACACACGGGAAACTGGTGTATGTATATCCATCACATACAGAATCCAAAAAAAAAATAATCTGAGCAATTAGATTATTTTTCCATTTTTTCGGCAACAAAGGGGTTAAAAAACGAAGGCCTGGTCTACTACACTTCGCCGTAATTTAAAAGACAGCTGATATTAACCCCCTCGAGACCGGTATCTTTAAAATTTGAACCAAAAATTTTTAACTTCATATCGATTTACTTGAAAACGAAAGCTATATAAAAAGTTATAGTTATAGTGATGTAGATTTAGCAGTTCTCCGTTTGTACTACGAGTTTATATGTAAATAGAGAAGCAGATTGTTCCATCTGATTGTTCATTTGAATGAAAATATGTTTTACTATTTTTTTATTCAGCGGTACATCCTCTCTGCACATCCCTACGGAGTCACTTAGTTATATTTTGTGTAATTAGGTACAACGTATTTTCACTAAAGCGGCTGCACATTGAATATAAGTGCGCAGGGGGACCAATTGTCGGCGGATTAACTGTCATGGAACCAATATTAATGCGGCACCTACAAAGTTATACTCCTAAAACTCTTGCGGAAGACCCGTTCGATGGTTTAACTGACAAAAGCTCTCGAACGGTGAGCCGCAGCATCATTAATATTGCACAGCTTTTGCTTACAACTCAGTCAATATTGTCATTGATCCTGCTATTTCGTAACTCAGTTGTCAACAGTAATAAACTTGTTGCGGTTGTTGACATTGTTATTTCAAACCTTGTGGGTTATTTACGACTTTGACGAGGTTACGAAGCAGCAAAAACTCTACAAGCAATGATGTCATGTTTAAAATAAAACAAAGGCAGGGTCAGAAGGTTGATTCTATATCTTTTGTGTTATCTTAAGACAAGGCAATTATTTATTTATTTATTTGGGGAACATAAATAGTCTTAGTAACAAAATATACATAAAAGAGGATGGCAAAACAGACCAATTATTAATGTGCACAGATAGGTATTTAGAAACATAAAAGTAACTGAATGTAAACTAGAACATTTAAGAAAAACCAAAAAAATAATAATACAAATGTAAATTCAACAAGCGATAAACCAGTAATACACAACAATAAAATAAATGCGATTATAACTATACTTAAATAGACTGCAAATAGGTATTTGGGTTGGGACGGGTAAGGCCACTAAGGGGAGGATAAGGGAAATAGGAAAAGGCATGATAAGGGAAAATTGCCACGCAAGTAATATAAAAATATTAGGTACAATTAATTTAATCATCATGAATATGTGTTGTGTTAATCTCACCTAGAAAGTGATACAATGAAATTCTGTAGCGACAGTAACTAGCAATAAATATGTCAGCAAGTGTGTGTTTTTTTTTTACAAGAGCTCCACACAGGAGGCCCTGAGGAAAATAATTTCCCTCAGGGCTTATGTTATCTTTGGGGATGCTGTGTGGAGGGTTTTTTTAAGGAAAGGAAGGAGAGGAGAGTTCTGAGAAGGAAAAGGGTTTAAGGGGTGGGTAGGAATCTAGGGTTCAGTGTGTCCAGGTCATCCGCCTCCAAGACCTAGACAAACCTCACCCCGTGAACCCGGGCACCCCTGCTAAATCACCAAACGTAGCGAACCACTTGGGGTGACCTATGGCAGAGGTGTTGGTTATCCAATAAAGGTTCCCGGGGCGGCGGTACACATTCCCGCCTCCCATATGGCTTGTGTTAAACGAATTACCATTCATTAGTTATTAAAACTATTCACACATAAGCCTAATATAACATAAGTCTATCCGTTTGTCGTATTATGTTGATACGCGATGACATTCGGTTCGCAAATTTTCCCGCGACTGAAATCTCAAAACAACGCCGTCATCTCTCGTTAGGGTAACAACTATTAACAGACGATGTCGCTCGTTACTGCATTTAAGAAAGCTGCCAAAATGTGTCGTATACGGCTGATGTTAGATACAGAATGAAAAGATAGAATCGGAAATCGCAAAAAAAAAGACGAAAAAGATACAGAATCACCCTTCAACGAACGGAATAGAAGCGGGACCTGAAATGGAACCGAGTTAATTTAATTGCAAGGGTCGAAAGATAAAATTTGCACCGGGCACTTGATAGTTAATTGGCAGTAGGTGGTGGTTATCTAATGTTCGAAGACTAAATTTTATGGCAGGTAGATTTCTTTTGGAATTACTATTTTTAATTATTGATAAGGGTGGGCGTGGTTAAGTTTTAAGAATAGCATGACGTCAAAAGGACAAAGAAAATGACTGTTTTCAATCATTCGCATTGCAAAGGTTGCATTATTGATTGCAGTTTCTGACAGACCATTAGTCATTCTGCTTGAACAAAATGATCGAACTGTCCGTTGAGATTTGGAATTTTATATTATGCCTGTATTTGAGTCGACAATAAATCGTAAAACTTTTAATTAAATATTCAAGACACATTTATAAGAAATGAAGAAGGTTTAATTTTTCGAAGAATAGCTCTTCTACGAAGGTTCAAACCACTAAACTAAACAGGATATGAAAGCACCAATAGCTGTAGGATATATGAAGACGGTAATGAAATACCAATTCAGTTACATGCCAATGTCCCCTTGATGGTAAGAAGGTTTAGATATCTGGGAAGCCATGACGTGGAACCAGGAGATATAGACAAATACAAAACGTAACTCTCGCGATCTCAGGACTCGTGACTGGGCCAATGTCAAGAGAATAAGGTGAAACAATTTATACCATTCATTGGATAACCAAAACATGTGCAATAGGTCACTCCAAGTGGTTCGTTTGGTCATTTTGCAGGAGTGTCCGGGTTCACGGGGTAAGGTTTTTTTTACATTAATTCCACACGGGAGGCTCTGAGGAAAATAATTTCCCTCAGGGCCTATGTCATCTGAGATGCTGTGTGGAGGGTCTTTTTGAGAAGAGGAAGGAATGAACATTAGTCTTGAAGAGGCTCATGTTGTAGGAAGGAGGAAACACAGAGGCCGCAAATCGTTCCCAGCCGAGCTGTTGAACATAAGAACGAGTCGAAGAAGCGACCCGTTCTCATGTGACAAATGTCTACCGTGCACAAATGTTGGGCATGCGTTTGGCGTGTTCCCGACTACGCACCGGCGCCGAAGGGATCAATGACGATAGTTCTTCGGAGCATCTTCCATTGTAATACCGGTAGAACAAAGATAGCATTCTGTGCTCTAAATATTTCATTCCGTCTGTTAAGATGGGAGAATCTATCAAACGGACCGCACGGTTCTGCACAGAGTCGAGGGTATTTTTCAGGTATGTTGGAGCTCCAGACCAGAGATGGCTGCCAAATTCAACTGTGGGGCGCACTTGTGATTTGTACAGGGTTAGTCCGTACAGTACGGACAGTATCTGTACAGCACGTTCAGTTTTTGAGAGGCTAACTTAATTCTGGCTTCGATGGAGCCCCCATATCTGAGCTGGTCACTTAGAGTTACACCAAGCATATCAATGGAGGGCCTGTTCGGAAGATTGCTTCCGTTGAAGGAACTAGATTTTCATTTCGATCCCTTTTAGATGTAATCAGATATGATTAGGTCTTTGAAACATTAAATTCAACGAGATTCTTTTTACCCCAAGAGAACACATTCACGATGTAACCGTCCATTATTTGCTACAAAGCCCTCCGAGCCGTTAGAGTTTGTGAGCCCTTTAGGGACTTGTCGAACAAAAAGCAATGATGGACTGTACTGTCATCCGCGTAACAATGAATTGGTGCACATGACAAAATGTCACAAAAGGTTTGTTCAGGTCAAGACCTAAACGCGTCTGCCCATCGGATCGGGAAAGGCCGGTTGAGGGAGACCCTTTCAACTCTCCGGCCAGACTCTCTCCATAAAAAGCATTGCGCTATACCCTCCAATGCCTTACACTGCAGTAGGAAGGATGGATTCACACACCTTGATTTGACCCCCAGATTCTGAGTCACCACTCATGCCTTTTTTCTTACGTGAACCCCCTCTCTGTCATTTACTTAAAAAGACATACCATGCTGCACCCCAAGACAAGACCTTTAGGTACCTTGAGGTGATTTTTCACAAAAACGGCGCTATATAAATTAGCCAAATATTATTTTAGGGAAATCATAGTGCCTAGCTGTGCGAAGTTAATATATTAAAAACGTTAGAGATGCGTAGACCGTCTCCATATTTTAACCAAGGACAGGATAATTTAATATTTTAAGCAAGTTTATCAAAATTTGAATTTTACCTTCGCTATCTCCGTGAGGGACGAGTGATGACTGATGAGAAATTACCAAAAGAAACAGAAAGAACGAAGAAATTCCTTCAATCCATTTTACCCACATCTCTTTTGCGAACCCCCAATCTTTGGCCATAAAACCTAAACACAATAAACAAAAAGACTTCGCATAACAGTGGGAGGAGCTGCACGCTGCACGCTGCACGCTGCACGCTGCACGCAGTATCCGCGCATCTCCGTGTAACTTTATTTAACGACGAACCATTATGTCTTATTATGCAGATGAAACGAGATATGGTATTATAAAAAGAGAAAGATTCGAGACAGCCCAACCCCAAAATTTCCGACATAAACCATAATAGAAAAAAATAATAATAAAGTTGGAAGAATATATTGTGTCGGCGTTTGATTTGGTTTACATTATTTTATAAATGCACAAAATAACTTTGATCCCGACTTTGTGGGTGTTTTGTTCTCAGGCGTTTTATACGATGCTTCTTTCGTCCAGTTTACATACAGGTCGTCTATTCGTATGGATCGGGGATGTACTTTCCTAACAAGGCTCTGTTTAGGAAGTTATGTTAGTTTACTCAGTCACACAACCGCAACAACACTACCAACAGTGCAAAATCCCGATTGGATACACCCGACATTTATTGCGTACAATAACTCCTATTAACTCCTGTCTCGACACATGTATATCCTAGAGTGACAGGCATCAAAAAACCCAATATAAATATAATTTTTTATAGATAAATAAATAAATAAAATGTTGTCGAATTTCAGAAAAATGCATGTATTGGGGACAATTTAGGAGGCGGGAACACCTCTGCCATAGGTCACCCCAAGTGGTTCTACGTCTGGTGATTTAGCAGGGGTGTCTGGGTTCATGGGGTGGCTAGATCTTGGAGGCGGATTTCCAGGACATACTGAACACCAGATTCCTACCCACCCCTTAAATCCTTTTCCTTCCCCGAACTATCCTCTCCTTCCTTTCCTTAAAAAAACCCTCCACACAGCATCCCCGAAGATGACATAGGCCACGAGGGAAATTATTTTCCTCGCGGCCTCCTGTGAGGAGCTCATTTAAAAAAAATACATTAATTACGTGAGCAGTTTTTCTTCCAATCTAGACCCCCCCCCTTGGTGAAATAAATTTGGGCCACTTCGTATTATAATCTTTTCAAGTATCATGAGATTTTGTTGGACCCCCCCCCCCCCCCCCCCTTTGAGCTCACGTGATTAATGTATGCTCCCTATGACCGAGTGTGTGCGTGATTTCACCAAAAGTGGGTAAATAAAATAAATAAATATAAATAAATAAATGTTTATTCCAGTACGCGGGGAGGAGAGTGCAATCCCACACATTCCATAAGGGTATAATGTACACATACATGTACAAAGTATTTGAAAGGAAAAAAAAAGAAAAAGAAGGTGGATATTTTATTTATTTATTTTTATTTATTTTAAATACATAAACGGCTATACTGCCTTTTATAAATAAACATATAATAGAGTACAAAAGTAAGAAAAATAATATCATTACATAATAGTAGTTTTAAACTTAAAAATAACGTACAATTATTTTGTGTATCACAACAAAAAATAACAAAAAAGAACAATGAGAAATATCATCATTTCATTTCAACATGTCCATATTGCGTATATAAAGTTACATTATGGAAAAATAATTTTTGAGTGCATGTTTATATTGCGCTAATTTTAAGAAATAAATGTGAATATGAATGTACACGAAACAAAAAAAGATAATAAGCTAATAGTAGATAGTAAAAAGAAAACAAAATAAATAATAATAGATTGCATTGTCTTCCTTTTGCATACCATTGCATTGCATCAAGTCTATCTGCTAAGTTTCAGCTCAATCGGATGTCGGGAAGTGGGTTAATTTCCACGACCGAATTTCCATTTCGTACATTCATTCGCACAAAATTGAAATGCAAATAAATGTATTGAAGGACTTGTTTCATATTGGTACCGATTTTCCTACAATGTATAAGAATTGGCAGACATTTATTATTTGATATTGTTTTACGTAAATATATATATATTGTGTGCAAATGTTGCATATTTATTTGGTTTTACATTTAAAATATTATAATATGTGTTTGTTACTGATTGTGAACGTGTGTACAGGTAACAGTTATTCGTAATCCGAGAATGTTTATGCCTCTTTAAAAAAAGTAAAGCTTGTAAACAGGTTTCCTATACGTTTAAGATTTTCACGGCTAAAAGTATTTTCGTTATTTGTTTTTGGGGTGTTATGCCGTTTTGCGCTACCTCCTTCTTCAGCCAACGTTTCGGACAGCGTTGCAGTGTCCATTATCAGGTAGATCCGGTAGATGTGTAATTTTTCTCCGATCTGCCCTGATGATGGACACTGCAACGCTGTCCGAAACGTTGGCTAAAGAAGGAGGTAGCGCAACACGGCATAACACCCCAAAAACAAATAACGAAAAGGTTTCCTATATTTTATTCAGAACTTTTAGTTCTTTTAGTTAAATTACCTACTCAGCTCACAAAATAATAAATAGTACCTATTCTATAATCTGATCTACCCTACCAACGCATTTATAAAATATATAATTATTTAAGAAAAAGAGTTTTCTAATAAGAAATTTCCGAAGTTAAAAATGAAACTTTGATAAATTGTTCGATAAAGAACATGTTATATCTAGTGTGTAACGTACCGCGAACATAAAAAACATCGCGTTCACTAGCGTTCACCTATAAAATATACCATGTAGATGTTTAAAGCAGAAAATATTAAAAAAATATTGGCCCGTTTAGTCTTTCAGTGGGAGAGGCAAAATTAAAGAGTCAAACGACTCTTAGGGTCAGTTTCACAGAACTTGAAAATTTATCAAAGTTATCTTTTATGAGTCAACTGTTTCTTGAATAAAAATAAAACTTCAATAACTCTCACAGAATTTGTATATTAGGGACCGGTTGGATACGATTTTAGATTTTCACGGCCAAAAGTATTTTTTTTATTAGTTTTTGGGGTATTATGCCGTGTTACGCTACCTCCTTCTTTAGCCAACGTTTCGGACAGCGTTGCAGTGTCCATCATGAGGGCAGATGTGTAATAGTTAGGGGTGATGTTTGTTTTTTTGATTTTTTTTTGATTATCTACTTAGGAGCGATACCGTGTCGCCAGCTCCACTCCTCTACGAGCTGGCGCTACAATATACTTCAACATGTTTTTTTGCGTTTAGCCTTGATGTAACCGTCAATTACCGGATACCAAGAACTATTGAGCTCAGCTCCGTCGTCTCTATTAATATTTATAGGATTTTTGTGAATTTCAATTGCCTCCGTAATCAGGCGTGCTCTATGAGTTTTGGGTCTTCCCAGGACCTCAGGGACAAATCCAAAGTAATGGCCGGTTTCGATTAAGTGCTCGGCGATTGCCGATTTGTCAGGGTGGCCAAGTTTTTTATTCAAGTTCTGTAATTATCCAAGTACTGTAAAACAACTAATACATGATTATAACAGAACTTGAATATAACTTTCCGAAATTGAAATTTAACTTTGAATTCTCTGAAACAGCCCAGCCCAACTTAGAGAAAAAACTGATGGCCCTTAGTTTACATATAATATTAGATAATAAAAAAATGCTTGTAAACAATTCCTGTTAAAATTAATTAAAAAATGCCCGTTGAGCGCTATTCGTGAACCTAACAAGTAAAAACACTTTTCAAATAATATTTATAACGATGATTGACGAGTGTGGGCCATTATTAAACATGGCCTGATCGATACAACAGATGTGTGAGGGGTGGGGCGGTCAGGGGGGGGGGGGAGATCGGGGTGAATGGCTGCTACAAGGTCGCATGGTATCTACCCCCCCCCCCCCCCCCTCACTCCTTATCATTCAATATTCCCGTGCGTGGAGTCTTCCAGAGAGAAATCTATCTTTGAAAAAGCAAACAATAATTTGATAATGGAAACATTAAACCATCTCCGGAATGTTGAAATTAATTATTTCTTAACGTATCAGATTTTGCAAGGTTCTAGTGTTTCTCTCTTTGTAATCTTTTACGTAGATATTTGTATTTATTATTAGTACTGGACTATCTCAGTACTGTGTTGTTTAATTTAATTTGATTTGATTTGAGGGAGGAAAAACACACAGCAAAATGTAAACCTTGATGTCATTTAATAAATAAAAAACAGTAGCTATATATTGTATAAAAAAACCCTACTTCTGTCATAACTAACTATAAAGCAGAAAATGTGGATTGACGGTTTTTATTTTAGTTTATTAGGGAAACAAACATTTGAATACAAATATTTTATTTTTAAAATATATACAAAACACAAAAAAATATTCTACGACAAATCAGAAACATGCAACTTCAACGCCTCTTTGAAAAGTAGTTAAACGTAATAAATAATGAAAAATTGCCTAAAACCTAATCTAACGTAATCTATTAACCATTTTTTTCTTCACTTTTAATGACTTTTCATAGGAGTTGTTGAAGTTGCATGAGTACTCCGGTCACCAAAAAAAAATAATGAAGAACAAAGTTGAATTGATAGAAAAGGAAAAGCTAAATTTAAAAAAAAATAAACTACCTAAAAAAAATAATGCTAACAAAATGATCAAAGAAAACAACATTATGAAAATAATTTAAAATTATAAAACTCGGCAGAGGTCTGGGGGCTGTGGTCTGGAGTATGGGGTAGAGGATTCGAAATTAACTTTAATTTAATTTTTTCTCATATTTAGTGCAATGACCCGATGGAAAATATCAGCGACCGAATGTTGATGTATTTTGTGCACGCCCTTCTAAAAAAAAAGTGTAGGTAGTTTTTGAGTGCGGGATGTAGAACAGTTGGTTGATGGTTTGGTCTATTTTCCAAACCCAGAAATTAGCGACAGAAAAAGTTGTTCGAATTTCATGTCATCAGAGCTCACCATTCTAGAGTTTTACTGTTTTATGTAGAGACAAAATATTCTAATAAACATTTTGTTTAGAAGAGTTTTATTTCACATGTACATTTGTTACTTTAGTTTTTTTTATCGGCTACCGGTTTCTACACATCCGTGTCATTCACTAGCAATCTTAAAACTTACTTAAAATTTATACAAGTATAAAAATTATTAGATTTTATTAGTTGGGGGTAGTGGGAGGGGTGATTTTGGGAGAGGGGGATTCTGCTTAAAGTTCCGATCTTACTGGTCACATCATGAGCATAATTGCCCTCTTGACCTATTCCCCCTACCCCAAAGGGATATCCGATACGCCACTGTATCTCCCAGTTGGCTGACACCCACCCCCCCCCCCTTCTCCTCGGGGGCCTAAAGTTCGGCCGCGAGCTTTTAGTTGCGCAACTATACAAACATTGTACCCCGGGGAGAAGTGAAAGTGGGACTTGTGGTCGTTTTACATGATTCTTTATTTCAAATCTATCCCCATATGGAAACTGTATATATGTATACATGCACTTTTTATTTCATTAGCTCCACACAGGACGCCCGAGAGAAAAAAATGAGGATGCTGGGTGGAGAGTGTTTTTAGGGAAAGAAAGGAGAGAAAATTCTGGGAAGGAAAACGGTATCAGGGGTGGGTACGAATCTGGGTCAGTATGACCAGGAGTGACGGTCGTATGAATCCATCCATCCAACTGCAGTGCAAGGCGATGGGTGGAGAGAGTCCGGCTGGAGAGGTTTAGGTTAGGTTTCCCTCAACCAGTCTCTCTTGATCCAGGCCGACAAAAATTGCAAAAAGTTGGTCACGTAGTATGGGTACGTTCCCTAAGGGCGATTCCGCTATAGACGATTCTCGACAGTAATTTTTAAATCGCAGTCTAAGAGTATGGATATTCAATACTAGTTCCATGATCGCAGTATTTGTTACTTTTTTGATATCAGTGCAAAGAAGAAGGTCAATATTTAATAATAATAAAAAAATTGGATTTTACTTCACATTGAAATTTTTTACGCGCTTGGAAACATTGTCATTCGAAGAATCGGTATGTAAACTGCAAAATCACACCGTGCAACACTGGCGCGAAACAGCTGTTACCGATAGTTTGAAGTTATATTTTACTGCCAAACGTGTAGTGATAATATTAATTTATTCTTATGTGCCGAAAGATGTAAGTACTTGTTGTTATTTTTTAAGCATCATTGACTATAAGAAGTCACTGTTAGGTTGTTGCACCCGCGATACAAAAGATATAAAAGTTTGTGTTTTTCACAGAAATAAAGTGGTAACGTTTTGAAACTTTGTAAAAGTAAGAAGAAATCACAGGCAAACTTGAATCAAACGTTTTAAGAGTATAATGTTAGCTGAATGGAAATAAACGTTGACTCAAATTGGTTGCACCCGCGATTGCGTTTTTTGCGGGTGCAACTCTTTGACAACTACCCTTATTATGTGATTTATCATATATTTTATTGTTTTTTATGCATTCAATAATAATATATGCTATGCATTACTAGTGATTTATATTTAATAGGTGCGTTTATATTATATTCTTTTTTATATAGAAATTCTATGATTTGGCACAAATCTTATTTATATTTAAAAAAAGATGGTCACGTTGGATGATAAATAGGAAGGGCTGAAAATAAATCAGCCATTCAATCAAAACATTTCTTTCAATCTGAAGACGGCGATAGCATTTCCGTAACGCGAACCTCACTGTCTCGTCTCAAATGCACTTGGTATTGAAATCTCCGAAAACCACCACTGAAACAGAAAGTGATTGGGATGATAACAATCTGGAACCTCTTACAAATTAAAAAATATAAAAAGGAATTCTACAAAATAAGAAAAAAAAACAAATTTTAGTTTTTGAAAAGGATTGATGGATGTTATATGTTCTTAGAATTTTCGGCGAATTTTGACGTATTCGAAAAGAAATAATTAACATAAATTACCCAGAAGTGTACTGATTAGTAATCAGCATTGATGGATTTCTTATTTCGTTCCTCTGTCAGGGTTTACTGATGTTTATATACACTTAAACTAGACGAGTTGCACCCGCGATAATTTGATGTTGCACCCGCGATTGTTTGAAAAGCTTATCATTCTTTGCTTGTTTTTGTTTTCTATATATTTGTTTATTTTTTTAGTTGATTAGTTTAACGCCTTACGAAATATCAAGGCATAACATAAAAAATGTATCACAATTAACAGACTTTTGTGTTTTTGTCTTATGATCTGGAAACTGGAAAGGGTGGGCCAAATTGGTTGCACCCGCGATCGCACTTTGAACCTCCCTCCCGACTATTTAAATATTTCAATAAAATTCTTATAAACTAATAAAAAGTAAACATGTTAAAATGTAGCTCTTCCAATAATAATTTCATTAAAAATGTTTTTTGTTTTATTATTAAGAAGTTTTATATGCGTCTAAATGTTGCACCCGCGATAATGGAATCACCCCTAACTGAATAATGGTTTTTTTTTTTAAATCTACCTAATCACCTATATATGTATAGCATTACATCCTATCAATTGAAAATTAATAAGGTAAAAGATCCGCGAGAAAAGTAACGGATACGGATCTTTCTTCTCCCTCGGATATCCGGAACATCACTAGTTGTTACCCATACCCGCCTACCAAATCAAGTGATAAGTAGTAAAATGGATCGTCTATAAAAGTCGCCAATACAAACTAACCAAAAACATATTTTCGCAAGTAAAGAGTAAACTCGCTCGCTATTCGATCCCGAAACAATAATATTATCTCTGAGCGAAGTCTTTTGTTTACCATCAAACATCAAAAAGCCAAACTTTATTTATTAAGGAACTAACATAAAGCTCACGCTAACTTTTGTTGCCAATAATAACAAGCTTTGCTTGATTGAATTTAATTCGTGCAATATAAACCAAGTAGCGCAGTATTTTTTACGTAATATTCATTTCATGCCCCCGCCTTGAGTTGGAGTGTATGCTCTACCTGCCACGAACATAAATCTGCAACAGTAGATTTTTGGAGCTCGGAGTTCCGAAAAGTTCGTGGTAAAAACCTGATGCTAGAGAAATATACCTATCTATACACCACCTGTAATTACAGCGTAGCAATTGTCACCCAACGTAATATATCACATAGCAAGGTGTCTTAATAATAATAATTTTTCTGAGTTTGCTAACCATATCATCGAAAATAACCATAGTTTTGAAAAAAATACGGGGATAAATATTGTTCATATTAACCGTAAACGAAAACGCTTAGATAACTCAGAAGCCTTGGAAATGAAAAATTCCTTATTAATAATGAATCTATTGTCAACAAACAAAAAATATTAAGTTACAGCCCAACCATGGAAATGTTCCCCCACCACCCTTCATTAATCCCTAGCAACGGCTCCACCCCTACCACAATCCTTAGTAATAATACATTGTTCCCACCCACTACTTTGTAATTGTCAAATCAGTATACGTTTGCCCTGAAGAACGGTCGTTCCGAAACCGGTCGACTTTAAACAAATCTTTGTTTCACGTTATTTAATCAATTTTGTAAGGACTTCGTAAGGAACACTATAGGATTAATTTTAAGTTTATTATAATTAAGCGCACTTGAAGTGAAATATCACAAAACTGCGCTATATAAATTCTACATTATTATTATTAACAACTGGGCTAGTTTCGACCCTATTTGAAACCGAATAATCAGAAAAATATTCGGTTGCATCTATGAATTCAACCCAGGATATCAGCCTTGCGGGGGGGGGCTCTGCTCTAAATACTGAGCTAATTCGACCCTATCCCCCTTCTGTCATTTTTAACTACATAAGTTCATCATCATCACCAACATCATCTTAATTTGTATTCCAAAAATTCGTTTTATAATCTCTAATATTGTCTTCTATGATTAAATATACCAATTTGAGGTTTGTTCATTCTCATTAAGTTATTCTGAATGTTTTTATAAGAAATATTTTATTATTTCTTTGATATTTAAAGTAAGTGTTACCCGTGTAGATAGATATCAGTAGACGTGTAGGTATTATTTTGACCTTGAAATTATCACGTCGATGGAATGGAAGGGAAAAGCGACATTAGGTGAGAATCGGGTAATTTGTGTCAAGTTGTATTTATGTCGATCTTTTATTTACATTACCTCCATACAGGAGACCCTAAGGAATATAATTTCCCTCGGGGTCTATGTCGTCTTTGGGGATGCTGTGTGGATTGTCTATTTGAGGAGAGGAATGAGTGAACAAGTTGTAGGAGGGAGGAAAGACAGAGGCCGTTCTAGTATATATGCGGTTCTAATATTATCAAGTTTTCATTGAATAGAATGGAAGGTGAAATAATATTAAATTGCGGAAAATGATTTTTGCACAGCTTTGGAGACGAGTTTCAACAACATTTTTGATTGAAAAATAGTGTTAGTATCTACTTTATCGCTTGATTCACAAAAATAACTGATGGTCTCCATGATCAAGGGGTGAAGCTCTCGACTAGCAATCCAAAGGTCGCGGGTTCAAATCCCGGCGTGCGACAATAAATTTTATTTCATTAATTTATGTTATTTCAATTTAATTTATTAAAAATAATATATCATATGTAGTATATTTGCGACAGATACTCTCAAAAAGCTTGAAATGGTTTTAGCCGTGTCCGGTGACGATCTGATTGGCCAGGTTTTCTCGTCTTCCTCTTTCCCTCTCCCCACTATCTTCAACCTCATAATATACTCCAATTGCGGATACCAAAGTCTCACTGGTTTCAGAAGGGAGCAGTTGAGACCAGTGGCGGATCGTGACTTTTGGGTGTGCTAGAGTGCTGCTATTAAAAAAATGGAATTATTGATGTTGTTGTAGCCGAAAAAAAAAAAAATTTTTTCTTTGAAAATCAGTTTTTTGTATGAAAAATTTCAGGAAGTTTCAGTTTGGCGGTGTGCCGCACCGATTTCCTGAAAAATCTTCACACAAAACACCGATTTAAAAAAAAAAATTAAAAAAAAATATATATATATATATATTCGCATACGACAACATCCATGATGCCATTTTTTAATATTAGCACCTTAACACACCCAAAAGTCACGAGCCGCCACTGGTTGAGACTCTAGTGTGGTATATTCACATAAAAAAAAAACATTTCAAATTTCGAAAATTGCGTATGTTTGAGCATTACATTACCCAGGAATATTTCACATCACGCACATCACAACATATATCCTAAATTTAGTATTTTGATGATTTCTCGACAAAAGACCACTTGAGTTCAAGGCACACAAATAAGTTGTCGCAAAAATAGATTGCGTAGGTAGAATAAATCCAATTGAAATGTGTTATTCAATTCAATATCTAAAATCCCCATCCCCTGATGTCGACTATTATATTTATAACACAATGTAATATTGAATGTTTGAACTGAAGAACTAATCCATACAAATCACGTCTCTCTTCAAATCTTTTCAGAGAGATTCTTTGTCCCGGCGACAGAAAGCCCCACTTTCGGGTAAATCTCTGCTACTCCCCCTTTCAACCGTCCCACCCCCGTCCCACCCCCGTCCCACCCCCGTCTCACTCCCCCTGGGGGAGGGGGGGTGCCAGTGGGTGCGCCGGTAGGTCGCCAAGGACGTTGGGAGGTTTGATGTTTGGCTCGTGCCAAATATTTGCTGTTTGTTTCTATAATAAGACCAAACCACGAAGAGCAGAACGCATTTCGCCACTACATATTTTGGTATTCAATTTCTAGCAAAAGATTTTTCATAGTTGGAAAATTTTGACATTTGTCGTTGCAATCTTACTTGTACATACATTATTGATGAGTTTATATATAGAAGTATCTATGGCGGGCGGCGTGGATTTGATTAACATAACAAATCTACAGTTTTATTCCAACATTTATGAAATTACGTACACTTCACCTTCCAAACAAGAGAACTGTAATTGTTTACATTAGATTTAAATTTGTGTAAAGCCAGGGCAACGCCCAGTTAGATGAAGTACTCATACCTACTTACAATATTGCGACGTTGTAGTAGAATTGTCACAATAATACAGCCGTGGTGATGATGTCCTGTAACTGTCCTGCCAGGAACACGAAAAGAAATTAAATATAGGAATTCATCCCCCATCCCCCTTCCCCCTTCCCCCTTCCCGGATTCCCGTCCCCCTCCTCCCTTCCCTTCCTACCGCTAAACTAGTTGAAATACTCATTTTTCAAACGCGCCACCTATTGTAATTTTGTAAACAATTTCAAACCGCCAGAGCTCATCATTACATATACAAACCTTCGTGGACGTGCGCACAATAAATTACCAAAATTTCATCGCAATCGGATGAATAGCATAGGAAATAATTTCATAACGCCAAAGCTCATCATTATACAGAAACCATCGATCACCGTCAACCACCAAAATTTCTTCGCAATCGGATGAATGGTTTAGGAACGCATAAGGGACAAACAAAAAAACATCCATTTGGAAGATTCAGATTAGTGTATTCTGTATATAAATACAGATCCCTCCGTTATATGTTATATACATCTTAATATATAAAACAAAGTCGGGTTAGTTACACTATTTATAACTCGAGAACGGCTGGGCTGATTTTGACATTCCACATGATATTAAACAAATACAAGATACACTCAGTTTTAAGTCGTCACTAAAAACATTCCTTCTGAACAGGTCTCATTACACATTAAGTGAATACCTCACATAGGTACAACTGTTTTTATATTTATATAATAAATTAAAACAAATTCACTTTGTATTACACCACTTTTATATTTATATTTCATTTGTGTTCATATCTGCATAACATGTTAGGTTAACTGGAAGAAATAGGATATATGTACCTATAAGTTATACCTTTTGTACTAAAAGAAAATTTTGTACAATAAATGATTTTGATTTTGATTTTGATGATCTCTGATTTATTGGATTTGTCTCCGCCCCGGATAGGATAATAACTATTAAAACACCACAAAAGTTAAAGAAATAAATAGTTATAAAGAAAATTATTTTCCCTATACATTTTGTATGGAACGCATTCTCCTATTTTGAAAGAACTGCAGCAATATTGTGAGGGGTATAATATTGAACTGTGCATGAATTCCAAACATTCAAAAACGTCAAATGTCAATGCGTTGATTGTTGTGCATTTGTTTTTAATCATATAATGCTGCCCTTCTTTCTTACACACTCAATGTCAAAAGTCGAAAATGAGACAAATGGTGAACGTATGTCTGCACACCTCCAAAGGAAAAATACAATAATTATAATAAATCTCTGAAATGGAACGCATTTTTTTACATAAGCTCCACACAGGAGGCCCTGAGGAAAATAATTTCTCTCAGGACCTATGTCAGGAGATGCTGTGTGGAGGATCTTTTTAAGGAATGGGGAGAATACAAAGTTCTGGAAAGGAAAAGGGTATGAGGGGTGGGTAGGAATCTGGGGGTGTCCGGGAGTGACGGACGTATGAATCCATCCCTAAAACTGTGGTGCAAGGCAATGGGTCGAGAGAGTCCGACTGGAAAGGTCAAAAGGCCTCCCTCAACCAGTCTCTCTCGATCCGGCCCGCCACGCAGCAGGTGGGCAGGCGCATCAACTGCCAAGACCCGGACATAAGTCACCTCATGAACCCGGGCACCCCTGCTAAATCACCAAACGTAGCGAACCACTTGGGGTGATCTATGGCAGAGGTGTTGGTTATTCAATAAATGGTTCCCGGAGCGGCGGCACCCGTATCCGCCTCCCGAATTCCTGTAAGTAATTGTAAAAGTAAGAAAATCACAAAAATATAAATCCGTACACAACGCCATCTCTGATACTGACAAAAACAAAACACGGACAGTTGCGCATTGATAATTGCTTCATTGCGTAATTTTTAATTTAATAAAAAAACTGAATTTAATTCAACAGCTATTGATTCTGAGGCGGTACGAAGTTCGTCGGGTCAGCTAGTATAATAAATAAATAATGAAGTATTCTATAGTATCTTGTTAATAAAGCTGCGAGTCCCGGGCAATATGACCACTGACCCTAACATCGTGGTCGTAGCTGATAAGGAGAGGGCGAATGGCGAGTTTCCGGCGCCATAAAACCGGAGCAGCTCAGCTAAGGGAAGGTAACCCCTACAGAAAAATCCCTGGAGAAGGCAATGGGAAACCACTCCAGTATCTTTTCCCAGCATATCACTATGGAGAGAAACCAAACCATGGCCCCGAGTCCCGGGCGGCCCTTAAATGGGCCAGGGGTGCGAAGAATCTCCCGGCTCAAAATAGTGAATTCAAAAATAAGATTAGGAACATGGAATGTTAGAAGTTTATACAGCGGTAAATTGGATAATACGATACAGGAAATGGAAAGATTAAAAGTAGATATCCTTGGAATTAGTGAACTGAGATGGACTGGCAGCGGCATACACCAACATGAGAAGGGAAATCTATACTACTCAGGAAGTGACCCACAGGATAGAAACCGTCAAAACGGAGTTGCTATATTTGTCATGGAAGAAGAAGTATGTAAAATTTGTTAAGAATTTTGTACCCATCTCGGACAGAATAATATTATTACAATTACACTGTCAACCCATCAACATTAATATTATTCAAGTGTACGCACCAACAGCGGAAGTGAGATATGATGGTGATGTGGAATCTTTTTATGACTCACTAGCCAGTACATTGCAAAGTTTGAAAGGAGGAGAAGTCAATTTTGTCATTGGAGATTTAAATGCCAAAATTGGCGAAGGTCGCCGCTCTCATATAGTTGGTGAATATGGCTTAGGCATAAGCAATCAAAGAGGTGATAGACTATACGAATTCTGCCAGGATAAAAATATGGTTGTATTAAATACCTGGTTTAAACTCCCGAAAAGAAGGCTTTATACATGGAGATCACCTCAGGATGGAACAATCTATGATATTGTCAGGAACCAAATAGACTATGTGTTAGTAGACCATAGATTCAGGAACTCTGTAAAGAGAGTCACCACGTACCCTGGTGCGGACATTGGTTCTGACCATGTTTTGTTAACTGCCGATATTGTTTTACGCTTAAAACAAATAAAAAAGCCCAAAAACAAAATTAAAATGGATATCTCGAAACTCCACGAAGAAGTGGTCAGAAATAAGGTATCTCAGACTTTGAACGATAATATTAAGCTTCTCCCTTGTGATCCGTCGATAGAAATACAAACACAATGGGATAACCTTAAGTCAGTTATATGTGAAACCTGTGATACAAATTTGAAAGCTGATAAGCAAATTAGAAAAAAGAATTGGATGACTGACCACATTTTGAACTTAATGGATGAGAGACGTAAACACAAACATAATGAGACACAATATAAAAACTTACAAAGAACGATTAGACGTGAAATTAAAAAAGCCAAAGAAGAATGGATGAAGTCACAGTGTGAAGAACTAGAGTCATACAGTCGTAGTCACAATGCATTCAAACTTCACAAAAAATTGAAGGAAATTACGGGCACTTCTAGAAGAATTACTCCATCATGTTTAGTTGACGATTCCAATAAATTAATATTGGATGAAAAAGATATTCTACAAACATGGGAAAAGTATATTCATGATACATTCAAAGATATTAGACCGGATATTAATATTCCTAATGATCAATTGCATGGACCATCGATTTTAAAATCAGAAATTCTTCATGCGATAAAGACTTCAGACAATAGAAAAGCGTGCGGACCAAACGATATTCCAGTTGAGGTGTTGAAGCTCTTTAATGATGAAAATGTTGACTACCTGTTGAGGTTATTTAACTCTATATATGACACAAGGAATATACCCCAAGATTGGCTAAAATCCACCTTCGTGACATTGCCTAAAAAACAATACCCTAATAAGTGCAGTGACTATCGATTAATAAGCCTGATGAGTCATGTCCTTAAATTATTCCTTAAAATAATACATGCCAGGATACGCAATAAGTGCGAGCAGGACTTGGATGACACTCAGTTGCGTTCGGGACGCGTGAAGCATTATTGTCTATCGACGTACTATTGCAAAAGTGTCGTGACCAAAGAAAGGAAGTCTTTGCCTGTTTTATTGACTACGAAAAGGCATTTGACAGGGTAAAACATGCTGACCTAATGAAAATGCTTGCGGATTGTAACGTTGACACCAAAGACCACAATTTCATTAAAAACCTGTATTGGTTCCAAACAGCAGAAATAAGACATGGGAATGAGAGATCTAATGCAATTGCCATTCAGCGTGGAGTACGACAAGGCTGTATCCTGTCGCCACTATTGTTTAATCTCTATTCCAACTATGTCTTTAAAAGAGCCCTAAGTAATACTGATAAGGGTCTGAAGATCAACGGAGTTGTCATTAATAACATAAGATACGCAGATGATACTGTATTACTAGCTGACTGTATCGATGACCTCCAAGACCTATTAAATCTTGTTAATAATGCTGGTGAGCAACTGGGCCTAACAATCAACGTCAATAAAACTAAATGGATGACATTTGGACGACTAGATCACTCTGAATCAGTGATACTGTTAAATGGTTGCAATGTCGAAAAGGTGGAAAGATTGACCCAGATGTGGAGGTTAGATGCAGAATTGAAGCAGCAAGAACTGCGTTCATTAAAATGAAATCCCTCTTCTGCAATGACAATATCAGCTTAAAACTAAGGCAGAGAATGCTAAAATGTTATGTGTGGTCGGTCTTGCTCTATGGATTTGAAACATGGACCTTGAAAGTAAATACCATGAACAGGTTCGGGGCTTTTGAAATGTGGCTTCACCGGAGAATGCTCAAGGTCCCATGGACCGACATGATCACCAACACAGACATTCTCAGGCGGGCTAGAGCAGATAGAGAACTGCTTACATTAATAAAAATCAGGAAAATTTCATATCTGGGTCATATACTTCGAGGGGAGAAGTATCACTTGCTCCATTTGATATTGAAAGGCAAGATAGAGGGTCGCCGAGGGCCTGGTAGGAGACAAATGTCTTGGCTGCGTAACATACGAGAGTGGACCGGCATTAGAAGTGTGGAGGAGCTATTCCGGGCAGCGCAAGACAGAGAGACATTCTCAAGAGTGATCGCCAACGTCGGGGGGACCTGATACGACACGCAAAGAAGAAGAATAAAGCTGGTGAGCAACTGGGCCTAACAATCAACGTCAATAAAACTAAATGTATGACATTTGGACGACTAGATCACTCTGAATCAGTGATAGAGTTAAATGGTTGCAATGTCGAAAAGGTGGAAAGATTTAGATACCTCGGCAGTATTCTCACGGAGACTCTTGACCCAGATGTAGAGGTTAGGTGCAGAATTGAAGCAGCAAGAACTGCGTTCATTAAAATGAAATCCCTCTTCTGCAATGAAAATCAGCTTAAAACTAAGGCAGAGAATGCTAAAACGTTATGTATGGTCGGTCTTGCCGCATGGATGTGAAACATGGACCTTGAAAGTAAATACCATGAACAGGTTCGAGGCTTTTGAAATGTGGCTTCACAGGAGAATGCTCAAGGTCCCATGGACCGACATGATCAACAACACAGAAATTCTCAGGTGGGCTAGAGCAGATAGAGAACTGCTTACATTAATAAAAATCAGGAAAATTTCGTATCTGGGTCATATATTTCGAGGAGAGAAGTATCACTTGCTCCATTTAATATTGAAAGGCAAGATAGAGGGTCGCCGAGGGCCTGGTAGAAGACAAATGTCTTGGCTGCGAAATATACGAGAGTGGACCGGCATTACAAGTGTGGAGGAGCTATTCCGGGCGGCGCAAGACAGTGAGACATTTTCAAGAGTGATCGACAAACGTCGGGGGGACCTGATACGGCACACAAAGAAGAAGATTCTATAGTAGGTAGGTATACTCGTAAAGAGTACATTTCGATAGAGGTAAACAAATTAATTATTAATATTTTAATATTATTGTAGCGTAGTTCCCAGAACCATAACTCATTGAAGTCTAGAATAGCATTTGCCAAATTCCGGCAGCAAAATATACGAGGAGTCGAGGAGATAATATAATTAATATATTTTGAGTGAGTTCCTTACTATTTGATTTTAATAACAATCGTAAAATGAATGTGAAATAAGTAAATACTTTAATGCCTAATAAACTGTAGACCCATGTCAAACTAATATGTCGCACAATTTTAGAATTGAGGCAAATGACATAAGCATCTTTTCACACCGATCCCTATATGGAAAATATGTAAATGAAAAGTCTTTGCTATGAAGAAATAATATTTTGGGACCGTTCTGTCAAATCGTCAAAAAATGGCAAAACTTTGAACATATAGAACCTAATTTAAATCCTATTTTTATACCGGACTGAAAGACCGCATGAAAGCATCTGTCATTTTACTTTGCCGTTGCCGTCAACGAACTATCAAAATTACACGCGAAATCCACAAACCCGAAAAGTAATTAATACACATTCGCAATCAATGGTTACTAAACATATAAAATAGTATTTTTTATCAATATTTTAAATATAAAAATTACATAAAACAATGACATGACAGTTGTCAAGACGTCCGCCATCTTTGGTTTTCAAGTTCTAATTGTAGAGAGGGAATAATTATTGACCGGTCAGTGATTGGGTGGGCATAGCGCTTAGGTCCCACCCAGGCGTCGCGTGTTCGATTCCTCGGCTGGCTAAGTCCTCCATCACAACACAAGCAATATTTTCGGCTTTCTGTGGTGGTAGTAGGAGATTTTCAAACATTTTTGGGTTATTCGTAACCCGGGAATGTTTGTCTTTCTTTTTTTTTTAATTAAAGAAATAATAATTTAATTAAATTAAAGGTGAATTAAATTTTTTGTATTAATTTTATATACGAAAATTGGAAAACTTCATAATTATATGTAAGATTGGAGTTGAGTTCAGACATAAAAAAGATGCGGTGTTGAACGGAGGCGAGGTATTTTTATAAGGTTGACAGAATGGAGGATAAGTATTTATTTATATAATCGGTACTGTACGTAAATCGGTAACCAAATACAACACCTTTTTTTCATCCCCAATACATATAAAAAACGTGTGATTCAAATTTGTGATACAAAGAAGTGTAATATAAGTTACGTACATATTTTAGTGAGTTAATTATAATGTGATGCCAGCTTTAGACATTTTACGACATAACATAAGTAATTACAATTTTAAAATCCAAAATCGGTGAATAATTATTTTGGCAATGATTGTTTTGCGTCCTACATAATATGAAAACCCGAAATAATTATAATATTTAGTTAATTTTAATTATTAGGTTAAATGATTAAGTAGTTACTATTATTAGTATATAGTTTGCTTTATATACAAACTCAATTCTTTCGAGAGCAACATATAAAAATACAGTAGTCGGTGATTTAATCCAATGTTGTATTTGAATGCGCATATTGAAAAAATTGGACAAAACTATGTACTCATATTCATGCACCGTATATACAATCGAAAACAAACAATTTATCTTAACCCGTCAGGGTCGCATTTCGGAACAACCGGTATCTACATACCGGTCTTATAGAAATCGTTGTCTTCCTTACTATCACAAAGTGAGAAAAAATGTGATCTCAACAGTGTTAGAAAGAGAAAAAACCAAGTTTTATATTCAAATCTAAAAATTATCCACAATTAAGTAAAATGTGCACCTTCATGAAACCAAAATTTCGGATCGCAATTTGAAAAATAATTATGAAACTTTGAGAATTTATTTTTATTATTTTTACATGGAACGTCGATAAAGAAAAATGACATTTATAATACGTTTGTCTAATCAAATATGGATGTATTTTTTTTTTTACCTTCATCAGTTATCAGTAGTTAGAAAAACGTAAGATGAGTCATTATTAAAAAAAAAATTACGTTTGCGTGAAAAATTTTTATATTTTAAAAAATTATTATTTTTTTAATTCGAAATAATTACATTAGCGCCATCTGTGAATGGGCAGTTTATGCATACTTTGAAGATAACCCCTAACGCACGTAAGGGAACGTACCCATACTACGTGACACGTTTAGGGGGGGGGGGGTCTTCAAAATGTCACGCTTGGTACAAATGAGCGGCGGCGGGCTTAGGTTTTTGGTCACCGGGGGGAGGGGGTTAAAAATTTCAAAAAGTTGGTCACGTAGTATGGGTACGTTCCCTAACCAGTGTATTCGGTTTCAATCCGATATCATGAGAGGAAATCTCTGTGACTTCTGTACTCCGGTTTCAATAGCAGCAGTTGCTGGCGATCTTCCAATATCCAACTTATTTCAGAGATCATGCATTAATTTACTAGACAACTAGACGATGGTCTCTTCTTCTTCTAAATAATATTATTTATCTAAAAAAATTCTAAGCACGTTTCCATTTTATCTTTGAACTTCATCGAATCTTACAAAACAATTTACTCAAAGACTTGTAGGAAAAAGTTTTACTCGTGATACAATGTAATAACTAATAACATAATTACTAATTATCAAGTGAGAAAGTTTTTTTAAGGTTATAGTTAGTGTTTGTTTATATTGGTTGTAGATAAATCTTTAAAATACTTTACTATTTTCAACTTTATCGCTTAAAACTGTCGGTCGGTTTCAAAACAACCTTTCCTTCGCCAGGGCACGAGAACTAACACACTAAGGAGTTAGTTTAAGAGTTCAGATTGTGGCCGATGCTAGTTTCTAGTTCCTATCGGAGTTCAACTTAATTTAATTCAAATCTATTTTGTAATGGCAACATTTTGTATGTACGGGGTACGTTGCGTACTCTTTCAGACGCGTATGACATTACACCAATACTCCTTCATATTTGAAGGGTATTTGTGACGACATGACTCCAAAGATTCGTAGGGAAAACTTAAAAGCATTCATAATCTGATCTTTCATAGGTGGCGGTAATTTAATTATTTTAGGAAGAAACACTTTTGCAAGTTATTCTTTAAAATATTAAGATGAATTATTTGTTTAAGCCCGTACATATACAAAATGAATTTGAATAAAACATCTATCGGATCTGCCCTGATGATGGAAACTGCAACGATGTCCGAAACGTTGGCTAAAGAAGGAGGTAGCGCAACACGGCATAACACCCCAAAAACAAATAACGAAAATGCTTTTGGCTGTGAAAATCTTAAAACGTACTTGAATCAATAGTTTTGTGCGTATACAAACTCAATTCTTCCAAGAAAGGCACACAAATACAATATTGAATCGGTGATTCAATCCAAAGTTGTACATATTTGTATGACTTTCTCCAAAAAATTGAGTTTGTGACTAATGAAAAAACTTTTTATTCACATTCATTTTGCGTTTGTAAGGGCGCAATCAAATAATTCATCTTTACTTCTTCAAACACAGCATACTTATTTTGTGACACCTTTTTAATTGGAAATTAATAAAGTTCTTAGTTTTAACCACTTTTATTGTTAAAAACTAACATGTTTCGTAGCAACGCTTAGGTATTTTTTTGTTATTTGTTTTTGGGGTGTTATGCCGTGTTGCGCTACCTCCTTCTTTAGCCAACGTTTCGGACAGCGAGTTTCCGAAACGTTGGCTAAAGGAGGAGGTAGCGCAACACGGCATAACACCCCAAAAACAAATAACAAAAATATGTTTGGCCGCGAAAATCTAAAATCATATCGAATGCTTAGATCGGGGTTTACTTAAAACATGTTGGTTTTTAAACAATCCAAGTGGTTAAAACTAAGTATTTGAATCACTTAGAATTCAACTTTATTTTAAGGCATAACTTGTAAAAGTGTTTTTTTCCTAAAATAATGAAATTGGCGGCCTCTGTGTTTCCTCCTTCCTACAACATGGGTCTCTTCAAGACCAATGTTCATTCCTTCCTCTCCTCAAAAAGACCCTCCACACAGCATCCCAGATGACATAGGCCCTGAGGGAAATTATTTTCCTCAGGGCCTCCTGTGTGGAGTTAATGTAAAAAAAAAAAAAAAAAAAATATTATGAGCGCGTGGATCATCTTCCTAAGAAAAAATCTGTATTTATTTATTGGTGACATCTTTAGTGATCGGATTCCTTCAATCTTTCAATTCCTTTGATTAATTTGTGTTATTTCACAATTAATTCATTAAAAATAATATATAGTATATTTGCGGCATGTTCCAGAGTGAAAGATACTATCAGTATCGCACTGGTGTACCATTCAGAATTGAAACGTTGCTTGAAAATGGCTTTAGCCGTGTTTGGTGACCAGATCTGAATAGCCAGGTACTTCCCAACCTTCCTCTTCCCCAACTCCTTCCCCTCCCCACCACCTTCAGCCTCACAACATACCCCAATTGGGGATGCCATAGACTCACTGGCTCCAGACGGGAGCAGTTGAGATTCTTGTGCGGCATTCACTGTAAAAAAAAAATCTTATTTTTGCTGCGTGTTCTACCCAGTGGAACCGTCCCAGTTTTATAAGAATTCTCTTATATATCAGCACTGATTCCCCCCTAAAACTGTATTCTCAAATCAAGTGATAATGCATATTTCATCGGTTTTTGGCGCTAGCCAATTATGCATAAGACAAATGCACTGATGACAGGTGCACTAAATACGTGGGCGGAGATGTCACTCGGAACAGAAACACTAGCGCCAGACACTTAAACTATAAGTATGAAATATTTAGCATAAACATGCAGTAATTGTCCATAAATTACAAGGTAATCTTGTTCTACATAGGAAGATGCTCCGAAGAACTAGCATTTTTTTATTTATTTATTTATTAGAGATAATATATTACAAAATTATTACATAAAATTTATAATACATTACTCCCAATGAGTTTAATAAAACTCATTTCGGGAAGGACAACATTATACATCTAAAGGAAAATTATTTTTACATAAGAACACGAAATCAATGAACAATACATAGATTTTTAAATGGACTAGACACACTTGATACAGGTAATTGAAGAATATACAAGAGTTACAAAGGAAGACAGATAAATTCGTCACTGGTTAATAAAGTTGCTGAGAAAATATCCTTTTAGAGCCTTTGCCAATATTTTTTTGTTTGATTCTGGTAGTTTTAGGACATTAGGTAATGCGTTGTATTGCGTATGTGCGATGTATTGTAAGGAGTTAATACCAAATTTAGTTGTGTGTGTAGATGACGATAGGTGTATTTGATTTTGTGATAGTGTTTTGTGCTGGTGTATATCGGAATTAAAGGCTGGTTTAGTGTTGGTGTGTGACGAGTGTTGAATTATTTGTAGGATGGCAGTGGTGATGCTATATTTTGGCAGAATGGTAAAGGGAAGAATTTGTGTCAGTGAGTATATGTCTTTGACATGCGTATCTCATGGTAGATGGTATATATTTCTTATGGCTCTATTTTAGATTACTTGTATTTCAGATATTTGTTTCTTAGTAATGGTGCCCCAGATACTAACCAGATAACTTAGGTGAGAGCATCATTGATCCCTTCGGCAGGTTCACTCCTTCCTCTCCCCAAAAAGACCTTCTACACGGCAGCGGCATCTCAAAGATGACTTAGGCCATGAGGGTAATTATTAGTAATAAAAGACTCACGGGCGTTCTACTCGATGATTTTTTCCCAGTTTCGATACAGGTCGTTTTTCATCCAAAATCCTTTGTCAATGTAACAACAACAGGACTGAATATACGAAACACTCGCTTGTACCTGGATTACATGAAGTTAGTAATAGATACGCAGATGTGCCGGATCTATTTAACTGCACGAAAGCTAGGTACAAGATGGCTATTCGATCATTTTATTTTTATTTTTTTACATTAACTCCACACAGGAGGCCCTGAGGAAAATGATTCCCCTCAGGGCCCATGTCATCTTTGAAGATGCTGTGTGGAGGGTCTTTTGAAGGAAGATTAAAAGAAACACAGTCATAGAAACGACCCGTTAATAATATAATAAAAATTTGGACAACTTATATAGCGCTGTTTTTGCGAAAAATCGCCTCAAGAGCGCTGTACAAATTAGCATGGAAAATGTACAAATCTCATGTGACTAATGTACAAATGTCGGGGGTGTGTTTGGCGTGTTTCCAGATTATGCACCGGTGCCGAGGGAATCAATGACACTAGTTCCTCGGAGCATCTTCCATTGTAATACTGGTAGAAAAAGGACAGCATTCCCACCTGACGCCTATGCTCTAAAGATTGCAGTCCGTCTGTTAAGATAGGAGAATCTATCAAACGGACCGCCCGTTTCTGCACAGAGTCAAGGGTTTTTTTAGGTATTTTGGAGCTCCAGACCAGAGGTGGGTGCCAAATTCAACCTTGGGGCGCACTTGCGATTTGTACAGGGTTAGCAGTTGTGTACTATTAAAGTATCTGCGGGCCCTGTACAGTACGCCCAGTTTCTGAGAGGCTAACTTAACTCTGGTTTCGATGGAGGCCCCGTACCTGAGCTGGTCACTTAGAGTTACACCAAGCATATCGATGGATATTCTCAATCAATATTAATTATATTTATAAGTATTGTATGTAATTGTAGCTCTTTATGTCATTTCTCAACCAAATGCCACAATTAACTTATGTACTCTTTTTATTATTTCTTATGTAGGTACAACTAATATTTTGTGACATGTAATCTGTATTTATGGTATATTCATACTGTTAATAAATAAAAATAATAAATAAATATGGATACGGAATGAAAAAGGACATGTTCTATTTTTGTACCGATTTTCGTACAGTTTAAGATGGCTGACATTATTTGCCATCGGTCGTCTGCCATTTTTTAAATGTAAATTATAATATTATTTATTTCGTTTTATACATAAAATATTGACGGTCTCCGTGGTCGAGGGGTGATTTGTGTTATTTCACAATCAAGTCATTAAAATAAGATATAGTAAATATATGGCACATTCCAGAGGGGAAAATACTTCCAGTATCGCCCTGGTGTAAGAAAATTGAAACGTTGCTTGAAATGGCTATAGCCGTGTTTGTAACAATATCTGAATAGCCAGGTAGGTACCTTCCCAACTTCCCCTTTCACACCCTCCTCCACTACCTTCAGTCTCACAACTTACCCAAATTATGGATGCCATAGTCTCACTGGCTCCGGACGTTTGGAAACAGTTGATATATTTTGATGATTTGTCATCGGCAACGGCAAAGGCAAATGACAGAAGCTTTCGTGTGACAAACGGCGATGTTCCCATTTTTTGACGATTTAGTACCGTCCAAAAATATTATTTCTTCTCTAATGGCATTTGTCTGTGTATGAAATTTAAGTATTTTGTTTTTATTATTGTATAAAAGTTACTTACAATGGGAATTCATACCAGCTAAGCTACTGCAGGTAGCTTGTCAGCAGTTTTTGAAAAATGAAAATAATGATTGTATAAAGGTGCTTTAAGTATAAAGCAAATATTTTTCACAGGGGTTTCAATATAGTTTTCAAAACGGGATCGGTATGAAAAAAGCGTTCTGTAAAATGCTCAATAATCTTAATGCTTAATATCTTTTAAAAAATATTATAATATAATTGAGCTACTTTATGTACGGTTGGTTTGTCACGGAACATGTTGAACGTGTGTTTATAGGCATTATGCATATATGGTTAGATAGTTGATGAGAACGGTTATTACGAGGATTCTGTTATTAAATTCTACCCATGCGAACTCGTCTCACAATCAAAATTTATATGGGTCGATCTTGTCAGGAATCACCGCAATCTGTCACTTATGAACGGTGTAGGAAAGATATGGGGTGATAAATGATAATGATTTTGCATAATAATAATACTGCCTTATTTTAATAATATCAAACAATATCGCTAATGAAATATTTGAAACATGATATTTTTATCGATTCATGGTGATTCGAAAGTTTTCCCGAAAAAGGGAAATGAAGCAGCTAGTAGGTTCCTACCAGAGTGAAAATCCCTCTAACTCTAATTTGTAAAAGACAAACTTGTAAAACAGAAATGTATATGTTTGAAAAAAATGTAAATGTCGTGGTGTAATTTAGAGTGTTTTGTTTGTTTCTGATAAAACCAATAATAATAACTAAATAAATAAAATTAAAACCGCCAAGCAAATAGACGAGCTAAATTTATCTATTTTTTGGTACAAAGCTTATACTTTGTGGTTTGACTTATTTAATGAAATAAAACAATTACTTTGTTTATAACCATTTATTTATTTAATACCGACCGGCTTCGCTTAACACACAAAGCATCATCAGGGTATAAAATAAAACTGTTTAACTATTCACCCTGATGATGCTTGTGTTAAATTAAGATGGTCGGTATTAAGAAAATAATGTTAATAAATTGTTTTATTTCATTAAATACATCTAAGTGTAATACTAAGTCTGGAAAAATAAGCTCTGATGTTTTAGTTGTAAAGATATATCTAACAAACTCCCAACCAGTATCAAAAAAATAACTACTAAGTGCATCACCTCTTGGCTGAAGGAATTATCGAAAAAACTGACTAGTATTTTAAAAACATCGTTATTAAAGTTGCTAAAATACCCTTTTTGACGTTAACTCCACACCGGCCGCCCTGAGGAAAATCATTTCCCTAGTCTATGTCATCTTAGGGGGTTCTTGAGTCTTGAAGAGACCCATGTTGCAGGAGGGAGTGAGAACACTGAGGCCGGCAAATCGTTCCACAGCCGAGTTATTGAATTCAAGAACCACACCAAGTAGTCGCTGAAAACCCTCTTTACAAAATCTAGTTCCCATCAGCACAGGATCTCTTAGTATATATAAATATTATATTTTGTATATAGATATATATATCTACTAAAAATGTAAAAAATATAATAGTCATTAAAATAAATAAAAAACAAATGAAGGAGTGCTCTGGAAAATGCTTGTATGCCTTATTTCAAATTCATACGTACGTTCACGTTCATTTTACATTCTCCGACCTACGGACCTACCTAGTATTTTTTTTAAATTATGGCATTCGTCTCACAGCATCCAAGTTGAATGTGAGAAATACAATAGTTTAGGTTATGTGCCTTGTTTACCGAGTGAGTATCATTTTCAAAAAGTCTAACCCTTGACACAATAACATGCCAAAAAACAAAGTAGAGTTCAATGGGTGCCCAGGAAAACAGTGCCGGACCTTGCCGGACTAACGAAATCTGTCGCCCTGAGCAAAAGGTCCGATGGCGCCCCCACACCCCGCATTTATTATTTTCAGATTAAAAACTTTATCCCCTGAAAAAATTGTCTCCCCAGTGTTTTGGTATAAAATTTTTTTGAAAAAAAAACGAGTGTGCTTTAGACCACACGACTGAAGTAAAACTTCACTAACTTATATCTCCCTCTCAACTTCCGTTCACCTCGCCCGATCACACTTTTCATAACGCTCTCGTCACGCATTCACCAGCTTACTCCCCATGTCAAACGTGCGTAAATAAGTTTTACTTCAAAAATCTTCCAAAAAGTCACCGGAGACCAAAATTTCTTTTACACCAAATAATGTCAGAAATCACCGTTTAATGTAAGTGAAGCCATTTACATTTTTGAAAAAAACAGCAGATTCGGCTCTGTTAAGAAATACGACACGGGATCGCAAAGCCAAAGTCGCGGCACGTGTTGGCAAAACAGGGCGACATTTACACAGCGAGGAATATTCTCTCCGAAGGCCTTTCGAACAATAAAAACCACTTCATCGGGACATTATACTATAAAAACATAAACGAGATTATTTAAATGTACTCACAATGGGATGCAGCGTACCAAAGAAGGCTACTACAAACTCTTCGATGTTTAAAAAAAACAAACTCTTCGTTTTTGAGTAAATCGAGTCCGAAGTTGGCATTTATCAGGTCAAATTTGTAGAAAGAAAATCAAGAAGTGATTCAGAAGTTTCCTTCCTTATACTACGAGTTTCCAAACACCGTGTATGTCTACACTTATTTTGCCTGATGTTACCATTTTCATTACTATCTTATTAATCGCCTAATAAATCATCCGCTCCACCACCTTCTTTAGCATCTATTTTAACATTTACTTAATTACCCAAATCATGATCTACTTAATCATCAGTACCATCATCTACTTCTACATCTTCTTCAGAATCAGATTCAACATCTAATACATCGTCTACTTCATTGTTAACTTTATCATTACCTTCATAATCTGCTTCACAATTGATATCATCGTCTATTTACTACTATGTAATCTGCTTCGCTATCCTACAACCTCATATGCTTTATCGTTGATTTTATCATCTACTAAATCATCCAAATCATCATTTCCTACTTCATCACAGGGTGCGAATTACCCTCCTCCACAGTTTCCCAGAAGGTCCCAGAATAAACCTGTCAAACATGCCTCAAACAAACAAAAAAAACATCGCTCGACAAACACAATATTCTCTCACTACCAAATTACACATTTGTTATTCCAGTCCTCAGCAATATTATTCCTACTTAAATTTCGTAAACAAGCTCCGAGGTATTATATAAAATGTACGAGGTATTTATTTATAAACCACATGTAAACAAGGGGAAACCACACGAAAGTATTTTTAAAAATAATACCATCCAATCCATTCAAAGGCAAATTATTATAACACCCTTTCTGCAGACATAATGGTTTCTGTTTTTATTTGCACGTTTTAATTGACTGAGCGTTGCGAAGTTCTGTATAAACTGGATCGTAGGCATTTCATCAACTGTTATAATAATCTGTTATTTGTTTGGGTGTTCTGTTTCAGGTTCAAGATGGTGGCTGTGTTGGATACTACCTTCCAGAGTTCGCATGATCTTGGATTCTACTAGCTGCCATATCGAAATTATCAATATCATGGTTGAAGTATGAAATTTGAATTGTGTATTTCTTTTGTACAAAATTCTTAGGATTAATTTTGACAAGGAAAGTCCAAAATAAGATACAATAAAAATAAACATACAACAAAAATAACAAGATGTTTGGGTTTCACTTATTGGTCGTAAACATAATTAAAATGTGGATATTAAATTATGTAAGAGTTGAAACACACCATTATGGTAGGGTCATTACAGTTTGTTAAAGACATCATTTAAACGAAGTCTAATAAAGGGGCCTAACCAACAATTATTAAGGTTTACTAAAGTAACCGCGTCTAAGATGAATGAACGAAGTTTTTTTTTATATAAATACCTCACAAGAGTCCCAGCTGCTCCCGTCTGGAGCCAGTGAAACTATGGCATCCCCAATTGGGCATACTATGGTATCCCCATGTTGTGAGGCTGAGGGTAGTGGGGAGGGAAGGAGATGGGGAAGAGGAAAATAGGGAAGTACCTGGCTATTCAGATCTTACACCAGGGCGATACTGAGAGTATCTTCCAATATGGAACGTACCGCAAATATACTATATATTATTTTTAAATAATTAATAAATAAATTTTATTTGATTAATACAAATTAATCAAATAAAATTTATTTGCCCACGCCGGGATTCAATCCCGCGACCTTTGGATTGTGATTCTTCCAGCTCGTCCACGCCGGCCGTTGTGGTCGAGCGGATCTATGGATCGCGTATACGTTTTTTTTCAAGTCTAAGAGCTTCGTTAGTTCAACTCCATTCATTAATAATCCAGTTATTTTGCATAAAGAACGACATTATTCAAAAAGTTGAGTATTTTGACGCTTCTCGGACACACAGGAGGCCGCGCTAAAAACCTCCGCTGTTGTCAAACGATTGTTGGAATCATAATACGTTGCCCGTGCTTGCAATATTAATTGATAGAGGGTATTATCGATCGACCGTGCGAGACCTCCAGTCCAGTGTATCTGACTCACGAGGAGCAAAGATAAAAAATGATGATTAATTCAAAACGTAAATTATTCGTACAGTTCTTTCATCTTTGTACTGATCTCATCAGCATACAAATTGTCAAACAAAGCTGCCGTCTGCCTTGCTCATTAAAATAATACTGAAGATGTAATTACATGAGTGTCGGACAGACTGGCTCATTGCTCATTGCAGAGGTAGGCAGATAGGTAGTTAGTAGTTAGGTAGGAACCGGATAAGATACTCGAGATGAAGAGAGGTAGATAACTCTGCGATTATCTATATAGTTTTTGTTTTGCAATTCGACCTTTCAATTACACTGGTGAATGTAAAATTAAGCAAAAAATCGCATTTTGAAAAAATAATAGTTTAAGTTCTTGTAATTAATTTTGATGTAATCTACGACCTCCATAGGAGAGTGCTTAGTTTCTTGGTAGTTTTCTCAAGAGATCTTTCACATCATCAAATTTTATAAATGTTTTTTTTTTAACATAAGTAATATCAGTGTGGTAGATAGTAGATACTCTCAGTATCGCCCTGGTGAAAGATTACCATTCAGAATGGCTTGAAATGGCTTTTTCCACGTTTGGTGACCAGATCAGAATAGCCAGGTAGAAAACTCCCCCATTTTAAAAACTCTATTGTTTTCCATTTTTTTACATTCATATTTTACATTAAGATTTACAGGAAAAGTGTTACAACATCTTAGTCACTCTGTCATAATTTTAATTCTTTTATATAATGTAATATTTTAATCATTTGAATTTGTTTTGGTAACAGATTAAATTTACGAAGACCAATAAAACTGGTTTGTGTTTGCATTTATTGGTTTAGGGGTGTAATTTTGATAATTCTTATTATTTTTGTTTTTAAAAACGTATTGGAGAGTTTGCAGTATGAATAATTAACGAACGTTGAAATATATATATATATTTTTTTGTTATTAGTTTTTGGGGTATTACGCCGTGTTGCGCTACCCCCTTCTTTAGCCCACGTTTCGGACAGCTTTGCAACGTTGACAACGCTGTCCGAAACGTTGGCTAAAGAAGCAGGTAGCGCAACACGGCATAATACCCCAAAAACTAATAACAAAATAATTTTTGGCCGTGAAAATCTAAAATTGCATCTGTTAAATATTTTAGTTTCTTTGTATAACAACTCGGTCGAGAAGGTTTCATTTCATTAAACTTTAATAATGTGCTTTTGAATTATTTTTAAAGGCTTAGTTCAGAACCTTCCTCTCCAAATTAATAAGTAGGTAGATACCATTCAAGATTCAAGGGCGGATTTAGCACGTGCCAATAAACTTAAAGTATCATACTTAACAGTAATTGTTGGTTTTTATTGCCCGTCCTCCCCTTGTGCCCGCCCAGAAAAAATCCTAACAGTAATTGTTAATTTTTTCGCCCGTCCGCCCCTTGTGCCCCCCGCGGAAAAAAATTGTTGATTTTTTATTTTTTTGCCCGTCCGCCCCTTGTCGTCTTCGTCGTCGTCGTCGTCCCCCCCCCCCCCCCCCAGCTGACATAAAACAAGTCAGGTCTCCATTACAATATGTCGGATGACTGAATGCTTTTTGGAGAGGCCAAATGCAAATTCAAACGATAACGGGAGCTACAGATAGATACAAATGAATAACACGTGTAAAACATCTGTACCATTTCAAGTGCAACTGTTCAAGTTTTCAAATACCCGGAGCGAACGGGAGACATAGATGGCACTGGATTTAAAAGGTCATTTCACAATGGCAAATAGCTGTCGATAATGCAGGGATTGAGACTATAAGAAATACTCAACGTCTAGGTCCAGAATCATTACTACCGCCTGCTAAATAAGCCATCCGAGCTAATTGTAATTTTTCACACGGACATATGAATATATCTGATGTCTATGAATTTTTCATCAATAAAGTCTTGGGTTTTGGTGACCCCGGAGTTTTTATTGAAATATTTAGTTAAACAAACCCAGAGTTGCGATGCATATTTAAACTATTAGCAGTAACGGCCGACTGCATTGGCTCAGTAACAGGTGTACCGAATTGAGCGGTAAACTCCCGGGATCGTTTTAGTTGGCTGTAACGGGCAAAAGCTAGTCATAATTAATAATCACTTACGATTTAAGTAGACACCAGTCTACAGATGTATTCTAGTGGTTGTTAATCTTGTGAATATAGTAAATATCTCTTACCTGAAACAAAAAGAAGAAAAAAATTATAATATGCAGTGTGTGGCAAATACGATGCACATATCAACTGTCTAGGGAAAAGCTATAATCAAAGATATTCAAATTATATTTCAATATCTTTGGCTATAATACATTGCATTACAATACATATTAGGCTGCGTATTCGCATGCGAGCCGAACCATGAATTGTAGGAAAGGAATCGCAAACGGCACGAAACGCCGCTTGCGGTTGCTTCTTTCTGTTCCCTTAATTTGTGGTTTGGCTCGCTAATGTATATGCAGTATTACATGTTACGATTGTGATTTATAAAAGACAATAGATATCAGGCTAAATTTAATGACCCGTGACCCGTGGCCCGTGACCAAACCTTTTTAGCAATTTTATTCCACAGATTTTGCCAACGAATTTATTTCGTCTCTTTGTAGATTAGGACGATCATTATATCAATTTGGGAGGCGGGTATGGGTACCGCCAAATGGTTTATTTACGTTTCGTGATTTGGCAGGGGTGCCCGGGTACATGGTATGAGGTTTGTCTAGGTCCTGGCGGCGGATGCATAAG
The DNA here is from genome assembly GCA_929108145.2 of Limnephilus rhombicus. Classification (NCBI taxonomy): domain Eukaryota; kingdom Metazoa; phylum Arthropoda; class Insecta; order Trichoptera; family Limnephilidae; genus Limnephilus; species Limnephilus rhombicus. Next base: position 41,983,872 of record OV815295.1, on the reverse strand, counting down.
CCCACCGAATGCGGGCCGGATCGGGCGGGACACAGGGTGTGGGAGAACTATTGACCTCTCCAGCAGGACTATCTCGACCCATCGGGGGAGGGATGGATTCAAACAATCGTCACTCCTGGACACACCGATTCCTACCCACCCCTCATCTTTTTCCATACTAGAATTTCCCCTACACACCATCCCCAAAAATGGCACAGCGGAGTGTGTAGAAATAATTTTTATTTTACTTTTTATCATTATTCAGACCGTTTATTTATTGGCTTATCTCATAATGAAAAAAAAACGGCAAGACAGAAATGCCGTGCAAATTTCATGACGCGGAAGCTTATCGTTCGAGAATTGTTGCTGATTGTGAAAATAGATAACTGCTTCAAATAAATATCTATATTTCATCTGATAATTTGTTTTTTTAAATTATTTGAGATTTTATCTAGAGAAAAAACATTGACATTTGTCAATTAAACAGTCTGCACGTATATACACCAACTCCACACGGGCGGCAATACACAGTACAAAACTAACTTGGAAATAAAAAACAATATTGGTAATCTAATCTCTACATCTCTATCTCTACATCTCTACATAAATTAAATTAAAGTCCCCCGCGTCGTCTGTCTGTCTGTCTGTTCGCGATAAACTCGAAAACTAATTAACGGACTTTCATGCGGTTTTCACCAATAGATAGAGTGTTTCGTGAGGAAGGTTTAGGTATGTAATATGTCAAGGATTTGTGTAAATTGGTTGAAACATAACGGTAATTGTTAGAAGTGTCGGAAAAAGTCAAGCCGCCTGGTAGCTTTCATCGAAAACGCTGCCTAATCCTTTGGGGATATAACAAAACAATGCGTAGATAGATCTACAAAAAAGTCCACGAAGGCATATATATATATCTATGTTTTACGGATAGCTTACCATACCCATTCTATCTTCTAAATAAACGGTTACGTACATTGCGGTAATTGAAAGACGGATACAGTATTAATCCTTATTAACTTAAATACGTTAGTTACCTTAAGTATTTCATGCACATTATTATAATCTTTCACACCATCTCTACGTATTATAAATTCAAGTCCTCCGCGGCATCTGTCTATCTCTTCGCGATAAACTCAAAGACGGCGGTTATAAAGGTTGGATAACCATCCAGTAGATGATATTGTATTTTATTAGCCACAGCAATGCGTTGGCCGGGCCAATTTGGAGTGTGATGCCGCCTTAACCCGTCGAGATCAACTTTCCAATTCACGATTTGGTCTTGCGAAACCATTCATTCATTACATTTGCCTATTCATGAACCGAAACTGTAAATCTTTCTTGTCTTAAATCTATATATCTGCACATACACTAAAATTATTTTTAAATACGAATAGAACACAAGGGTCCTAATTCCCAATTGCCCGATGTGAGCGGAACTATTATTGTTATTATCATTTTGGTACAATTACATTTTACAACATAATTTGATAAAGTTGGCTTATCTGTGCTGAGGCCCCCATTTTACAAAAATAAATAAAGATGGTAATGAAAAAAAAAATCGGCGTATACTTGTATTATGAGGTACGATTGTGTGTTTTGTAATGTTATTGTGTTGCGTGTGTAGGTACGCTTTATTGTACATATTGTGTAAAAAAATGTAATTTGCCTATTATCTTTTAATTTTTTTTCTGATTTTTTTTTGTTTATATTTTTTTATCGAGTGAAATATTGTTGAATGCTCTTATTGCCTGGTATTTATGTTGTCTTTGTCCAAAACTTGTGTTTACCGTCGGAGTTTTTTTGTAAGCCTGTCTAACTGGTCTATTAGTGATAGTTTGCGTTTGTTGAAATTTGTTTTTTTGTTCAAAAATGTAGTTTAGTAGTGTTTTAACGTGTAATTTCCGTATAAGTACGTCAAACATGTTAAACAAACAAACAAACTAAAAGTCCCAATTGGGTACGAGGGGAACAAGATGGGGAAGAGGAAGGGGAAGTACCTAGCAATTCAGAATTCAGATCTCACTAAAAACGGCTAATGCCAGTGCAAACAACTTCAATTCTGAATTTTTATTTCAATTTTTCTTACAACAGGGCGTTATGAGAGTATCTTGCATTCTGGAACGGAGGCCAGAGTTCTAATTTCACAAAATACTATTTATTAATATTATAAAGGCGAAAGTTTGTATGCATGTATGGATTTTTGTTACTCTTTCACGCAATAAATACTGAATGGACTTTAAAAATTCTTTCACTAATAGAAAGCTACATTATTTGCGAGTAATATAGGCTGTATATATTGGTAAGCTCTGGCGTTATGAATAAGCTCTGGCGTTATGAAATTATTTATTATACGTTTATTGTCCGGACGAAAAGCTAAGCGTTGCTAAATAATTGTTTGACGTGCGCTGTCTTTTTGTTATTTGTTTAGGTAATTAGTTATTATGGATATCCCTTTGATAGTTAAAATTATACTAATCTATAAATATTAATATTATAAATGCGAAACTGCGCGTGTTTGATTATTACGTTTTAATAGGTGGCACGCGAGCTGTTTGAAAAATAAATGGAATGAGATGGAGGGGCGGAGAAGGGGTGGGGGGAGAGGCTGGGGGAGTGGCAGGGGGGAGGGGGTGAAGAGGGGGGAGGGGGGGGGAAATGGAGTGGGAATAGGGAAGGTGGAGGAGGCAGAGTGGGAACCCAATACTATGCGAGCGAAGTCGGGGGCAAAAGCTAGTGTTACGTAAATGTGATAAATTTATGAGAACATTTTTTTTGCATGAAACCAGAACACAGAAAGCTGAAAAATTCATTTAGGACTGCGAAAAATCTTCAATTGGGCCGCAGGATTGGCACGCCTGATCTAGTGCCTGGTACCTTCCCTCATCGGTACTGTTCATATTTCAAGATCACTGAAGTGTGACTTTTAAAACAGCGACATTAATTAATTAAATAGTATTTCGTTCAGAATGGTGTGAATAAATTTCACACAGCGGCCATGATTGTGATTTCCGACCAAGGTCTCGTGTGTAGCAGGCATAATCTTGTATAACACATTATTCATTAGTTAAAACACCATTAGAGGTTTATCTTTATAGGGGTTACTGGATACCACCGTCAATAACAAATAACAATAAAATAAAATTAACCCCTAGAGTCTCTATATTGTGCAATGTATTTCTCTCAGGCCTTAGGCGAACTGTTAAAATGCAGATTGCGAGGGAAACATTTTCACATCACATTCGATTTCAGTTAAATTCGCTATTTTTTTTAATCTTTTTTTAAATAAAAAAAAAAGTGTTTGAAAACAAATGAAAGACTCTTTCTTAAGAATTTTTTTTTTTATTCATTATTTTTTCCCATTATATCTAAATACATATTTATTACAGACAAGCATATAATATATTATTACAGTCCCAATTTGGTAGGCGGATATGGGTACCGCCGCCCGGGAAACCATTTATTGGATAACCAACACCTCTGCCATAAGCCACCCCAAGTGGTTCGCTACGTTTGGTGACTTAGCAGGCGTGCCGGGGTTCATGAGGTGAGTGCGGCGGATGCATCTGCCCACCTATTGCATGGCCGGCCGAGAGAGGCTGGTTAAAGGAGACTTTTTAACCTCTCCAGCCGGACTCTCTCAACCCATTGCCTTGCATCGCAGTTGGAGATTTTACGCGTCCGTCACTCCTTGACATTGACCCCCAGATTCCCACCCACCGCTCGTACCCTTTTCCGTCCCAGAATTTCCTCTTCATCCTTTCCATAAAAAAAAACCCACACAGTATCACCTAAGATGACAGTCCCTTAGGGATGCTATTTTCCTCAGGGCCTCCTGTGTGGAGCCAATGTAAAAGATCTGCAATTTAAAACATTAAAAAGATAAACTCAAACAGATAAACCTTTTAAAGTCCGTTTACTGATTAATACACCAAAGAGCGTGTCACGTGACCTGCTAGGCTGAACCCAAAAATGCAGTTGCGACGTGTGATGGAAAAATATTTTAATTGTTTTAGTAGAAAAAATATGTCATCGGGCAGCATAGTGACATGTACTCCAAATACGAGTATGCTCCGGAATCGCTGGTTAAAATTCTACGGTCCTACCCTGTAAAATAGTTTTTGTGGTGGCGTATTCAAATATGCAAGAAATGCCATGAAAAATGTATACATCACTCATCCGAAAATTTTCCAGACAGAAGCAATTTAAAAGAAGAACAGAGCAGAAATGCGTGAAAAACTTGAATTTTTGTTCAAGACACGGACGATATTTCTCCAAATTGGTACGAGACAGTTATTATCATATCAATATTCATCAATTCTAACAATAAAACATGAATATTCAAACGGGACAATGCATAATTAAAACATGTGTGAAAAAAACAGAATATTTCCAATGATAATTTTTTTTTATTCGACTTGAAAACTGTGATTATAGGTTAGTCATATAGTTTCATCATCAATGTGAATGAATGAATGTTAGTTAGCATAGTTAGTTATACGAAGTTTTGTGGTATCTCAACAGATGTCAGTTAAGTATTTTATTAGAAGAATATCATCTATTGTCCAGTTAATTTAATTTGATGTTTGAATTCTAACCAATGTTTTAACGTGGATACCGCACAACAGTCCCAAGTGCTCCCAACCGTTTGGAGCAAGTGAGACTATCCCATCACATAATTAAGGTATGTTGTGAGTAGTGGGGAAGGGAATGAGATGGAGAAGAGAAAGGAGAGGAAGTAACTGGTTATTCAGATCTGGTCATCAAAAACAGCTAAAGCCAGTTGAAGCAAAGTTTCGATTCTGAATGATGGTCTTTCTTTTGAAGTGAAAACATCTTTAGCAGCGTTGTGATTTAAAACTCGATTAAACGAAAAATAGCAACACTAAAAAGAGATAAACACGTACATCTGCAGAATTTAGCTTGCGAGAGAATGAGATAGAATAATAGGTCTCCTCTTTGTGCGGTGCTTCGTAGCCTATCGTTCACAATTTTGTTCAGTGCTTCGTAACCTTCCCACTCTCGTCTACTTTAGTTTTTTGAAGGTTTCACTTCTACCGCGTGTGAATTGCATACGATGTTTTTTTATGTGTTTATCTCCCAAGAGTCCCAACTGCTCCCGTCTGGAGCCTGTGAGATTACGGCATCCCCAATTGGGGTTTGCTGTGAGGCTGAAGGTAGTGAGGAGAGAAATGAGATGGAGAAGAGAAAGGTGGGGAAGTAGCTGCCTATTCAAATCTGGTCACTGAGGAGATAAAGTATCCATGCCCGAAATAAGATAATGTTTTCTTTGCTTTTGGTGAAATTGGTCAACCATTTTCAAATATAGTAATTCTTGTATATCAATTCCACTGGCCTTTGTAAATTGGCGACATTCATTTTCTTTCAAATCAAACATTTCAAACATTTATTTTTTAAATTCAATGAGCTAAGTTTCATGATTATAAAAACGTGTAGATACGAGTATAATTAAGATAATGCATGAAAGTGAAAATGTTTTCTATCATTATTTTAAGAAAATGTATCCACAAAGACTTTGGTGCCAAAGCATCAAACAACGCCAAGAACGCTTTGTCAGTCTCTTTGCTGAGGAATTGCGAATAAAAGACAAAACTCTGAATAATTCCAAAGATGCAAAATATATTTGAGAAAGAAGAAAAATAAGGACGGAATAACGAAAAATAAATTGAAGCAGTGAAAACGGTGGTATTTTCCCTTACACCTGACTCACTTTTGGTAACACAGGGTACACTTCCACGATTACTAATGGCAATTTTTTTTTCATGTTTTTTCTTTTTTTTACGGCAACTTCAATAAATATCTGTTATGAAAAAAGGTAGAAAATTCCCAATATTCACGAGCGGAACAATAGTGTTTTACTGTTTTGAATCAGCCGCCATGAATTTTATCCTTCTAATTTTATTTTACACAAACTGCAAACTATGAAATCTACTTGAATTTACTTTACTTTGTTTAGATAGAGATAGAACAGATAAAATTTTGTAGATTGATAGATAAAGACATTTCTGGGGGGTCAATGTCGAATGGCGCCACGCCAAGTGGCCAAGTGCATTGGTACAGGTAGAAATGCAGCGGTGTGAGTATGAACTTATTTGGGAGCACAATACCACATTGCCGCCAAAATACAATACCTTAATCAGTAAACAGTATATGCCTAGATATGATTGCCTAAATTATTTGATTTGCTCAAAAGTATTATGTTATTTATTTTTGGGTATTATGCCGTGTTGCGCTACCTCCTTCTTTAGTCAATTTTTCGGACAGTTTTAGTGTCCATCATCAGGGCAGATGTGTAGTGTGATTCGATTAAAAATCTGCCCTAATGATGAACACTCTAATGCTGTCCGAAACGTTGGTTAAAGAAGGAGATAGCGCAACACGGCGTAATACCCCAAAAATAAATCACGATAGTGTATGCCTGTGTGAGGCTAAATGTGTATTTTTTGGCATAATCGCCGACTATTACTAACATTTTTCATTGCTTTCGCTAGCTTCCTGATTTGCTGAAAATCGTGCCATTTTGTTGATCTAAAAAATATCATGAATAAATTTAACAAATCCAATTTCATTGAAAAGCATTAATAATTGTTATATTGAGTTTGACACTGCAAATGTAGATACGAGTACATAGTGCGTACTGACTTAACTTTTGATTTGACCAGTGATTTCTGATATTATTTAGAGTAAAAATGTAGATGAAAAAATAAATACGTGTTGGACAGTTAAGGGCGGGGGGGGGGGGGGGTGGTTACTCGACTGAGTGACCACTGACGACATGTTGAAGATTTTTTTTTGTTTTTTATAATAGAATAAAATTTTGAAAAAAAGAAGAAAAAGAAAATAATCAACAGAGACCAATATTTCCTAATACATTTTTTACTCCATAGTTATTTCCATGAACATATGAATATATCATAAAGCGTATTATTTCCCCCTCCTATTTCGCCGGTTCCATGGAGCCAGCTCGGCTTACGAGAGCCTCGCTTGAATCTAAAAAATGTGACGTCATCATTCTAGTCATGACCAGCGCCTAGGTCACGAGGTACATTTTACGAACAAAAGTGAGAGCTTGTGCTATACATTATACCCTAATATATGTGAACGTAGCGAATGTGGGCGTTTCTCCAGTGAGGTCGTCGCTGGTTACAGGGGTAAGTAAATTATGAAACATTTGTAAAAGTGTCTTAACTAAATACGACATCAAAATATACCTGTGTGAAAAAAGGCGAACCTTTCCTTTGCCGCATTTGGACTACGCAAATATGTTAATAACGTGGCGGGCAATTCGCGCACCCATGTAAAAATGTCTATTCATTCAAAAGCAGATTTTGTTTTTAAGATAGTTCTTATAGTGATATTATAATGCGAGATGCCTATATACTGTCAGATCGATTTTTTAACGAATCACAGTCATCTTTCCCCTCTTCACCCTCCATAGTTTGGTTTTACCCCTCATCTGTTTCTTCTGGTCTATTAAATTTGGATGTCTATGGTTATTTCAAATGTTTAGGAATCAAAAAATTATTTTATTATAAGACTTTAATTACATTGTAAAATGAACTTGCGATAAAAAAATAAGTTCGCCATAGATCACACGAAAGCATCTGTCATTAGCCTTTCCCGGATTACGAATAACTAAAGAATATTTGAAAATCTCCTAATACCACCACGGTAAGCGGAAAATGTTGCTTGTTTTATGATGAAGGACTTAGCCAACCAAGAAATCGAACAAGCAACCCCTGGCTGGGACCCAAGCGCGGTGCCAACTCAGCCACTGACCGGACAAAAAATACCCACGAAATATACGAAACAGACGTTCACAATCAGTAATAAACACATTGTTACACCCTTTTTATCAATATTTTTTAATATAAAAGAAAATTAACAAGCAAATTTCTATACAACGTAGATAAGTAAAACAATCATTAAAAACAAACACGTGCTTTATTTATCCCAAAACGATATGAAAAGACGAATATGATCCACACGGAAACTGGGCGAAAAAAGCAGCGCCCATTTGAATTCGCAATACTTTTACAAGAATTTAGTCGCTAGTGCCGAGAGCCCTATGAACCTAGTGTGGAACAACACGCCCATATCATGATATTATTGATGACTCCTTTAGATATTATAAACACCCGGAAGATTATTAATAACTCGTCTATAATTGACTGAGAGGCGAAGTGATCTAATGTTTACTGATATACTGATTTAAATTAGCAAACAATACCTTGGAATTTGATCCACTAGCCTTGAAAAGTAATCAACCGAACATTCTGATTTGTTTCAGATGCAATTCACACAAAACTGACCAAATAATACAAGCATGCATCGAGGTCCTAAGAACTGACAATTAATGTACCTTTTCAGTACCAGATAACAGGTAGATACAACGCTTTATAAAATTACTATTTTCGCCATTATTCATATACGCATTCAATTAAATCCTTTGAAATGACCATGATATTCGAGCAAATTATCAACGGCACTCTCAAGTCGATGAAATTTTGACCACCTCTGTGGTCGGGGGGGTAAGGCTCTCGACAAGCAATTCGAAGGTCGCGAGTTCAAAACCCAATGTGCACAAATAAATTTTATATGATTAATTTGTGTTATTTCACCATTTATTAATTAAAAATAATGTGTATTATATTAGCGGCACTTTCCGGAGTGGAAAATGCTCTCTGGCATAATAACAATTCAGAATTGAATCGTTGCTAAAAATGGCTTTAGCTCACAACATACCCCACATACCACAGTTGGGGATGCCAGAGTCTCACTGGCTCTAGACGGAAGACTTGTTCGGTATCCATATTAAAAAAGCCAAGTTTAGTGACCAGATCTGAACAGCCAGGCACTTTCCAACCATCACCTTTCAAATCAAAGGATATTATATTTGTATGATTTGTGCAACTGAAAGTATTTAGTAAGTATATGCCTCCGGATCATTGCCAATCGAAAATAATTAGAGAGACGATCAGAAAATGACCTTGTGAATGAACACAGTTATTAGACTTTAAAACCATTGATGATTCAGATTTAGATATGTCAAAAATTTAACCGAAAGAAATACACATTTGAACTATAAAATTATTATTAAAATAAAATAATTTTGCTTTATTCTCACAATCGGTTCCAATTTTGAAAAGTAATATTCATTTATATATTATTTTACATTATTAATTATTACATATTACATTACTTAGGAATATTTCACATCATCACAGACAACCGATATTAGTTCGATCACCGTATTGGTAGAATTTTACACAAAGCATTCTAACTAACCTCAAAAAGAAGCGCGACGGAATGAACGAGCCCGTAAAACGTTCATTCCGTGTTCACTCTGTATAATTTTTCTTTCATTACTTGGGCGAACACCGATGGATCGGTTCACTATTGAATTATTGGCACTTTTGTTTCATTTCTTGTTCAGACGTTTCACTCAGAGTGAAAGAGGCAAAATGAAATACAAAAATGAACGAAAAGTGAACCACCTGGTTCCCGCATTAGAGCAGAACTGGGACAGGAGGACAGGACGGAAATGATCGAGGACCACAGGCAAATAGCGATGGACCGCAGCCGGTGCAGAACATTTGTAGAAGAAGCCAAAATAGGTTTAACCACTACTCCACGGGCATTTGAAACGATTTTCAACACCGGAAATGTTCCGGAAGTGTTTCCATCCGAAACAAATTTAGAACAAAATCGATTCCGCCAATTTATCAAGTTTACATTGAGCACGACCAGATAGTCATCAGGCGATCGGAAATAATCAGCGAATTTATTATTCCGTGCCAAAAACTTTCATGGCTACCGAATTAAATAAGTAATCGATCATATATATACCTGTCTATATGCCGCACTGTAATTACATTCCGATAGACCGGCGTTCCCTATCGCACTCTGTGTGTTTTTTACCGTAGATTATCATAGAGCGGTAACCTTGGGCTGGAGACGAAAATATGCAAAAAATATACTAGAGGTAAAAGAGGCTGGTCATACTGGCGAAAAATATCGGTCAAGGACTAGCAATTGTTAGGTGGGTACCTATTGTACTAAACTAGCAACACTAAAGCTAGGGTTGCCGACACATTCAATGAGATATTTATGATTAAAAAAAGTAAATTACAGAAATTTTTGTCTTTGGCCAGACCAATTTGGGAGGTCGGAATGGGTACCACTTATTCGATAACCAACACCCGTCGATAACGTCACCCTACATGGTTTTTAGCTGCGTTTGATGACTTAGGAGTTAGCGTTCATGGGATGAGGTTTGTCTAGGTCTTGACGGCGGATGCGTTTGCCCTCCTATTGCGTGGCAGGCCGAATCGGGAAAGAATGGTTGAATGAGACGTTTTGAACTCTCCAGCCGGACTTTCGCGACCCATCGCCTTGCACCGAAGTGGGATGCATGGATTCATACGTCCGTCACTCTTGGGCACATTGACCTCAGATATTTAACCATCCCTTATACCTTTTTCCTTCCCAGAACTTCCCATCATTCCTTTCCCTAGGGAAAACCTCCACACAGCATCTCCAAAGATGACACAGACCTTAAGGATTTTCTTTTCTCAGGGTCTCATATGCGGAAATATAAAAAGAACAGTGAAATCACGCGATTATTATAATTACAATTTTAAGATTTGTGAACTTGAAGAAATTTACCTTTCTAATATTATGTGTGATGATGTTAATTTTATGAGTTTATGGGAAATACATATTTCTAATATTGGGCTATTGTATAAATTGAATGAAATGATTGTTAACTACGTGATTTTTCATTTTATTTTAAAGGATTTCGTTATTTCGAGCGCTTCTAAATTATTAAATATGTTGCTATTACAATTTTTGTGAAGAATATTAGCACCGGTGCTTTGATTGAAGATGTGATTAATAAGTTGATTGGCGAAATCCGAAAAGCCATTATTTTTAGCTATATTTTCTTTATTTCTCAAGGATAAATGAGTGGCTTCCTAAAATATTTTTTAATGAAATTCAAAAACCAGATGGTATTTAGTATGTAAGATTGGACCAAATTGTTGAATTGAAAATTATTAAAAGTCTATTTCCCAGATTTTTATTTTTATGGAGTAAAAAGGCTGAGAGGAATTTCGATGGTGAATCTCAGTGGTAAGAGACACATTATAATTATTTTTGTGACTCCTGGAGAAGATTCTTGAAACTAGTTTGGCAAATGTAGAGTAAAGTTGGCAACCCTGACACCTGCCCTGCAGTATTATTATTCGTACCGACAAATCGTGATATAGGCGTGAAGGCAGCCGCAAAGCGATTGTCGAGTGTAGACTTGGACCATGTGCAAAAAAAGTTTTTCCATAATGACAAATGAAAAGTTCGAATAAGATTTATTGAATTAGTTATGCGTGGGTTCACACTCATACTCACACTGACACATGGTGGATGGCCTCATTAACGACTTGTTTTGAATGGGAACTTCTAAGTGTACTTATTATCTCGACACGCATTTGTTAATATTCAATTTTGTAATGCAAGATTAAATAAAGAAGCGAAGTTAGAGGACATGGAACTGGCGGAGATAAGATACAAGATACTGTAGAAGTAAGACCCCTGAGGCGTATTGCATATAAAATTGAATTTATTCTTATTGGCACAATTACTTATAGTGTGTTACAGAAACTCTTATTTTTAAATACACCTAGGTATAACAAAAAACGTGTTATAACTTTTTTTTTACATTAACTCCACACAGGAGGCCCTGAGGAAAATAATTTCCCTCAGGGCCTATGTCATCTGGGATGCTGTGTGGAGGGTCTTTTTGAGGAGAGGAAGGAATGAACATTGGTCTTGAAGAGACCCATGTTGTAGGAAGGAGGAAACACAGAGGCCGGCAAATCATTCCACAGCCGAGCTGTTGAACACAAGAACGACCCGTTCTCATGTGACAAATGTCAACCGTGTACAAATGTTTGGCACGCGTTTGGCGTGTTTCCCGACTATGCACCGGTGCCGAAGGGATCAATGATGCTAGTTCCTCGGAGCATCTTCCATTGTAATACCGGTAGAACAAGGATAGCATTCCCACCCGACGCCTGTGGTCTAAAGATTGCAATCCGTCTGTTAAGATGGGAGAATCTATCAAACGGACCGCCCGTTTCTACACAGAGTCGAGAGTATTTTTCAGGTATTTTGGAGTTCCAGAACAGAGGTGGCTGCCAAATTCAACCGTGGGGCGCACTTGTGATTTGTAAAGGGTTAGCAGTTTTAAAGCAATGCTCGTATTGAAAGGCGGAGATACGTATGTAAATAACATTTTAACATACTTTTTTCTGAAAGAATGAGAAACAAAAATAAATATGAAAAGTATATTTGAAATTATCACCATGTCCTTTGTAACGTATTTTTTTGAAAAAGGTGTCGTTATTTTTTTAAATAAACATGTAAAAAAAGTTGGCTAAAGAAAGAGGTCGCAGTAAGGATATTAAACTACACAATAAAAAATAAAAAAAAAATCTAAATAACTAAACAAATAATACCTCCTCCCATACACACAAGCATTTGCTTATTATGGGAGAACATTAAAAAAAATTATTAATAATAATTCTTTTTAAAGTAAATAGACTAACTACCCCAGTTAGACTCGAGAATAATTCTCCACTAACCGGGAATGAAATTAGTTATTAGTTATTATTATTAATTATTATTATTTTATTATATTGTATCTTTTATTATATAAACAAAAAATAAAAATAACCCAAAATTACGATAATACTTTTGAACGTAAAAATCTCAAATTTCACCAAGAGAAGAAAACCATCGAGAAACATCAATCAAATTTCTAAAATTCAAAATTGCAACGACTTGACGTTTATCAAAAATGTGACAAAGTATGGTATTCCTGTTAAGTAATAAGTTAATCATATATGAAACGCCCGAATACATTATTTTAGCAATAATCACTCTTGATTCAAAATTTAAATTTGATGTACACGTCAGTGATATCACGAGTAAATCCTTGAAAATGATGGGATTTATACATAGAATATCGAAACCATTTAAAAACCCCCAATCCATTATAACCCTATACAACTCATTGGTCAGAAGCAAATTGGAATATGGTAGTTTAGTATTATCTGGAACCCACACTACTTAAAATATTCAAAAACTATTGAATCTGTGCAAAAAAAAAGATTGTTATCATTTAAACTTGGACCAAATGCCTTACTCCAATCTTACGAGGAACGACTCCAATATTTTAAGTTTACAACTCTGGAAAAAAGAAGAAAAGTTGCTGACTTAATGAGTCTATACAAAATCATGCATGATAAGCTTGAAACAACTCGTTGTCTGAGCAATATTCTTATTAAGGTCCCCGATAGACGTAATTTAAGGAGTCAGAATATATTTCATCTTGAATTATTTAAAAACAATATTGCATACTGTCTCAAATGTGTCGTCTGCATAATTCCATTGAATGTAACTGAAACGGGATCATGTTCTGGTACAATATAATAGTAGTGTAATTTTATACGGCAGAGCAGAGACCAGAGCTCAGGATTATGGGAAAGGTATTTTTCTGTCAAGTAGGTGAGAAATCAGAAAATAAAAAGAAGATGAATTTTATAAAACTATAATGTATGCAATAAAAAAACAAACATGAGAGTGCAAATTTAATAATACAAACAATAACATACCAGATGGACTCCTGAACACGCTAATCTAACTAAACGAATTTTACGACGGATGACGACCGCGAACTTGCTTCGTAGAGAGAAGACGAGAAGACACTTCCAGCCTCCTTAACCGGGGACGTCGCGCAATCCAGAGCTCCTAGGTCATCCTTCTATTTAGGAAGAAGACTGCTACGCCTCCAAGGAGTGTATTTAGCTTCGGGCTATCTTAACAAGCTCCATGAAAAAAGCACGTGGTCACCAAGACTTGCGTATTTCGGTAGAACTGTCAACAATCCGTGACTTCACGACGCGGGGTCATAAAGGCATATTATTCTGCCACCACAAGGACCAATCCCTTTACAAGTTCAATTCCAGAAAACATTTCCACAAAATGGCCAACTGCCAACACCGGAAAAAGTGGGATTTACATATCCACTAAAAATAATACCGTACACGAACTTCTCGTGTTACGTAAAAAACACCCCGCGCCTTTTTAAGTTAAGATCAACTTAAATCCACATGATTTAATGAAATTGAAACACTTTCAAAGTGAGTGACCAATTCACGAACAGCTAGCCCATCGCTGCCCGGGAGGAAGTGACCATAAACAAAAAAGAAACTCTCTTTCCCAAAAAATTACCAGTCTCAAAAAAAAACACCATAGACAAAATAACCAAATAGGCAAGAACTGCACTAGTCACATAATATTTATGTGACATAACCACACAGACATCTACGCAAATAGTCTCGCTTACTTTAAAAATCAAATTAACAATAGACTAACCTAAGTAGATAACTACTAACCTAATAGACTGACCTAACCTAACTAGTCATTGAAAATACTTATATTTGATCTTGAAGTTGAATATGAATGGCTGTTTCTTACTCTATTTTCTTACTCTATTTCTCACTTTACTTTTTTTGTTTTTCTGTTTTTTACATCGTATATCGATCTTTTTTTTATCTTTGTCATCTCTATATTTTATCATCACTATTTTTGTTATCTCTTTTTATACCTTTGTTTATATTTTGCTACTTCTAATTTCTGTTAACTTCTCTGTATACATAGCGAAAAGCAACTATTAAACTGTGCATTCTGTGAACATTTTTAAGTGGACTATTAACATCTAGGCTATTTACAATGCTAATCTAATGACTTTTTTATGTTAATACTCTGTAAATGTTCCAAAACAATAAATAAATAAAATTATTTAATTTGGGAGGCCGGGAGAGTACCGCCGCCCCGGGAACCATTTATTGGACAACCAACACTCCTGCCACAGGTCACCCCAAATGATTCACTACGTTTGGTGACTTAGCAGGGGTGCCCGGGTTCATTGGATGAGGTTTGTCTAGGTCTTGGTGGCGGATACTTTTGTCCAACCACTACGTGGCGGGCTGGATAGGAGAAGACTGACTGAGGGAGGCCTTTTGACCTGTCCAGCCGGATTCTCCCGACCCTTCGCCTTGCACCGCAGTGTGAGGAATAGATTCATACGTCCATCACTCCTGGTCACACTGACCCCCAGATTCCTACTCACCCCTCATACCTTTTTCCTTCCCATATCTTCTTCTCCTTCCTTTCCCTTAAAAAACACTCCACACAGCATCCTCAAAGATGACATAGGCTCCTAGGGAAATTGTTTTCCTCGGTGCCTCCTGTGTGGAGGAGTAATGTAAAAAAAAAAAGTTATTTGATTCGATTACTCTTCCACTAAATTATATAATTAAAATATTATATCACGGGTTTGTACAAACACCATAGACAAAATAACCAAATAGGCAAGAACTGCACTAGTCACATAATATTTATGTGACATAACCACACAGACATCTACGCAAATAGTCTCGCTTACTTTAAAAATCAAATTAACAATAGACTAACCTAAGTAGATAACTACTAACCTAATAGACTGACCTAACCTAACTAGTCATTGAAAATACTTATATTTGATCTTGAAGTTGAATATGAATGGCTGTTTCTTACTCTATTTTCTTACGCTATTTCTCACTTTACTTTTTTTGTTTTTCTGTTTTTTACATCGTATATCGATCTTTTTTTTATCTTTGTCATCTCTATATTTTATCATCACTATTTTTGTTATCTCTTTTTATACCTTTGTTTATATTTTGCTACTTCTAATTTCTGTTAACTTCTCTGTATACATAGCGAAAAGCAACTATTAAACTGTGCATTCTGTGAACATTTTTAAGTGGACTATTAACATCTAGGCTATTTACAATGCTAATCTAATGACTTTTTTATGTTAATACTCTGTAAATGTTCCAAAACAATAAATAAATAAAATTATTTAATTTGGGAGGCCGGGAGAGTACCGCCGCCCCGGGAACCATTTATTGGACAACCAACACTCCTGCCACAGGTCACCCCAAATGATTCACTACGTTTGGTGACTTAGCAGGGGTGCCCGGGTTCATTGGATGAGGTTTGTCTAGGTCTTGGTGGCGGATACTTTTGTCCAACCACTGCGTGGCGGGCTGGATAGGAGAAGACTGACTGAGGGAGGCCTTTTGACCTGTCCAGCCGGATTCTCCCGACCCTTCGCCTTGCACCGCAGTGTGAGGAATAGATTCATACGTCCATCACTCCTGGTCACACTGACCCCCAGATTCCTACTCACCCCTCATACCTTTTTCCTTCCCATATCTTCTTCTCCTTCCTTTCCCTTAAAAAACACTCCACACAGCATCCTCAAAGATGACATAGGCTCCTAGGGAAATTGTTTTCCTCGGTGCCTCCTGTGTGGAGGAGTAATGTAAAAAAAAAAAAGTTATTTGATTCGATTACTCTTCCACTAAATTATATAATTAAAATATTATATCACGGGTTTGTGAAAGCCGGTACGGGCGTATTATATAATATATCTAAATAAATGTTCATCCACCAAAAGTGACTAGAATTTGAATTTTTTTATTACATTTTTGTATCCAATTACTGACATGCACTTCTTTTTTAATGCAATCACTACATGTTTTATCAACATTATATTTCTAATAGACCTGTACGTATTTGAAATGTGTATTTTGAGATGATATTTGGCACAGATCTCGAAATGTGTTTTGGCGATTGTCACTCTGATCAAATCTTCACTGGCTTCAATTTAATGGTGCAATTACAATATCTTATCGATCGCTTCAATAATAAGAATAGTCTTACGTTAAAGTTGATTAATTCGAAATGGAAGTAAGTTATTTAGAAGTTGCGTAAAATATTGTCAGTGAGGCTAACACAATCTTCAGCGGAGTTATCGTACCAACCCTAATAATAGATATATGAATAAGAACCATGAGCTATCTTTACATAGTATAAAATGAAGTCGCTCCCGTTGTATGTGCGCTTAGATCTTTTAAACTACTCAACGGATTTTCATGCGGTTTTCACCAATAAATAGAGTGGTTCAAGAGGAAGGTTTATAATGTATATAACATGCATATTATAGCAGAGAAAAGTCGAGAAATTCAAAGATTCAATTCGGGCAGCTGGCAAGCGGGCGGTGTGAATTTGATATGTATGGAAATTAACAGATGGCGTTAGTGATAAAGGTTGGGGAAGCAACAGCAACGTGTTGCCGGGTCTGCTAGTATTAACTAAAGCAGAAAGTTTTGTTTTGGCGAAGATTTTTGGATTGATTTGAGGACTTGCCATAATTTGTTCACTTTATGTAACAATTCATTGAAATCGTTGTCTCCCTTACTATAATGGTTAGAAATATTATATAAACGGTGTTAGAAAGAGAAAACACCGCGCTTTATATTCAAATCTTAACCACAAAATTATTTATTTATTTATTACATAAGCTGCACATCTCACTAGGGCATTACTGTATCGAGATATGCAGTTTCACAATAATGTACATAATTTAAAAAAAAAATACTTAATAAAAATATAATAATATTCCTACAAAAGAAGCACTAACAGCCCAGTCAAGGTTAGGTTAAAATGAACATCTTTATGTGACCAAAGTTTCGGACAATTTGAAAAAAAAAATGAAACTTGTGAATTTTTCACTAAATATTTTTACATAAAACGACAAAAAGTGAGTAGACAATACGTTAGGAAAAACCTAATGGGGCATACATTAATTACGTGAGCAGTTTTTCTTCCAATCTAGACCCCTTCCTTGGTGAGATAAATTTGGGTTTTGCTGGACCCCCCCCCCTTTTGAGCTCACGTAACGAATGCCCCCCAAGGTGAGTAATTTTTAAAACTTTATTTATGTTTGCATTAAAAAAAATAATACATCATAAACTATGTATTTTTATTTCCAGTTATAAAATTTGAAAGCGTATTTTATCACCTTTCAAAATCATTTTTCAGTTTTCGAATACATTCAGGAATGTTCCTTTTATTTGGATTTTTCTAAAAAATAGGCCCGAGTCTAGCCAGACGATTAAACCCGCGAGGCCCGGGTGGGTACTGGGTACCAACTATCCGTTCAGTAGTTAACGTTCTGGCAATTTCCAACCACCTGCACGGTAGGTCCATAAAGTAGAGCTTTCTGAATAGCTGTTACGCCGTAATAATTTCGTACAGTGCCTACATGCTGGGAAATGGAAAACTGGATGGAAATTTAGTACTTAACAAGTCTGCATTGTTTGAAGCAGAAGCGGATTAAATTGACGTAGGAAACTGGAACAATGGCGAAGAATTATGAGGTTGTTAATGTATTGCTATTAGCTAATAATAGTCTTTAATAACCCAAAAACAAGCAACTATTTGATGAAGTCATTAAGATATTTTATATTCATCTTTACTACGAATCGGTTTACATTATAAATACAAAAAATATGCTTTGAATAAATCGAAGCGTTTCCTACCGTTTCCATTGAGTACAATTAAAATACAACAGTTAAATTACTTTCCAAAAAATATTTAAGCGTAAACTACTAAAAATGTACTTTTATCTGTGACAGTTTCCATTGATTAACTTTTTTCATTCTTTTAAAATTATAGATACACAAAATGAATAAAAACCACTTTTGCGCATAAAATCGTGACCTCTAGATTCCGTTTACCGAGCGATTTTTATACCTGTTACCTATATTCATAGCGATATAAGGCACACTAAGAACACATACATTTTTGGCTTTTGGCTTTCTTTTAAAACCAAGTCTGAAGTTCAACAGAGAAAAGTTCAGGAGTTCTAGAAGTGAATGACATATCCCTGCTGAGAGACCTAAATTCATCATTGAAAAGTTGGTTGAATTAGTTTTATCTATATTTTGAATAGCATCGGAAACATAATCGTGATTAATTTTTGGGTAATTACACCGTGTTGCAGTTCCTCCTTTTTAGTCAACTACGTTTCGGACAGCGTCATTATGGCAGATTTGTGAATTGTGGTGAAGTGTGTGTTTATGTATGTAGAAGTGATACTGTGTTGCAAGCGTTAATCCACGGCCTGTATTCCAGTATAATAATAAATTAGTGAAATTAAACTTCCCCCTCAAATTTCTCTCCCCCACTTCCCGTAGCCTTCCAATATTTCCAAAATATGGGTGCCACAGTTACACTCGTTGTTTTTTGATGATAAGTATTTATCGTTTTTCAATAATGTCTGAGCAAAATAATGAAAAAATCTGATATATGTTAGTTTGCAAGTGCTCAAATAAATACACAAACGGACCAATTTTCGTCAAGAAACACATTTACGTATATATTTTTTAATGATTTTATTTAAACTAAAATTAAAATTCTGAAACATGCGTTTCCCAGATAATGTATCGATTTATTTTACTGCATGATTATATGATTTGAAATGGGTGTTGTATAATACAAAACCTTTTTTGAAAATTTAACAAATCTGCCAACGACCTATGTTATAACCTTATTAAACTAAAAAAAAATCATTTTTTCTCAAAATTTAAAAAGAACAATTTTTCGAAATCAATGTATAAATTTTTTTATGGAAAAGAGTCAATACGTCTAAAATCTGATTTAAAAATGACATACCTATTTCTGGTTTTCTCTGGTTATACCCTCTTAATATTTAAACCAAAATAAATAAATAAAAAAATTTGTTCATACGCAGCTGATACTTTGTGATGTGACATTATTGTGATGCTAAATTAAATTAAACCTCGTGATAGAAAGCGAGAGGGTACACAACTCATGAAGGTAGCTGTTTGTCAAAAAAGTGACAGCGTTATATTTGTTTTAAAAACGGGGTTAATTGTTTTGTTTTCCATGGAAGCATTTCTCCCTTTCAACCTCCCGAAACACTAACAGCTTAGCTTAGTGGGTTAGTTATAAATACATTTATACATCATTATTTCAAGGAAACAACAACGCGTTTTACTACTGAGGGCTGAGTACTCAACAAAGCAGTAATTATATGCCCACACTTTGCGGATCGAAACGCATAAAATGCAATTAGATAAGCACAGCGTTCTGTGAAATGCTATAATTTCCGCAATGACAAACAAAGCTGTTGTCAGGGAAACACCATCTGTAAATCTTTTGTGTTAATTATTGTTTACATCTTTTGTTATTCAATAATCCAATACATTTTAAAAGCGTACTGCCATCGATGAATTTCGTATATGCATTCTGCTGACAACGCCCTGTAACTACTCTCTCTTTGTTATAAGCGAAGCACATAACAGAAAGAGGGGTTAAAACAGATTTTTTGTCGGCAGGACTATATGAAAATGACGTATTTTTTCTGTGTTTTAAATATGAACAAATAAAATAAGACCTTGAAGTGTTCCTTGAGGGAATCCAAAATCAGAATACGTAGGATCTCGCAATTGATTATAAACTTTTAAGTGTTTCAATAAAATTGTTTAAAGCGACAAATTAGGTCATACAACCAAATATAACGTGTGGTTTTCATTATTTTCCTTGGTTAAAGGAATAAAATATTTTTTAAAGAGGAGCAACAAATACAAGTATACCTTACTAATTTTCGAAGAAAATTTGGTGGACTTGAATGAGAGAAAGATAATAGTTGCTCCAGTCTGCAGCCAAATATAGCCAACCTCCAATGGACCCAGAAGAAGACGAGAAAGCTTCCATGCAACCACGTTCATTTTCTTTTTCGCATGGTGGAGGAAAATTGGTGGAAGTCAAAGTGGGATACTGAGTTCATTTAGTCATCGGAAGTCACTTACTTCAGCAAAGATGTGCCTCCGGAAACTGTCGAAGGAGACATTCATCACTACAAAATATCTTCCTACTCTTGGAATGTATTGGAATGTAAACATAAAATACGCGACCTTTTTTTGCTCAACGATGCACAGGATGAGAGCGTATTAATAATACAGATAGGAGACCCCTATGAGCCTATGACTGTTTTACAGTAAACAAGGACAGATAACTAGATATTGTCAATAAAGTACAATAATAATATATTATTAAGACTTTGAATGGAACGTGTGGGTTTTTATTGCCGGAAATTATTGTTTCTTCCTTGCTTCCGAAGGATTTTCGTTTCATCGAAACCACTTACAATCTAGGAATCTGTACAATGTCGTTAAATAATTAATATATGTACATTCTTACACTTGACGGCCTACGTGGTTGAATGGTTACGATCCTTGGCTACGAATGAAGAGGTTCGGGTTCAATTTCCGGCGTGCGCAAGTAAATTTTATTAAATTAATTAAGTAGGCAAATTTAAAAGGTTCTAGGGAGAAAAATACCAGCATTCAGAATTGAAGCATTGCTGACCGATCCCGATCAGTGGCTGACTTGGCATCGCGTTTGGGACCCAATTGTGTGTTCAATTCCTCGGCTGGCTAAGTCCTCCATCACGACACATGCAACATTGTCTGCTTACTGTGATGGTAGTAGGAGATTTTCAAATGTTGTCAAGTTATTCGTAACCCGGAAATGCTTGCCTTTCTTTAAAAAAAGGCTTTAGTCGGTTTGGTGATTAGATTTGATTAGCCTATTACTTCACCATCTTCATCTTCCCCATCTCCTTCCCCTGCCCACTACGTTCAGCCTCACAACGTACCACGTATCCCAATTATTGGGAATTCCCTAGTCTTACTGGCTTCAGACGGTGTGCTATATTTACATTAAAAACATAACAAACTGTTCATTAATATTAAGTTTTCATGATTATACTTCGGAGAAAAATAATATACCTGACAGTCCTGATACAGGAACAATGGCATATTTGTAAGGGACCTTCAAACTTGGAAAATTGATTGTTATAAAAATCACATAGCAGTGTCCATAATTTTTCCTCCGAGTGTGAGTTGACAGTTAAGTTCTGTATTATGTCCAACGTTGATGATAAATAGCCGACAGTGTCGATAAAATATTTATAGATGTGATTGTGCCTTGGATAGCCTGAGCCTGGGGAGAGAAGGATTATAATGAACCGAGAGCAGGGTGAAATACATTAATTGTTGTAATAATTTACAGATTCGTAGAAAGTTTCCCAATTGCTCAAAATCAGTGGCATCCTCAATAAGGAACTCCAGTGAAAAATATTATGGCTTTAAAAAAATATGTTCATTTAGACCAATAAACGCTGATTCTGAATATATAAGTTTTATTAAATAATATTAAACGCAGAGTTTTTAAAAAATTATTAAAAAGTCAATTTTTAATCGGGTCGTAAAAACACACCGTCAAGTTGGCAATATTGAAAAAAAAATTTATAATGTGCATCTATATAAAAAGGTTTACATATATTTTTTTGGCCTTGCCTGTATCACTAGGAAATCCTGTGTCGAGACAGACTAGTTTACATATATTTTATAAATATTAAATAAAGTACACTTTTCAATACAGCAAAAATATTTGACAAAATTTTTCAGGTTGGTTAGTGGTAACAATAATGAGATAGAGGATTATATTTGGGTGAGGTGACTAATTATTGCACGACCTTTTTCGATGATCCATTGTTTGATCAGGATTTTGTATTTGTTAATATTATTCGATTGTCTTGTTTTGTCAGGTAGGTTATTGTATATTTTAGGCGCAATGTATTTGAAATATCTTTGACCAAATGTTGTTTGTTTTAGGTGTTTGTATGAGTTCTTTGGTTTTGTGCCGTGTGTTTACAATATTTTGGGTATTTTCATAAAATGTACGTGTTTTATTTTTAAACAGATGAGTTAAGATTGTTTTTGTGTAAATTTGTCGAATATCTAATACAGGGATTTTTTGAATATATCTACAGTACTTGTTATTATGGGAACTTTAAGAATGACTTTCATAATTAATTTTTGTGCCTTCGATAATGAATCTATAGCTGATAGTGTTGCACCTCCCCATGCGATTATTCCATATTCAATGATTGATTGACAAAGAGAGTAATAAACAATTTTCATAGATTTGGAATCTAGTATGTTTCTAATGTTTTTGAAGAAATAAATATGTTTTCTTAGTTTATTCGTGACAAGTAGGCAATGTGTATTCCACTTAAGATATTGATCAAATGTTAGACCAAGGTATTTGATATGGTCCGTTCGATCTAGGCAAGGACATTTGACAGAATGTATCGTGAATGCAAGAACATTCATGTACTTTTATTTCAACATCTTGATTAGGTTGGCCAACGATATTTATACTAGAAGTAATGTATTTTGTTTTGGTAGTATTTAGTGCAAGAGAATTAATGTCTAGCCATTTTTTAACAGAGTTAATTGATTTCTCAGCCATTTTGTATGCATCTAACCAAGTGTCAGATTGAATGAGTAGCACAGTATCGTTAGCAAAACTTACAATTTTTCCATCTATCATTAGGTTACAAAGATTGTTTATGTATATGAGAAACAAAGTAGGGTCTAAGACGCTTCCTTGGGGAACTCCATAGGTTATAGGGAGGGGTTGGCTGAATTTGTTTTCGATTTTGATACTTTGAGTTCGATTAGTTAAGTAACTTTGAAGAAATTCGAGATCTTTCCCTCTTATACCAATGGTATTTAGTTTATTAATAAGGATGTCAAGGGAGATAGTATCAAAAGCTTTTGAGAGGTCTAGGAAGATAGAAATGCATTTTTTACCCTTAACTAAATTTGAAATAAGAAAGTCTGTAACAGCAATAATAGCATCGGCAGTGCTCTTATTTGACCGAAAACCATATTGATTTTCGGAGAGTAGCTGCTTGCTTTCCAAAAATGTTTTCAGTTGTTTGTTAATTGTTTTTTCAACTACTTTCGAGAGAGAGTTAAGTATTGTTATGGGCCTATAATTGTTAATGTCCACTTTTAGACCACTTTTGTATATGGGTATGACGAGCCCTTGCTTTAATTGTTTAGGGAAAATTCCCTGTGATATGCTGAGGTTAATTATGTAAGTGGGAGGTTCCAATAGTTCATGAAAAAGTGCCTTGAGTAAATTTACTGTGATGCCATCCATTTTTTAACAGAGTTAATTGATTTCTCAGCCATTTTGTATGCATCTAACCAAGTGTCAGATTGAATGAGTAGCACAGTATCGTTAGCAAAACTTACAATTTTTCCATCTATCATTAGGTTACAAAGATTGTTTATGTATATGAGAAACAAAGTAGGGTCTAAGACGCTTCCTTGGGGAACTCCATAGGTTATAGGGAGGGGTTGGCTGAATTTGTTTTCGATTTTGATACTTTGAGTTCGATTAGTTAAGTAACTTTGAAGAAATTCGAGATCTTTCCCTCTTATACCAATGGTATTTAGTTTATTAATAAGGATGTCAAGGGAGATAGTATCAAAAGCTTTTGAGAGGTCTAGGAAGATAGAAATGCATTTTTTACCCTTAACTAAATTTGAAATAAGAAAGTCTGTAACAGCAATAATAGCATCGGCAGTGCTCTTATTTGACCGAAAACCATATTGATTTTCGGAGAGTAGCTGCTTGCTTTCCAAAAATGTTTTCAGTTGTTTGTTAATTGTTTTTTCAACTACTTTCGAGAGAGAGTTAAGTATTGTTATGGGCCTATAATTGTTAATGTCCACTTTTAGACCACTTTTGTATATGGGTATGACGAGCCCTTGCTTTAATTGTTTAGGGAAAATTCCCTGTGATATGCTGAGGTTAATTATGTAAGTGGGAGGTTCCAATAGTTCATGAAAAAGTGCCTTGAGTAAATTTACTGTGATGCCATCCATACCGGCGGACTTTGTGTCTTTTAATGAGTTAATTGTATTCTTAATATCGTCATGTGTTACCGTTTGAAATTTAAATTGTTTAGAATGGGGTATATGTGTTTTTTTCCTGTAATTTTGTATTAGAATTCAAGGAGGACATTTTGTTTGCTAATTTTTTCCCGACATTAGTGAAAAAGTCATTGGCGTGGTTTAGGATTTTTTCCGGATTTTTTGAGAAGTCGACGGTCAGTCCATCAATATTGAGTTGTTTTAGGTCAGTGTTTAAGTTAGGCTTAGTATGAGTAGCTTCGTGTAAAATGTTCCACATTTCTTTTGGATTACCTTGGCTTTCTTCTATTTTATGTCTATAATATAATTCCTTAGCATTCCTTATGACTTTTGTACATATGTTTCTGTATCTTTTGTAAAAGTTGTTAAGTATAGTGTTAGAAGGATTCAATGAAGTTTTTTTATTGAGTAAGTTTCTTTTTTTATACAATTTATAATAGTGTGATTTATCCAGGGAGTTAGTGGTTTAAATTTGTGAGGGATTGTTTTTACTATAGAATTAGTGTTATTATTTATTTCAGTTTGTAGTTTGTCTATGAAGTAAGTCCATGCATCATCAGCGTTGGGTATGTGTAGTAAGTTGTGCCAATAATTACAGGAAATAGATTTTTTTAGATTCTCATAATCAACTCGTTTTATGCAATAAAAGTGTTTCATTTTTACATTTTTTGATGGTGTGTTTAATGAAATCATAGTTGCATAGTGGTCAGTAATAGTAGATTCAAAAACAAGTGTTTTGTATGGTTTATTCGTTTTTATCATAATGTGGTCAACACAAGAGCTGGATTCTTTGGTGACCCTAGTCGGGTGATTTATTGTAGATATCAATCCATGGTAACTAAGTAGGTAAGTAATCTTGGCATTGCGGGTGTGAATTATTTGGTAAAGTGTTAATATTAATGTCTCCAACTAAAATTAAGTTTTTTTTATGCGCAAGTTGTGATAATTTGTCATTTAGGCTTTGTATGAATGGAATTATATTGTGGTAGGAGGGAGATCTATACATTGCTAGTATGCATGTGTCACCGTACGATATTTGTAGACAATTTGCACCCGGGATTATTATTTCCAAAGTTTGAACATTCAGTACATTATTCACATATATAATAATGCCGTCATTCTTGTGATGGGTTTTTGTGGAGAAGTGAGTATAATCAGGAAGGTGTTTTGGTACATATAGTTCATTAATCCAACATTCTGATAGAATAATTATATCAAATTTAACCTTTAGATTATTCAGTAAAGTAAGTATTTCTTCCCAATTTTTATTTATGGATCGAACATTATGGTGAAAAATTTTTAGGTTGGTGTAGTCTTTCATTAGTAAATTACAAAACTTTACATCTGAAGATACATAATTATTAATTTTATCAGAAGATTCTGTTTCATTATCAAAAATCAGTCTAGCCATTTTTAGGAACAATTTACAATGGAACTTTAATATTTTGTATTGGGAGCCCTGTCACAGTAGCTAAAACTGGGAGTTCGCCCTATATCCGATATATAATTTTAGTGGTGACGTTACAGTTCGACGTGTTGTGACGTCACCGTAAAGTCTTTGTATGGGAATGTATTATATGATACAAGCCATCGTATTAATTTATTTGTTTATTTACATACTGTTTATAGAGATTTAGTTGTTGTGTTTATTGAAATATTATTTAGGCCTAAATAATGTTTCAAAAATAAAGGTATCTCTTATTAGTTTATCTCTATTATTGAAAATATTCAAAAACTACTACACAAAAAAATAGTAATGCTACATCCAGGGAGAATACTTCGAAGGGAATTCAAAATGGCGGCAGTTCTTCAGCTGACTGACCGGTCCTCCCTTGAGGTGATTTTTCGCGAAAACGGCGCTATATAAATTAGCCAAATATTATTATTATTATAGTAATTTTTCAGGAGTGATGACGTCACACGATTCACCATGCAAACGGTGGTTTTCGGGGTGTCTTGAAAAATTAAAACTTTGACAACTATTTTAACTATTAAAACTAACTCTAAAAATAAAAATAAAAATGCAGTTATTTAAGTTAGAAGGTCATTATTCATTTAAAAATAATTTAAAAAATTGGACTGGAGTTCTCTATAATTGTAGGTGTATGTTGTTAATCGCGTTTTGTTTATTAGAGAATTCGTTTATTTTGAAGAACTCAAGTTTTGAATGGTTTTAAGTGTTTACGCTGCTCATAACGCCTACTTCCCACTGACATGCAAAGGGACAAAGTTTTGAGAGAATGCCTTGTCAGTTTTGGTTTTTTAATGTTTGGGTTGAATAAAATTAAATATTTTGTAGTATTTCGTAAACTTTTATTTAAATGAAGTAGAAACAACCCATTTTTGAAAGCAATAAGTTACTTTTATTTAACTTCCTGAGGCTAAAAGGAGTGTGGAGGGGAAGGAAATGGGGAAGATGGAGATTGGAAGTGCCTGGCTACTTAGATCTGATCAATAGTATTTCAAGAAACGTCTCGATTCAGAATGTGGTCTTTCCCCAGGGCGATATGGAGGGCAACTATCAACAACTACTACTTAAACTTTTAGTGATTATGGGGGTATTATGCCGTGTTGCGCTACCTCCTTCTTTAGCCAACGTTTACGACAACGTTACAGTGTCGTCATCAGGGCAGATGTTTAATCGACAGTGGTTAAGTGTGTGCTTAAGCATGTACTTATACTTTGTTCAACAGCTAGTCAGAGTTTAGACATAACCCCACTTAAGCATTAGTTTAATTTTCATCTTTCACACATAGATTTACTACTTTAACTACCCGTCAACAAACAAGCCAACGAAGCATCCAATCGTAAACTACTTCTGGTCGACCTTGTTGTGTCTGGGGCATCTCAAACAAAACCCAAAACAAAACTAATAACTATTATTATTAATTTGTAACAAAAGTGGCCTCGAGAATTGACTCCCAATGTCATCGAAAACTAAGATACTTAGTAGTTTATTGTCAGAATATTGAGGAGGTTAGCTGTTGTTTCTTGTAATATGTCAAAAATCTAAGAATATCAGAAGTGTAGATCGCGTAATTATAGTTGACGTGAACACATACTGAGCACTGTGTTTATTGATGCAAATTATTGAATGAACGTAGTTAAGCCCTGTTATAACTCGATCATTTGTCATTTTATCTGTATATAAATTTGTTTGTTACGTTCCGGTTCAAGATGGTGGCCGTGTTGGATACTACCTTTTTATTCCGCCAGAGATCGCACGATCGCGGTTCTTATTAAGAGCTGTCAAATCGGAATAATCAAAATCATGGTACCTAATGTTATGAAGAAAGTTTGAAAAATAATGGTCGTCGAGGTTCAAGGTTCCTAGAATTGTAAGAACCTTGGGTGACGTTCCTTTGGACAAATTGTCGAATTCTAAATTAGATTTTTTTTAGTGTAACATAAAATATTTATGGTTTATAAAATATGCGGGTAGTTTAGTACCTACCTACAATCTTACGATTTGAAAGGAAATTTTGATTTTGGTTTATTTTTTTCAAAAGAAAATTTGAAAGCTGTTTTGGACACGAGGTATAAATAAATAACCAAATACAGTAAAGAGATTGTATTCATTATTTTTAAACGACTTCAAAAAGGAGGAGGTTCTCAATTCGACTGTATTTTTTTAATGTTTGTTACCTCAGAACTTTTGACTGGGTGAACCGATATTAATGATTCTTTTTTTTATTTGAAAGCTGGTGCTTCCTGTGTGGTCCTATTTTAATTTGGTCCAGTTCCGAAAATGGCATCCATGAGAAAACCATACAAGTCTTAAATTTGCATTAAGTATGTGCGTGACAAATGGAAGAATAACTCAATATCACGCCAACCGATTTGGATGATTCTTTTTTTATTGGAAAGGATGTACTTCAAGGGTAATTTGATGAGAGTTTGGTTAGGGTCTAATTATCGGATCCATGACAAATTAACGAAACTCGGCCGAATCTCTTAATTTTACATTATGGTCAAATTATGTCTGTCTCATATGAGCAGCACGTTTAGTAGGTTTACCCATATTCAGACAAATTAGTTAGTGTAGGTACTTCAGATTCACTAAAAATCAAAAAATAAACAAAAAATTTAACAAAAGCAAAAAAACGACTTAAAAAAATGCACTAAAAAGTAAAAAAAATAATTTCGTATTCTTCTACAACTTCATAATCAACTTACTTTTTCTAATCATTAATATGTAGGTACGATTGTTATTTTTGGAGTCGGTGTCAGCAAGTCGCTTGTGCGACACAAGCACATCTCACCTATAACTATGTACAAACCTACCTTGACTGACACCGACTCCAAAAGTAACAATCGTACCTACATTTTGATGATTAGAAAAAGTAAGTTGATTATGAAGTTGTAGAAGAATACGAAATTATTTTTTTTACTTTTTAGTGCATTTTTTTAGATAGTTTTTTGGCTTTTGTTAAAATTTTTGTTTATTAGTGAAAAGGGAAAAAGATGTTTACAAGTTGTTCGAATTTGAATATTATTCGAAAAGCACTATAGTGACCATGAATGGACAGCGTAAGGCTCTCCGAAATGTTAGCTAAAGAAGGAGGTTGCTAAACACGGGATAATAACCCAAAGATAAATCACGATTGACCGTGAAAACCTCAAATTTTCCTGTGCATTGTTTTTATTGCATTATTTATTTTTCCTATTCTGAAGTAACGAACACGTTTAAACATGTTATATGCAAGCAATGCATCTGTGTGAGTAGTTACTAGTTTCATGTCAACTTTGGCTGTGATACCTATTCCATGAATCAGTGATGATACTCTTTTAAACATATTATATGCAAGCAACGCATCTGTGTGACAGTTTCATGTCAACTATGGCTGTGATACCTATTCTATGAATCGGTGATATTCTACTCGTAGTTATTTTGAGAAGATAAAGTCAAAAATATCAAGAGATTTCAGGAAAAAAAACAAAGATAAACTGACCTTAAAGTCAGTTGAACAAGAAATATGAGCAATTTGACATTGAAAAAAATAGGTTAGACGTAGAACCTAGACTAGAATTTTCATGGGTCTGCGCCAGTGTATAATACACACAAAGTACATAATACGTACAAACAAAGAAGACCCTCTACGGGGTTTGTTTTTTTAATAAAAATCAACAATTTTATTCCGATACAGATAAAAATTTGCATACTTGACCTTGACAACCAAAAAAGGAAGGTCATTATCGAGATTTCGAGATAACGAGAAATTACCCATATCCTTTTTCCTTATAAAACAGAATTTTGAGAGTTCTAGATGAATTTTAGCCCACTTGATTTTTAAAATAAGAGCTAAATTACTGAGATTTCGAAAATAATACCACCATCCCACTAAATGAAACATCTCTGGGCAACGCCGGATACTTCAGCTAGTGTGCAAATAACCTTGATTATAATAAATAAATTACACAAATATTTATGTAAAAGAGAGCATAATCGTTACTTGCCAGTTGCCAATTTAAAAAAAAAACATGAAAAAAATGAACACATTTTTTTATTACGGGTATAGTAACTGTTCGTTTCCTTATTATTACAGTGTTGACGTTTAAAAATAAATCGACGAGTATGTGTAGGTGTTACCTACTCAACCTTGACCCGTTTAAAATACTATAATAGTGTAGCATATGATATATTTATTATTAATATGAATAAAATACAGTGTACCTATACATTTTATGAGTATTAAGTAATGACTTCATAACCGAAAATAGGAATATTATTATGCGTACTACATAATGCATAAAAAAATTGTTTCATTTGACTGTTTTCAGCTTGTACAGTAAATTTTTTTTCAGTTTCGTATCGGTGATCGATGAACCGGTGGATGCAATTTTTAGCCATAAGTTGTTATAATTTGTAGTTTGTCTAGTTTGTAGCTTGAAGTAACATTGTAGAAATATATTATAAGTTTATTCAGCGCCCTTGAGGTGATTTGTCACAAAAACGGCGCTATACAAGTCATCATTATTATTATCATTAGAAGAACACTCGATATAATTGGCGTCATGAAATTTTGCTGTAATTTTTATATCTGAAAGTTCAAGGTCAACGCGTAATATTTTAGCCGTCAGCTACGAAGCTTAAAATATCCATTTAACTGTGTACTGTATAGACTATAGACTGTTTGCATTTTTGACAGACTTTAACAAGGTGTAGGTTGGTACCAGTGGCAGTCTGTGAGTTTTCAGTGAGCTAGAGTGCTAAGATTGAAAAATACGAATATTACTGATGTTGTTGGAGCTGAAAGGGTTTTTTTTTTCAAAATTTCAACTTTTTGTGTGAAGATCTTTCAATACATGGATGCGGCGCATCCCGTGACTGAAAGAATCTTGAAGATCATGATAAAAAATAATATTCATTTTCAGCTACAACGACGTCAATAACGTCATATTTTTCAATCTTAGTGCTCTGGCTCACTGAAAACTCACGAACCGACACTGGTTGGTACATGTTGGTACCAATATTTGTAGAGTATAGGAATACGTATGTATGTTATTCAAAAGGTGTAGCATAGTATTGAGGTGTCTTAATAGGACCGGACAACTCAAAATCATGCAACTTCGACATCTTCTTTAAAAATTCAATTAAAAGTGATGAAAAAAATGGTTATTAGGATACGTCAGGTATGTGCTATTTTTTATTTATTTTTTTATAACTTTTCAAAGGAGGTGTTGAAGTTGCATGATTGTGAATTGTCATGGTACCGTCTTGACAGATAACAATAAAGTAGTACCTACTACAGGAGAGTGTCAACTGTCGACGTTCGTATCTAACCCGAATGATTTCGGAATTAGCCGATAATATCCGATCGACAGCTGGGCACCTTCAGTGCCGAGTTCCCTTGCCTTAGAACAACACATATTAGATTGGACGCTTGGTCCAGTTCAATATTAATTGTAAATAAGACAATAAATAAACATAATCTGAGAAGTATTGTTAATCAGACAAAACCACAGTATTGCTACCAACACAAATAAATACATGAGTGTACTTACTTATACGTAACATTAATAACCCGATTACATTAAACCCCACGCGAGTCATTGAATCGAATGTAAGCAATTACAAACCAATTAAACTGTGGTTTATTAACCTCCATTTATTCGATAAATTGTATAATTTATTTTAATGTAAATTTATACGTATTTAAATTCAAATTCGATTAAATTAATCAACAAAAAATAAGCGTTATTTATTCATTTTGCTGGCAACCTCAGGAGTCAAAATGACAGCTATAAAAATGAATGCGACAATTATTTATTCAATTATATTTCTGAATTTTATCTGATATTGATAATGTCATGAAGGAAGGTGAAGTTAGAAAACGTATGGATTTACACTTATAGTAGATTTAAATGGTAAATAACTACTCTCAGTATCGCGCTTTTAATACCACTATTCAGAATCGAAAGGTTGCTTGAAATGCCTTTAGCTGTGTTTAGTGACCAGATGTGAACGGCCAGGTATTTTCCAATCTTCCTCTTTCGCATCTCATTTCCCTTCCCACTCCCTTCATCCTCACAACATGTCTCAATTGGAGATGCCATAGTCTCACTAGCTCCTTTCAAATAGGTCTCTTGCGTTAACTTCATAACGCCAGAGCTCACCGTTTATGCTGTTTTAGAACACATCCACCAGTCATAATAGATGTCTAAGCAGAGGTATAACAAAACTATTGTAGTCACTGTCTCTGTTTCCCCCCCCCCCCCTCCCCACCGATTGAGCGAAAGGGTCAACTGCACCTCAGATTGATTGTACCTAAATAAAATCGTCAAAATCGCGATTTCTCCTCCAAAACTGGACCAATTTTTAAGATTTTTTCAACCACTGTATTAGAAGGAAATATTCTGTTAATATGAACTTCTGTTGATGGCGTTCAAACTGGTCAATTTTAATGATTTTTGGAGGGTCCTAACTTATCAAAATATATCTATAATATATATAAAATTATTTGCACTAGCATCAAAATTCAAAGATGAAATAGGGAAATGCATTTGTATGGACAAAAAACCGCCCACATTTCTTCGTAGTACACTCGATCGTGCCACGGCTCCCTCGGGTGTCCTCGACTTATTCCATGAATTCACTTTTATTGACATTCATTGTGTATGACATATGACTAACTCGGGGTCATGGTATTATACGCCTTCTCAGAAATAAAGCATTCAGTTGAACTTTACACCATTTGCATTTTAATGCAGGTTAAATTACTACAACAACGAAATGCTTTGAGAGTATTAGTACGGCTTTCCGTATTTTGTGTATGTACAAGAAAAGGCAAAATATAATATCTAATTACCAATTACCACCTGAAGGATTTTTATATCTGAAGGTGAATGATTTGGCCTACATAACGAGAAACTTGTTTTTGTTTTCTTGTGAAGATATTCTCGTACGACACAAGGAAATCATTTATGCACAAACACATCTGCTAATATCACGTATAGTTTGACATACCTGACTTTGCAGGTTATTAAATATTACACTTTTAACCCTTAAGGCCTCGGGCCTATTTTGTCGGAAGGTCAAAATATTTCCGTTGTGCAATAAAATCCAGACTGTTTTGATGTTTTTTTTTTGTCAAAAACATTTAAAAAAAAACCCTTAGGTATTGAACAGGTAGAAGTGGGTGAGGGTTGGTTGGTTACTCGGCTGAGTGACCAGTGACAACACGTAGAAGAATTTTATTTTGAAGAAAAAAAATATAAAGATACCTTAAATGTCGCCGAAGCCTTCAGTAAATTTTATTTACATTCTTTACACTGAATAATGTCAGGAAGCACTGATTAAGTAAGTCAAGTACGTCCCTTCACACTGCATATCATTTTTAAGAAAAACAACTACAACCTGCCTGAATGAGTTATTCTAAAATAAATTATATAAAAATAGTCAAACATTTAATAAATAATAATGTAAAATAATGGAAAATGTAATTTATTCAATAATGGAGGACTAAGCTAGCAGAGAGAGGATTGAATCCGCGACGTTGTGATGGGAACCCTCGCATCTATTTATTCGGCTACTAACCGGTTCGCATAATGAAACCGGTCAGTGGTTGAGTGGGCATCGCGTTTGGGTTTTAGGTCTTTCCTGCACATCTACGAACTTAGGCCCAGAATCTACGTATTTTCTTTCAAATTGTACAAATTTGCAAAATAACATAACTCATTAGGCTGAAGCAGCATATTTTCCGTAACTTTACCAGACGCGGACTCCAACAAACGTTCCGTTTCGGTTTCATACTAGAGTCCGCGCGACATAAGAAGTCGCGCAAACGGAAATACAATTCTTCCATTTCAACAGGATCAGCAAATCAACGGGTTTTGGCGTCATGTTTCAAAAATACGAAAAGGCGATACGTCTCAAATGTTTCCCAAATTGGCCTAGTTTGCACAAAACATTGCCACAAAACAGTGCAAATTTCGAGCGTCTGTTTTCTGCGATAAATTTGATGAAAACTAACATCCGACACAGACTCTCTACTGACGCGCTAACAGGCTTACTTTTTACGAAAAGTGGCTTGAAAACAAGCAGCGAGCCTTCGCAGGAACATATTATGGAACGTACCCATACTACGTGACGCATCAAGGGGGGGGGGATCTTCAAAATACCACGCCTGGTCACAATGGGGGGGGGGGGGGGCGCAGGTTTTTATCACGTAGTCAATCTAGAAACCTTTTTTATATTTTTTCCATTAACTTTTTTATATTTATATAAGTTAATGTTCTTATATAAATAGAACGGCGTCATTTGCGCAACGCAATTTTTACCTCATATGGGTATTTTCTAAAAACCCTACGACAAATGTGGCAAAAAAGCATGGTAAACGGTTACCGCATCCTACGAAAGTTTACAATACCAGGGGTATATCTCTTTAAATAAATTGTATGTCAAAATATCGTTTCATTCTGTTTCACCTACCCTAACTTATTCATTTCACTCAAAAAAAAGTACGTAGATCTACGAACTTTTCATAATCCGAATTATACAGTTTCTACGTAATTTTCTAGTCTGACCTACGTCTTTTTGAAAATTCGGGTTGGCAACATTGGTCCCGTGTTCGATTCCTCGGCTGGCTAAGTCCTCCATCACAACACAAGCAACATTTTCGGCTTTCTGTGGTGGTAGTAGGAGATTTTCAAACATTGTTGGGTTATTCGTAACCCGGGAATGTTTGTCTTTCTTTTATTAAAAAAAATATATATTTATATATGATATTGTGTACAGTCAAACACGTGCATTGTAAATTTGACGCAGACTCCCTCGCAATTCGCAATGTGACGGAAGTTTTTTAATAGTTAGTTTTTATTTGGGTCATATGAATTATTGTGCCGCTCTAATGTTAACTGCTAATTTTGAGCTGGATCGTTTCGCGTTTTTTTTAATGTTTTATTTGTGAATGAGTGACAAGACCGAAGCGTGAGTGATGACCGGAGCTGTCAGAGGAACAGTGGCGTAACGACCGTGCGACAGGAAAATATTTTAGCCCGTTTAATCACAGGAGACCAAATTTGTCCCAGCTCACATAGGTCTCATGTAAATCATTGTAAGTATCTCCCTTAATGTGAGAAATATAATCTATACTGTATTAGAAAGAGAAAATTACAGAATTTTGACCGTAGAAAAATTAAAATTTGCACCACTATGTAACCAAACTTACCGATAACAATTTTAAAAAATGCATAAAATTTCTAGAATTTTTTATTCATAAATTTTTTATGAAACGACAAAAACCCGAGGTGATATTATTATACGTTTTCCTAATAAAATATCGTATTTATTTAAATATGTGAATGTGTTTTTCTTTTGTTAATAACAATCACCAATAATTTTGGATACAATAAACGTAATGTGAGCCATTTAAAAAATATATTATGTAGTTATTAAAAATGTTAAAATTAATTTTTATTTCTAACAATGAAATTTTGTAAGCATATTTCATCACCAGCAAATATCTTAATTTCGACACATATTTTGTATAAAGCGCTAAGAAGCTTTGAAACATCAATTTTACTGTCAAAAAGTAAGACAAACGCCATATTGTTTTCACTAAAAATGTTCAACGAAAATGGAAAAAAGAAACAATACAAGATGGCTTCCAGAGTAATTATTGTGACAGGCAATCGAATACCTACTGAAAAAGATTCTTATTCAATAAATACATTTAGTACTGAAAATAGTAGCGTTTCCAAAAGAAAAGGATATAAATTTTATGTCGCAAGACCTCAAAGTTCAAAGTATTTTTGCTGCTTTAATGCAAATTTTCAGATTCATATTTAAGAATAAACTGTTATTAATATTGAAACACATTTATCACCCATTAATTAACTGGAAACCGTATTAAGTTAAAAAAAATGGCCCGGGGGCGCAAATCTAACATTGCGCCACTGCTACCAGTCAAAAAATATCCTTTCATTTGATTTTTTACATGTGACAGCTAAAAAAACATTCATACAAACAAACACATACATGAAAATTCAGTAACGCGATAGTGTGTCTTACATGTGTAAGTGTCACATACGCGTGACTCAAATGACAGACTGCCTGACTTTTTACCACAAAACCTTCGAATAATTTAACATGTAATTAAAAGAGGTCAACCATTCAACCTATCTAAAAGTGGAGAACAATGCTTATTTTTGTTCATCCTTGCTTGTTGTGAATTCGGTAAGATTCTGTGCAATTTATTATTAATTCATTCATTTATTTATGTAGTCTACATAAATAAATTGCCACCAATGAACTTAATGTCACGTGCTCGATCCAGAAAACATTAATTAATTGATTATTATTGTCGTTATGGGTCAAGTTTAAGTCAAAGTTGAAAGATAGAGCGAGGTTTTATTATTGGTGGCTTCTTCATTTTATTACATGTCAAGTGCTTTTAACTTGCAAAGCAGTGTTATAGATAAGGCGGGTTTATTTTATTAAACAGCTGTTAAGTGAAAACGAAAGACTAAATAAGATAGACGACAAAAGAGACGAGATAGACAAGAGACGAAATGTGAAAGACGAAACGAGAGAAGTGAAAGACGAGAGAGAGAGAGACAAGAGACAAAATACGAGGGACGAAAGATGAGAAATGAAAAAGAGAGACGAAAGTCGAAAGAGATGAAAAATAAAAGAGACGTGATACAAAAGAGACGAAAGAAAAAAGTTGAGAGAGACGAAAGACGTAAGGCGAAAGTCAAGAGACGAAAAATGAAAAAAAAAAAAAAAAAAAGATAGTAGAAAGACCAAATAGACGATGAGAGATACGAATGAAGAAAGTCGAGAGAGATGAAAGATGAAAGTCAAGAGAAACGAGAGAAACGAAAAATGAAAGACGAAGGGGAAAAGAGATGTGAAACAAGATAAACGAAAGAAGAATGGAGACGAGTGACGAAAGACGAACGGCGAGAGAGATGAAAGACAAAGAGACGAGAGTGATGTGAGGCAAGAGAGATGAAAATAAAAAGTCGAGAGAAACGAAAAACAGAAGAGATGTGAAACAGAAGAGACGTGAAACAGAAGAGAAGTGAAACAGAAGAGACCTAAGAAGAAAGTCGAAAGAGACGAGTGAGACGAATCTTCTTATCTATCTACTAACTATTAAAGCAAATCGAAACAATATTTCGGTATGTGCGTACAGAGTAGGATGTAGTACCGGCATAAAATATTGTAAATTCTAAAGTGATATGCACGTGGTTGATATTTATAATAACATTGCATAGTGGCTCGTATATATTATTTACAATAACATTGGAATTGTACGATAGAAAACTGTTTAATTTAATGTTATGTTTAACTAAGGAAAATTCCTCGGAGCTTTCCCGCGAAACGAACACACAATCAACTGAACGACTTTGTTTACACAGTGACATTTCAGATAAAATAATTCATAGCTAATTTGTCAACAACGCGGTTATTTTTATGAGTCTATGGTCTATGTAAACAAGTTCTCATTTTTTTAGAATTATAAAATACAGGGTAACGTTAAATGAAAATACAAAAATACAAGTATGTTCAAAAATGTGAAAACAAAAAAAATTCTATGCGTGGGTAATATAACATTTTGTATATAGTCTCGGAATAAAACTGTAGATTTTGTCACATAAATATTATGTGACGAGTGCAGTTCTTGCCTATTTGGTTATTTTGTCTATGGTGTTTTTTTTGGAGACTGGCAGTTTTTTTTTTGGGAAGACAAATTGTTTTTTTGCCTATGAGCACTTCCTCCCGAACAGCGATGGGTAGCTGTTTGTGAATTAGTCACTCACCATCAAGGTGTTTCAATTTCGTTAAATCATGTGAATCCAAGTTGATTTTAACTTTAAAAAGCGCGGGGTGTTTTTTCGTAACACGAGTAGTTCGTGTACGGTATTATTTTTAGTGGATGATATGTAAATACCACTTTTTCCGGTGTTGGTAGTTGGCCATTTTGTGCAAATGTTTTTGGACATGTGATTTGGTCCTTGTTGTGGCTAGAATAATATGCCATTATGACCACGCGTCGCGAAGTCACGGATTGCTGATAGTTCTACCGAAATCCGTAAGTCTTGGAGGCTGGTTGGGCCACGTGCCTTTCGGATGGAGTTTGTTGAGATAGCCTGAGGCTGGAGACGCTCCTTGGAGGTGTAGCGGCCTTCTTCCCAAATAGAAGGAAGACCTAGGCTCTCTGGATTCCGCGCCGTCCCCGGTTGTTGAGGCTGGAAGTCCCGTCCCGGGACCTTTTCTCTCTACGAAGCAAGTTTGCGGTGGTCGTCCGGTGTTATATTCGTTTAGTTAGCTTAGCGTGTCCAGGAGTCCATCTGGTATGTTTATGTTTTGTATTCTTAATATCACATTGGTATAAATTTAATCCTAACCTTTCATTGGTATGAAATTTGCACTCTCATGTTTGTTTTTATGTTGGCTACAATATAGTTTTATAAAGTTCATCTTCTTTTATTTTCTGATTTCCTACCTACTTGACAGAAAACTACTATTACCATTATCCTGAGCTCTGGTTTCTGCTCTGCCGTATAAAATTACACTACTCTTATATTGTACCAGAACATAATTTCCTTTCAATTTGTAAAAAAAAATCAAATCTACTCTGCCCACCTATCAGACTTTACAATTTATTTATTCATTTATTTATTGAAAAATAAGAAATACATGAAAAACATAATCCTCGGAGCATCTTCCATTGTAATATCGGTAGAACAAGGATAGCATACCTAAATGACGCCTGTGTTCTAAAGATTGTAATCCGTTTGCTAAGATAGCAAAGGGAAATCTATCAAACGGACCGCTCGTTTCTGCAAATAGCCAAGAGTTTTTTCAGGTATTTTGGGGCTCCAGAACACAGGTGGCTGCCAAATTCACCAGTGGGGCGCGACGCGCTGATCAGTTCCATTTAACAAAAGGGCAAAATAGAGTGTACCGGTCTTCCTACCGATGTTCAACCATTTATTAACTTGTTGTATTTTGAGAGCGGCTCAGTGCATTGATCGGGAGGCGTGTGGGCGGAACCAAATTGTTTACTCTAAGAAAACTTGGGAATCGACATAAAAAACCGAGATCAACAACATACAATGTTCTAATATACCGTTGTAGTTTTTTATTACAACACGTGTAGCGTGGCGTTATTTTCACACTCAATAATGTATTATACATAACATACATACGAGTATATCAACAAAGTTGCCAAACACCGGCTACATACTTAAATTTCGCATAATAATCACATTACAACAGTACGTGTCCTATCTTTAAGTCCAAATCAATGGAAGAACAAGAAGTTTGAATACTACATCAGTTCTTCACTAACTTTCAACACGTGATGCAAAGTGTTTTATACAGGAACTAGCAGACACGGCCACACGTGGCTTACCCAACCTTTATAACAAACGCCATCTGTTAATTTGCATCCATATCAAATTATTGCTGCTTGCAAGCTGCCCGCTGCCCGAATTCAATCTTTGAAGTTCTCGACTTTTCTCTACCATAATATGCATGTATTATACATATAAACCTTCCTCTTAAATCACTATCTATTGGTGAAAACCGCATGCAAAGATCTAAGCGCACGTACAGCTGGAGCGACTTCATTTATACTATGTAAATATGATAAAAAAAAACCTCTGCACTACTCAACGTTTTTTTTTTTTTAAATCAGCTACCTCATGTGGAAAATAATTCCCCTCAAGGCCTATGTCATCTTTGGGGATGCTATGGGGAGTGCCTTTTGAATAAAGGAAGGAGATGAAGTTCTGGGAAGGGAAAAGGAATGAGTGATGCGTAGGAATCTGGGGTCAGTGTCTCCAGGAGTGACGGACGTACGAATCCATCGTAAGAACAATACCCTATCCATTAGAACCGGAATTGCCCCTAAAGTTGTTAACTTTAAAGTTAATAACAATTTATTTTCCTTAAATAGAACCGGAATTGCTCCTAAAGTCGTTAATTTTAAGGATAAGAACAATATCTTATTCTTAAGTAGCACCGGAATTGCCCCTAAAGTCGTTAATTTTAAGGATAAGGACAATATCTTATCCTTAAGTGGCACCGGAATTGCCCCTAAAGTCGTTAATTTTAAGGATAAGGACAATATCTTATTCTTAAGTAGCACCGGAATTGCCCCTAAAGTCATTAATTTTAAGGATATAGACAATTCCTTTTCCTTAAGTAGATAGAACCAGAATCGCCTATAAAGTCATTAATTTAAGGGATGAGGACAATTTCTTATCCTTAAGCAGATCCGGAACACCCAAAAGTCGTTAATTTTTATTATCCTTAAGCAGAACCGGAACCCCCAAAAGTCTTTAATTTTAAGATTAAGGACAATTCCTTAACCATATAACCGATATCGCTCTCCGATTGCATAATTCAACACACTGATATTGTTTCCCTACGCAGTTAACTTCTGCATTTAGTAACATAACCTATAAAGCAAGCAAGAACACATACATAAAATAACAAATAATATCCTTGCAAATGCATCCAATTTAAATGCAAATGCGATTCAACCACAACTCTGAACTCATTTGCACTGATAACCAAACGGTCACACATTACTTTAATGCACACGGCGTCATTTACTTGCATTTTATCTTAATTGCCTTATCGCGATTAATTTCCCTAGGTAATCCTGTGATAATGATATCAAAGCCTTTGAGATGAAAGTCAATATTGCGCGGTGAATGTGTGAATAATTACTTTTTTTTATATCACTCTGTGTGCGGAGGACTACAAAGAGAAACTTTAATATGCTAGGTGGGTATGGGTACCGCCGCCCCGGGAACCATTTATAGGATAACCAACACCTCTGCCATAGGGCGCCCAAAGTGGTTGCTAAGTTTGGTGACTTAGCAAGGATGCCCGGTTTCATGGAGTGAGTTTGGTCGGGGTCATGGCGGTGGATGCGACTGCTCACCAACTGCGTTGGTGAGCAGTCAGCAACCAGCAGCCCGGATTGGGAAAGACTGGTTGAGGGAGACCTTTTAACCCCTCCAGCAGGGCTCTCTCAGAATATCGTTGAACCGCAGTGGGAGGGATGGATTCATACATCCGTCGCTTCTAGACATTAATAACGTTAATAAATACCCCCACTACCCACCTTTCATTCTATTTTCCTTCCCAGAACTTCCTCTTCTTCCTTTCCTAAATAGACCCTCTACACAGCATCCCCAGAGATGATATAGGTTCAAAGAGGAATTATTTTCGTCAGAGCTTCCTGGGTGTGAAGCTGTGTTAAAAAAATGGTGTTTACATTAGCTCCACACAGGAGGCCCTGAGGAAAATAATTTCCCTCAGGGCCTATGTCATTTTTGGGGATGCTGTGTGAAGGGTCTTTTGAGGAATGGAGGCGTTGAAATTTTGGGAAGGAAGAAGGTAATAGGGGTGGATAGGAATCTGGGGTTAATGTGTCCAGGAGCGACGGACGTATGAATCCCAATACGGTGCAAGACGATGTCCCGAGAGCGATATTTAAAACATGCGAAAATGTTGTTACTGCAAATTATCAACACTACATAAACTTCAGATATTCGTTATATTATTTAAGCAATACCATCTAATGGAAAACTGTATTACATTGCGCTAGAAAAGTGAAAGGGCTTAAGGGCCATTAACCAGCCAGCGGCCGAGAATTCATATTTCGTCGTACAGGGCGGTTCCAATGAGAAAGATTAATTATTCTCAGTACCAGCTTTTTAAAATAATAACTCAATATCGATTTTATTTCATAAACATTCCTAAATGCTGAAAGGCGTGATGATAAAACTATTAAAATTATTTACTCTTTGTAATTATTGTTTGATCATAAGTATTCATAATTTTTCAATAAAGTCTAAGCAAAATAAGAATTTAAAAAAATCTTAAATATATTAGTTTGTAAGGCCGTAAATAAATAGACAAACTGAAGTATTTTCGTCACAAAACGCGGACGCGGATCTTTTTTTATGATTTTATTTGAACTAAAATTTAAATTCTGAAAAGTAGCTTTCCCAAATAATTTATTGATTTATTTTACTGCATGATTACACGATTTGAAATATATGTTGTATAATACAAAATTTTGTTTGAAAATTTAACAAATCTGCCAGAGACCTACGGTAAAACCCTATTGTACTAAAAATAAACATATTTTCTCAAAATTTAAAACATAGCTTTACTAGATTAAAGAACAATCTTCAATCGAACAATCGATTTATAATTTTTTGTGGAAAAGAGTCAATACGCCTAAAATTTGATTTAAAAATGACATATTTCCGGTTTTGTCTGGTTAACTTGTCCCTCTTAACAATATTTGATCAGAGATAAGAACTTCATATTATATCATTAGTTATATAACAATGCAGAAAATTGTGATTAAAATTGTCCGGAGGAAAAGTGCACTTCGGGAGGTGATTATACGTTATTACGTTAAAAGGGAGTGATGATATTTCAAGTGTCATGTCACGTGACCGCTAAATAACATTATTTGAATACCATTTGTCTATGTTTGGTTGCGGAAAGCATCTCAGCGGATGTTCTGCGTTGCCAATAGTAGAATTCAGAATTCATAAATCATTATTATCTCACAGCGATTAGGTTTTAATAATTTACAAATATTCATGAAAAATCGGAAATTTTAAATTAACAATTATCATACCAAAACCACCGATTTACCGACTCTTAATATATTTGTCACTAAATTTACAGAAGAATGATTTTGTGACAAAATCATGTATGTAAGTTTGCAACTCATGTTTTAAGCGAGGTCAATACAATACCTGAAGATGTCATATTGAAATTATTCCACTTTACCGAGCAATTTCATCTAAGTATCCAACAGTTCTCACTTAGTGACCATGACACAAATGTAATATGGTGGAAGAGTTTACTGAGAATGGTGAAGACAAATAATTAAGAAGACAAGATAATGAATAAATCCAGAGAATTGCTTTCTTAGTTGGTTAAAAGATTTTACCGAGCAATTTCATCTAAGTATCCAACAGTTCTCACTTAGTGACCATGACACAAATGTAATATGGTGGAAGAGTTTACTGAGAATGGTGAAGACAAATAATTAAGAAGACAAGATAATGAATAAATCCAGAGAATTGCTTTCTTAGTTGGTTAAAAGATTTTACCGAGCAATTTCATCTAAGTATCCAACAGTTCTCACTTAGTGACCATGACACAAATGTAATATGGTGGAAGAGTTTACTGAGAATGGTGAAGACAAATAATTAAGAAGACAAGATAATGAATAAATCCAGAGAATTGCTTTCTTAGTTGGTTAAAAGATTTTACCGAGCAATTTCATCTAAGTATCCAACAGTTCTCACTTAGTGACCATGACACAAATGTAATATGGTGGAAGAGTTTACTGAGAATGGTGAAGACAAATACTTAAGAAGACAAGATAATGAATAAATCCAGAGAATTGCTTTCTTAGTTGGTTAAAAGATTTTGCTCCAATTGGCAACACATTTTACTAAGAACTTCATGATCAGGATTGGCAAAAAAATCGATAATTCCGTGTTATCTGATATTTTAAAAATACTTTTCTGACATTAACTCCACCGAGGAAAACAATTTTCCTTAGAGTCTACATTTATGTCTCCTTTGAGGATGCCTTGTGGAAGGTATTTTTAACGAAATAATGAGGGGAATTTCAGGGAAGGAAAAAAGTATAAGTGGTAGGTAGGAATCTGGTAGGTAGTGGGTCGT
The DNA here is from genome assembly GCA_929108145.2 of Limnephilus rhombicus. NCBI lineage: Eukaryota > Metazoa > Arthropoda > Insecta > Trichoptera > Limnephilidae > Limnephilus > Limnephilus rhombicus. The sequence continues at coordinate 41,939,913 of OV815295.1, read as the reverse complement.
TGTGTCCAGTGACGGACTTATGAATCCATCCCTCCCACTATGGTGCAAGGCGTTGGATCGAGAGATTTCGGCTGGAGAGGTTAAGGCGCCGCTACCCGAATTTCTATCAATTTCTTATAAATCTCCCTTAAACATTTGAAGTTTTTAAGCTCTTAAAAAATATATGTTTTTTTGAAGATAATATCTAGACGCGTTCCACGCCGAAACACAAATTATATAAAATTCCCTCGATAGAAAAAAGTCGCAAAGTATGCTCCGAAAATTATCATAAACACGTTTTTTTCAGTTATTTTACAAGTAATAGTTGTAAAAAAATTCTAAATGTTTATTTAAATGATACTTAAAATACCTTCCACGAGATTTTTGCTCTATTTTAAACGAGTCGTGTTTTATTAAACATTTTCGCAATTTTCGCATCGATTTTGTCGCTGTAAATGTTAGCGCTCTCCTCTAACATTCGTAATTTCGTATCTCTCCATCTTCTTCTTTTCGATCCCGGTTGCAGAGCCTTAAATAGTCTCTCTTATCCGGCCTCTCCCGATACGGCCCGCCCGCGCCTCCAGCTGTGGAGAGACTCGTCCACCACCAAAACATGAATAAACCTCACCCCACAAACCCGGGCCTCTCCTTTAAGTAGCGAACCACTCGGGGTGACCTATGGCAGAAGTGATGCTACCCAATAAATGGTTCTCGGATCAGCGGTTCCATACCCGCCACCCTAATTAGCGTAAATGACATCATAAACCTATGTAAACCATTTTTAGGAAATAGAAAATAATAATAATGTAGAATATCTAAAGGTCAAATATATGTAAACATCCAAAGATATTGAAATATAAGTAGATGTGCTATCTGCAGTTTTTACTATGTGGGACTGCGTTTCCGGGTGTCGCCGATATTGTTTACCAATTAACAAATAAACTAAATGAACGAATAATTAACGAATAAATCAAACGAACGTTAAACTGAATGAACGAATTCTTTCCGTATTCAAACAATATTGTTAACCAATACTAATGCACATCTTCAAAAAATCAACGAAATGAACAAATTATTTTTGTATGCAAACTACTCTAATCAGGGCGTAGTCCGCCGACAGTTGCGCGGACACCATAGCATATCTCATTTCTATTTGAATATCTTTGTAAACATCCTATAAATCAATGAAAATATTGAATATCACCAAGCACCCAATCAATTCCAATGCCACTCTAAAAGCTACAAAATAATATCTCCCACATTTTTCACTCAATCCATCCTAGATATAAAAATAGCAGGTAAGCACTAATAAATATAACAAAAACTAAAGTCATTATTTCATTATCCGAGAAGTATTATGTGGCATCAAAAACTGTGTCATTTTTGCAAAGGGCTCAAATCAATTATTAATATAAGAAGTAATAAATAATAATAATTTAAATAATAATATTATTATTATCCCTCTGATATGAAAATATCTGGAGTCGGTGAATTATTTTCCCATCTGGTCTCTGTTAGGTTGACATGTTGTTCTTGTATTGTTTTGTAATTATAATACTTATATAGTGCAATTGCATAACGAGGATTGACCAGATGATCATTTGGGAAGTGTGTGAAAGGGTTTAGTTTTTCCTGTGGGGAAAATTAAACCCGGACATTTAAATCTGGTGCGTATAAAAAAATCGTTACAAAAATCGTTAAATAGGTATTGCTGTTTTCTGATTATAGATACTCGTATTACGTACCTAACATAAATTTGTCGTTCTCTTTTAACATCTATATACACACTAGTATATGTATGTAAAAATAGGCGGGCGGCAACATGCAAATGCTTCCGTTTTCCGGGTTATCCGGGGATTCCCGGTTTGTGGGCACCCTGCTGACCTACTAATGCACCATGCCAGCATACAACTGCATTGTGGACCACGAACTAATTACCAATTATATTTGAATGCGAGCGATGCTCCTCTGGCCCAAAACTAAATGTCAACTTGCGCACAATATCGATTGATTGGAAGCCAAACGATTCTAGAAGTGGCAAAGCGATTACCGCACTTACGAATATATCCGTTGGGAGAGACGGACGATGAGATGAGAATAGATTTCTCCTTGGCTTATTCAAATTTCTTTAACGTATCAATATTATTTTTCTCTGGCGTTTAGCTTTGAACACAGGCCTTGTCTCAATATTATCGTTGTGTTTGAAAAGAACTGCACTGACAGAAGTTGTTGTTGGTAATGTCATCACAGTTACGTGTCCTAGAAATCAAATGATTAAAATAAATCGATGGTATTGAAAGTTCAGAGAAATCATTGGAACATCAAATTTGATAAATATCTTTGGCCAATACACATTTTGGTGCCTGAAAAAAGAGCACATTGTTGGGTATATTTGGACTGCTGATTCTAAAAATGACATCAGCTGATCTCTGTAAGCTCTAATCATGTTTGTAAGTAGGTAGGATTAACTTGCATACTAACTTACGAAAAAGAAGAGAGTCAAATTGGTCTGTGTAGAATAGATTTTAAGAATTTTGATAGCGGTGGAAAAACAATTAACACCAGAGACATTCGTCGTTGTTATGCATTTTATTGTTCGACTCAAATAACAATTGTTGTACCTATTTTCTGTGGACCTACGTGTGTTTTATTTTGTTACTGTCGCAGTCCAGTGTTTTTAAACTAGTTTATTGTATGCGAATACCTGTGTGTATGTATGTGCGCATATGCGTGTATGTGTGTATGTACATATATGTGTGTATGTATGTACATATATGTAAATGTATGTGTGTGTAAGTTTCTGTATATATATATATATATATATATGTACCCGCCTCGGAACAGACTTAGTCTAGTGAGGCGGGCTACTAACTTGTTTGTATAAGATATTATTATTGCAATAAACGACCGGGTTGCCGGCATTGGATTGAATTGTTAAATATTACTTGGGTAAATAGAAGGTAAACTAAATTTTAGCGTAATTTAAAATTAGTAATTAAAAATACAGACGTTTAAACTTAAAATTCTGATTTACGCAAATAATGTCTTGATTGAAGTTCCTTGTTTTTTCCTTGTGGTCTTCACTTACAATTTATAGTGTAAAAAATATAATGCTCGTAGCATGCAATACTGTGGAAAAACCATCTTCGGGATTGAGGTTATGAAATATCTTTTAATGCCATTTTTTCACAGCTTGTATAGTACACGCCAAACTTGAATGATGCATTCTCGTTCAGTTACTGAATTTACAATGAACGTAAACGAAAGAGAAAGATGCGTAAAAAAATACGTGCGACAGAGATAGGCGTGGGCTTTTCTGACCTTAAACTCGCTTATTGCGATGATTTCTCAACGTCAGACCGGTATTTAAAGTTTGTCGTGTACTACACCTCCACATTATTTTTTCACATTCGACAAATATTATTTTTTATTATTATGATTGGAAACATTGCCATTGACGCCATCAAAGAGATCAGTGTACAATAATACGACATAATAATTGTAGACGATTTTTCAAACTATGTTTAGTTCGAAAAAATCCTTTTGGGTTCAAAAGACAATAAATCTCAATGAAAACTATTACGCTGTTCACTATAATAAAAATATCCTTCAATTTAATTTAAAAAGTGGTAATCGTAAAGTAAACAAAATACAAAATAACTATTCAAACACTTTTCCTTTTCTTTATTCAATTATCATTTTTATTTATTTACTAGCTGACCCGACGAACTTCGTACCGCCTCAGAATCAATAACTGTTGAATTAAATTAAGTATTTTTATTAAGTTAAAAATTACACAATGAAGCAATTATCGATGCCCAACTGTCCGTGTTTTGTTTTTGTCAGTATCAGAGATGGCGTTGTGTATGAATTTATATTTTTTGTGATTTTCTTACTTTTCCACTTACTTAGGGGAATTTTTGAAAGGAAGCGGGTACGGGTGCCGCCGCCCCGGGAACCATTTATTGGATATCCAACACCTCTGCCATAGGTCACCCCAAGCGGTTCGCTACGTTTGGTGATTTAGCAAGGGTGACTTTTGTGCGGGTCTTGGCGGCGGATGCGTCTGCCCACCTGCTGCGTGGCGGACCGGATCGAGAGAGACTGGTTGAGGGAGGCCTTTTGACCTTTCCAGCCGGATTCTCTCGACCAATGGGTCGAAAGAGTCCGGCTGGAAAGGTCAAGGTAAAAGGTCAATTCCGCTCAAGGCAATGGTCTTGCACCGCAGTTGGAGGGATGGATTCACTCCCGGATACAATGACCTCCAGATTCCTACCCACCCCTGCCTTTTTCCTTCCCACTTTTTTACTCAACAGAGGTGCATATGGTACCACCCAACGATTGTCCGTGATTGGACCGTGAATCATGTTTGTAGTAACAATATCAAACAGTAATTGATTAGTAAAAAATTTAAAATTTGAGAAAAGAGGCCGGCTTCGTTCTCGTCGGGTCAGAAGTGACACGGTTTGAATTACTATTATCACTTTTAAAAAATAGGGGTTCACCATAAAAAAAATAAAAAATTTGTCCAAAAAAAATAAAATAAAAATTCGGAGTGGAACACCCTTTACTTTTAGGGGTATGAAAAATACCGCAGTTGGAGGGATGGATTCACTCCCGGATACGATGACCTCCAGATTCCTACCCACCCCTCATGCCTTTTTCCTTCCCACTTTTTTTACCCAACAGAGGTGCATATGGTACCACCCAACGATTGTCAATGTCAATGTCTACGTTACTGATATTTTTAATGAATGATTGTCCGCCATTATCGGTATTTCTTCGACGATATATTGCATATCCTTCAACATGTGTGACCGTATCGTTGGTGAAATCTTTAATAAAACCCTTTGTACAATTTCCGTCTACCATGCAAGGCGATGAACGATTCAAATTACCGCATGGACCGTGAATCATGTTTGTAGTAACAATATCAAACAGTAATTGATTAGTAAAAAATTTAAAATTAGAGAAAAGAGGCCGGCTTCGTTCTCATCGGGTCAGAAGTGACACCGGTTTGAATTATTAATATAATTTTAAAAAAATAGGGGTTAATGGTAGAAGGGTGAAAATTTAGGGTTGCATGTATTTTTAATGCCTCACCATAAAAAAAAATAAATAAATTAAAATTCGGAAAAATTCCCTTTACTTTTAGGGGTATGAAAAATACCGCAGTTGGAGGGATGGATTCACTCCCGGATACGATGACCTCCAGATTCCTACCCACCCCTCATGCCTTTTTCCTTCCCACTTTTTTTACCCAACAGAGGTGCATATGGTACCACCCAACGATTGTCAATGTCAATGTCTACGTTACTGATATTTTTAATGAATGATTGTCCGCCATTATCGGTATTTCTTCGACGATATATTGCATATCCTTCAACATGTGTGACCGTATCGTTGGTGAAATCTTTAATAAAACCCTTTGTACAATTTCCGTCTACCATGCAAGGCGATGAACGATTCAAATTACCGCATGGACCGTGAATCATGTTTGTAGTAACAATATCAAACAGTAATTGATTAGTAAAAAATTTAAAATTAGAGAAAAGAGGCCGGCTTCGTTCTCATCGGGTCAGAAGTGACACCGGTTTGAATTATTAATATAATTTTAAAAAAATAGGGGTTAATGGTAGAAGGGTGAAAATTTAGGGTTGCATGTATTTTTAATGCCTCACCATAAAAAAAAATAAATAAATTAAAATTCGGAAAAATTCCCTTTACTTTTAGGGGTATGAAAAATAGATGTTGGTCGATTCTCAGACCTACCAGATAAGCACACAAAATTTCATCAAAATTGGTCCAGCCGTTTCGGAGGAGTATGATAACAAACACCGTGAGTATGATAACAAACGCTCGTCAACAGAATACGTCGCACAATTATTACAGTAATTAAAACCTTTTTAACCAAGTGGTTTTTTCCTCACTTTTAATGACTTTTCAAAAGAGTGATAAAATTTCATATTGTTGAGTTGCCCGGTCACCATATATGAATATGTGTGTACACTATACATGAATATGTATACATGTATGTACACAAATGTTTCCTTAACCCCTCCGAATTTTCGAGAATATTCGCTTTTGGTGTCTCTAACAAAATGACACTTTACGAAAACTTTTTGTTATTACCGCTTCACAATTAAAGCTCTATAAATGAAACATTTCTGAACGTAGCCGAATAGTAAAAACTGTTTTAGAAAGGTTACAAAATAGGCTTTCAAATTATTATATTCCACTAAATATTAGCATTTGTAAATATTAAAATTTAGAACGCAAACATTAAAAATACGTAAAAATGACTCACGTGATGTTTTTATGTGAAAACGGTATTAAAATCACAGAAATCACAGATTATCTAAACAACAATACTTATTATATTGTATATATGTGTAATAAACACTTTTGTTAGATCACTTTTTTATCATTTCATATAAAAATATTTAATAAAAATTTTAAATGTGGAGCGCGGTGGAGCAAATTTTCGCGGGTAAATATTTTTGTCAACTACACGACTGACAGCTGATTCCTGTTATGTATTTCCATAGACAACTTGATAGGGATGTGCAGATTGATCTACTATCTACCTTTTACTTTTTGTTTTAGGGATGTAACTAAAACAATAACGGAATTAGAACGATTTCTATGGAAACACACGCGCTGACGTATAAACACGCTTATTGTACTTGACTGCTGTCCTATTTTTAACGCTTATATCTACTTACGTTGCGGAGGGTTAAGACAACGGTATTACGATTACTTGTGTCAAATATGTTTTTAAAACATAACAAAGAAATTAAATGAAATTGGCAGGATTAAAAACAAAATTTTCAATTAGAGTACATAAAATAATTTTCGGTCATGGTCAATATTTAGCTTTGTTTTGTCGCATATTCTGGTTTCTGGTTGTTTCAGACCAATAATACCGGGGATAAAGCGCTATTAAGAGGAGGAAAACAACTATTACTCACGTGTCCTGAGAAATACTTCTGAGGGAGAAATTACAACAAGAGAGATAATACATTTAATGCTTTGGTTGCCAAGCGGAACAATTAGGAGACAAGACTCAAATCCATTATAATAACACATGCAATACAGCGAAGCACTACAAAGTGATGCAGAAACAAGTGATTTTGGTTTTAAAATTTGAACGCTTAGGAATACGAGTATATGTATCTAGATTCTTTAATTAAATACGACGAGTAGAACACATCTTGGCCTTTGAAATAATCGAGCATTTTTTTTAATAAATCTTTTCATAAGCCCAGAAAAAAATAAAGTATCAAGCATATAAATAATAGTTTAAAGTTCAAAATCTTCTACTTACGAACCTATTTTAATTACGTTTTATTGTATATATATACTCGTAATGGGGCAATTTAAACCGCTGCTACCCGAATTTCTACCGATTTGTTACATATCTCCCAAATATTTGAAGTTTTTAAGCTCTTAAAATTTTTTTATTTTTATAAAAGAGTTATTTAACGCCTTTTCATAAAAAAGGTGACAAAAGCGATATATCAAACTATAGACCTATTTGTATTATGTCTGCTTTACCCAAACTTTTCGAGTCATTAGTATTAGATACCATTGTAAAACCTATCAACAATATTATTGTTCCTAACCAACATGGCTTTATCAGAGGTCGATCTACCTTAAGTAATTTAACTATCTATAATAATTACATATCCGAATCCCTTAGTCTGAAACAACAAGTGGATTCTATATACACCGATTTCAGTAAAGCATTTGATAAGGTTCGACATCACATTCTTATATCCAAACTCCGACTGTTAGGCATCAAAGGAAGTTTATTGACATGGATTATCAGTTACCTCAGTAATAGAGTGCTTAGTGTCAGGATTAATTTTATAGAATCCTATGTATTCGAGGCCACAAGTGGTGTCCCGCAAGGGTCCCACCTCGGCCCAATATTCTTCTTAACTAACTAACTAACCATCACGCCATTTCCCCGCAGGGGTAGGCAGAGAGGACGGACCGCCAAACAACTCGGTCTTGGCACACACTCTTTGCCTCACTCACATTCATACATCGTCTCATACATTCTCTTCTATTATTCTGACTTTTGACATGACCCGACTCAAGTATCTGATTCACTTGATCGTGCCATGTCTTCCTCGGGCGTCCCCGACTTCTTCTACCATTCACATTCGCGTCGTATATTCTTCTTACACTACTTCCTTCGTTCATTCGCTCTACATGCCCAAACCATCTGAGGGTCCCTTTCTTAATCTTACTCATTATGCTTACATCAGCCAATATTCTTCTTAATATTCATTAATGACATTGTAAACATATTTAAAGATGTACAAGTCCTACTTTTTGCAGATGATCTAAAATTGTTTAAAAGAATACGAAATATATATGATTGCCTAATTTTACAAGCTAATTTAGATGAATTTTATAAATGGTGCGAAAAAAATATGTTATTTTTGAATATTGAGAAATGTCAAGTAATACGATTTTCCAGAACTCATTCTCATATTTTACATGAATATAATTTAAATAATGTTAAATTAACACCAGTATTACAAATTCGCGACTTGGGAGTTATATTCGATTCAAACTTAACATTCACAGCACATATAGATGATATAACTAATAAGGCTTTAAAGATTCTTGGCTTCCTTTGTAGAACCCTAACTGATTTTAAGTCCATGGATTGCATGAAAACACTCTACATTTCATTAGTTAGATGTCAAGTAGAATATAATTCACCTATTTGGTCCCCTTTCTATAAAGTACACTCTAACAAAATAGAACGTGTTCAACACAAATTTCTTAGGTACTTAAATTTCAAACTCAAAATTCCAATAGAAAACATTAATTATTTAAGTTTAATGAATCGACTAAATTTAATTACGCTGTCTGACAGAAGAATTATTTCAGACCTAATTTTATTGTACAGAGTTATGAACAACCTAATTGACAGCCCTGCCATCGTTTCTAGTATTAAACTCCATGTACCGACAAGGAATACTAGACAAAATATAACATTCTTTTGCAACACATACACAACCAACTATCAATCACACTCACTTACCAATAGGATGCATGATTTAGGCAACAAGTTTGGTGGTATTGTAGATATATTCGCTGATTCCCTTTACATTCTAAAATGCAATTTAAACCAACACTTTGTGGAATCCTACAAATTATTGTAACGTGGGTATAATATATTTAACGATTTGATGTGTTATTGTAATGTTTTATATTATATTTTGTTCCATGGTATTGTTAAATATTACATTGTTTAAAATATTTCACAGTTTTAAGCAAGAATATACAAGTGGTTTTTTCTTTAAAAACTACTTGTATATTCTTAAAAGTTTTTTCACTTTTATAACGTTTGATATAAATTCTATGTATGTGTAATCCTCGATATCTTAAATATTATTTTATAATCTATGTAAAAGCCCCTACGGGCGTATAAGAACAATAAATATAATATCTAGATGCGTTCCACGCCGAAACGCAAATTTATATGAAATTCCCACGATAGAAAATCGCAAAGTATGCACCGAACAAATTTTTATAAACATGTTTGTTTCAGTTATTTTACAAGTTAGGGAACGTACCCGAAAAAATTCACAATGTTTCTTTACATGATACTTAAGACGCCTTCCGCGAGATTTTTGCTCTATATTAAACGAGTGGTGTTTTATTAAACATTTTTAAAATTTTCGCATCGATTTTATCGTTTTAAATGTTAACGCGCTCCTCTAACATTCGTAATTACTTATTTATAGCAAAAAATGGATATGAACCAAAATTAATTGATAACATCCTAAATAAAAAACTTAGCAAAATTTCAAAAAATAAATATCTATACAATTTCAATAATATTAATGATAAAGAATGACGTAAAATTTTGTATATTAATAATTTTTCAGTTCAATGTTGCAAAAATTTCCCTTCTAATATTAAACCAGCGTTTTATACAAGAAATAATATCGGTAATTTTTTGAGAAATACTAAAGATAAAGACCATAAATTGACTAATTCCGGAATATATAAACTCAAATGCAATGATTGTCCCTCATTTTATATTGGAAAAACAACTCGTAATTTTGAAATCAGAATCAAAGAACATTTAAGGTGTCTTAATAATAATAATTTTTCTGAGTTCGCTAACCATATCATTGAAAATAACCATAGTTTTGAAAAAAACACAGGGATAAATATTCTTCATATTAATCATAAAGGAAAACGTTTAGATAACTTAGAAGCTTTGGAAATTAAAAAATCCCTTAAAAATAATGAATCTATTATCAACAAACAAAAAATATTGTCATATAGCCCAATCATGGATTTGTTCCCCTACCCACCCACTCTACACTAATACCTACCCACCCAATCTACATTATTAACTAACAACGGCTCCACCCCTACCATAATAAAACATTGTTCTAAACTGTCAAATTAGTATAAGCTTTCCCTGACGAAGGAACGTTTGTTCCGAAACCGGTCGGATTTGCAAATTATATAAGTGGCTTATACAAAGTTATATTTTTTCATTTTTCTATAATGGATAACCACAAAGTAATAGCTACATTCAAAAATACTTTTACCTGAACTTAGCAAAACAGGCGACTGTGTTATGCGGAAATTTAAAATTATAAACGAGGTGGTGCATCGCTTTAAAAGAAAAAACATTTAATGACAGTCTTTGTTTTTGCGTATTTGGTTAGTTTTCCTTGTTTTAATTCGGTAGTCTTTTCAGATGGATGGAAAACCGTAATTTCATTATCTCCCGACAGTGGGTGTTTGGGACTTTTTGATTTATTGGCATGCAGAGCTCCGGGCCAAAAAGGCCCCTTTCTCTTTCATCATGAATTTGTAATATGTGGTTGTTGGGCAGTGGGTCATCTCACCACACAGTCCTTAAACCAATAAAGAAACCGCAGAACATTATTACACGAATTAAATCTAAAAACATTTTCTGACAAATTTACTATTATCTTTGCATCGCCAGAAGGAGACGCTTAAAGACACAAACATGAATAAAACACAAACAAATATCTTGCAATGCTAAAACAAACAGGTATTAAAACCCACAATTCTAAATAAACCTTAACCCTCCGCATGCCGAACCCAACGAATATTCGTTGTTCTTAGGTTAGACGTTAGACATCAATCGCTGTTGGCAAAAATTGATAAATATGTTATAAACATGCTGTATTTTATTTCTGATGCCTGGCCTTAATCATATAAGACTTAAATTTGGATTTGAGGTCAAAATACCCAACCAAACTGATTTTTTTAATCCAAATTAGTAAATACCTAGTACTTACCCAAGTTGATTGTTTTCAGGTGGAAAAATGTAATAAGCAGTAATTGTTGAATGAAACACTAGTATATCAGTCACACAAATCGGTATCTACATGCTGATTCCCATCACCACCCAGGGCAGAAGAGAGGACTTATCCATACATTGGTGACCCGAGCGACCAGAATATGTGAAGAAACAAAAATCGGAGCAGAACTTACAAAACTGACCGATGCACTGCAGCGTAACGGTTACCCAGCAAGGCAGACAAGGCAAATCATAAGAGCCAAATCTGCACCAAACGATAACAGAATTGAACAAGAGTCAAAGGGATGCGCTTTCCTGCCTTACGTTCACAATGTGACAGACAGAATTGCCAGACTATTGAAAAAAGAAAGCATCAAGACTGTCTTCGGAACCACGACAAAAATACGAGACTTTTTGAGGCCTGCAAAGACCAAGTTTCCTCTGGAAACAGATGCGAGTATATAAACTCAGCTGTTCCGGATTTGATAAGGTCTATGTGGGCCAAACAGAGCGGACGATCTCCAAAAGGATATCGGAACACTTTCGAGCGTGTAAACTTGGCCACCCTGACAAATCGGCAATCGCCGAGCATTTAATTGAAACCGGCCATTACTTTGGATTTGTTCCTGAAGTCCTGGGAAGACCCAAAACTCATAGAGCACGCCTGATTACGGAGGCAATTGAAATTCACAAAAATCCTATAAATATTAATAGAGACGACGGAGCTAAGCTCAATAGTTGTTGGTATCCGGTAATTGACGGTTACATCAAGGCTAAACGCAAAAAAACATGTTGAAGTATATTGTAGCGCCAGCTCGTAGAGGAGTGGAGCTGGCGACACGGTATCGCTCCTAAGTAGATAAGTACAAATATCATCCCTAACTATTACACATCTGCCCTGATGATGGACACTGCAACGCTGTCCGAAACGTTGGCTAAAGAAGGAGGTAGCGTAACACGGCATAATACCCCAAAAAACTAATAACAAAAATATTTTTGGGCGTGAAAATCTTAAATCGTATCAAATATCCTTCCTTTGAATTTTTTAAACCCCCAGTGAAAGACACCACGATTCGCCACCGTTGTTGCCTCTTGTGTCGCTATTTTTCGTTTCATCGAGTTTCAAATCACAACGGAGCTAAAAAAGGTTTCACTTCAAAAACGCATACCTAACTTAACTTAACCTTATTTTTTGTGTTCTGGTTTGTCCAGTTATTCCAAATCTCAGCGTTCACAGGGTTAAAGCATTCGCAGCCGGCGACACAGTCGACCCTTAGCATTTTATCAGAATTCAAATGCACAAGTTATACGAGCAGTGAGCACTCTACTCGTACTGTGCTGTACTAGTTGACAAGGGGAGCACAATGGAGCTCTTGTAAAATGGGTCAGCTCACAGGAAATGTGCCGAAAAGAGAATTTGAAAGCGCAGTCATTTCAAATTTAAAAGGGAAATATAGGAAGTAATGTTTTCAAAGCGAAGTTATCGGAGGTTGTCTTGTATTTATTTATTTATTTGTACACGCCCAATTAGAGCTTTTACATATGATAAAATTAAAATACATTTGAAATAATCAAAGAATTAAAGAGATATAATAATTAAAATAAGTACCAAGTATAAAAATTTTAACTTAAAAACAACAAACAGAGTATGCACTTTCATATAAATGTCGATACATATTGAAAATTTGTAAACATTTCAAAGCTATCAAGATAGACATACCGATTTAATAACAATGTTTTTATAGGCTGATAGACATTCAGTACCGTTGGTGTTCATGTAATATTTATTCCCTGCACTGTGCAGTCGGTTCATTACTGAGTTTATTTCTGCATTGGTACCTGAATTGTTACAATAGTAAAGTACCTACATTTATTTATGGAACATGGGTCGAAAAATGGGTTGAAACATGTAATATGTTCTTTTTTTATATTGAAGTGAAAACTACTTTAGCACCGTTGTGATTTGAAACTCGATGAAATAAAACTAGTGACACTAAAAAGAGACAAACCCATACATCTACAGGATTTAGCCTACGAGAGAATGAGATAGAATAATCGGTCTCGCAGCGGTGTTTCATTGCCTCTCCCTTTTGAACTCTCCAGCAGGACCCTCTCGGAACATTTTCTTGCAACGAATGTGGAGGGGATGATATCATTAATCTATCACTCCTGGACACACAGAACTCCAAATTCCTACCCACCCCTCATACCTTTTTGAAAACGTCTTTAGCACCGTTGTAATTTAAAACTCGATGAAATGAAAAAACTACACCAAAAACATACACAGAGAGATAGATGTACACAGAGATCCATAAGATTTAGCCTGCGAGAGAATGAGATAAAATAATCGGTCTTCTCTTTGTGCGGTGCTTCGTAGCCTCCCCACCTTTGTTTAATTTAGTTTTCTGAAGGTTTCATTTCTATACGTGTGAACTGCACACTTGTTTTATTTTTTCCTTCCCAGAACTTCCTCTCCTTTCTTTCCTAAAAAGAGCCTTCACACAGTATCCCCAAAGATGACAATAGGCCCTGAGGGGACCAGTCTCTTCCGATCCAGTCTGCTATGCTATTGCAGGACAGACCCATCCGGATCGGACAACAGAAGATCCGGACAAACCTCACCCCATGAACCCGGGCACTCCTGCTAAGTCACCAAACATAGCGAACCATTTTGGGTGACCTATGGCAGAGGTATTAGTAATCCAATAAATGGTTCCCGGGTTGTGTAATCCAATAAATGGTTACTCACACCGCCTCCCAAATTAGCAAGAAAATATATTACCAAGGAACAAGATAACAAGATTTATAAGAAACTGGATTCTACGAACAGATATTATAATTTGGCAATAGTTGAAATAAACGTAAATAAGTTTTTCAATATAATGAAATTCAAATAACTTTGTTTAAACCACTATGTGTATAATAGAATAAAATGTTAACTTATGACGATAACATTGTTATTGAAACATGTTAATATTGTTAATTATATAGTGGTTTAAACAAAGTTATTTGAATTTCATTTGTTTCCGTTTTCATTTCCGTTTGTCAGTCCACTGCTAGCTGCCCGCTGTCCGCTGCCCGCTTGGCCAGATAAATTATGTATTTCAAGTATTTAAAGTATTTATTTGAGTATTTCAACCAATTTACACAAAACCTTGACTAATTATATACCTAAAAACCCTCCTCATGAATCAATCTATTGGTGAAAACCGCGTGAAAATCCGTTGCGTAGTTTAAAAGATCTAAACGCACATACAGCGTGAGCGACTTCATTTTATAATTAGTAAAGAATAAAGATGATACACAAAGTTATTTTGCTAAGTTTGAAGAAGTTTTTCAATATTCTTAGTTTACTTTCTTCGGAATGTGATACAATTATCTTATCAAGTAGTGTTTAAATACACTATACTCATTAAATATTTGGTGCTGTTTATCTCATGTTGAGTAAAGAAACATCACAAATTATAAATCAAAATATGAAGCTAACAATAAATTATTATTATATTATATTGTTTGTGTGCATTAATGTCACGAAGTTGTGATAATACGAGTAGAACAATAAAAAATAATATCGGTTATCTGCGACAAATGATGAATGCTAGTATTTGAGGCCGCCATGTTTTAATATAGAAATGTAATATTAATTAAGGCAATAACTCACAATAGTTGTATCTCCCTTAAAGTCATGGTAAACGGTACGTGTTAGAAAGAGAAAACACCACGCTTGAATCTACAAGTTAATCACAGAAAAACTTTAATGTCCACCTCTATGAAACTAGGGTTTCCGACGGCAATTTGAGAAAAAATACGATTTTTTTATTAAATGTTTTTATATGAAACGACCAAAACATTGAGGTTAACTAACTAACATAACTAATAACGTTTACATTGGTCTGATAAAACACGCAATGACGTTATATAAAAATAAAACGTGTGTTTCTTTTTTTTCGTTACCAATAATTTTAATTAGTAAAACGTAAAACTTTTATGTTCAAAACTTTTTATGTTTGCATTCAAAATTTATATATTTCAAAAATTTAATAGGTATTTATTTCGAATTATAAAAGTAGATAGCGTATTTCATCACCTTACAAAAACATCGTATGCGTTCAGAAATATTCCATTTATTTCAATTTTATTACAAAGAGGAAATTTTCTAACCTTCTGACAAAATAGGCGCGGGTCCTGAGGGGTTAAGATTCCTACCTACCTAATAAATAAATAATAATGCATATTTATTAAAACAAAACAAAAGTAAATAATTATAATTACTCACGTTTTAAGTAGATACTGAGCTGTTGTGTTCTCGGTGTTGTTCTTTAACTTATAATTATTGTTATAAATATATCTCACCTGGAACAAATCAGAAAATACATATTAACACGTGCCTTTAGACTGAGATATCTGAATAGCCAGGTACCACTACCTTCCTCTTCCCCATCTCCTTCCCTTCCCCTCTACTTTCAGCCCCACAACATACCCCAATGGGGATGGAATAGACTCACTGGCTCCAGACGGGAGCAGCTGAGACTCTTGTGAGGTATTCATATAAAAAAAGACAGAAATTAATAAATGCCAAAGCTTCAATAATGTATTATCTATGAAAACTCATAAAGTTTTTGAAATTGCAATCTTCAGAATGGGTCGTTTTCAGTGTCGTTATTTTGTAAAACGGCATGAGACCTTCCGACATACATATTTCCTCTTTTATTTCCAGAGTCACAATAACAAATCCCTTCCTACATCTCCTCGCTTAACCCACCTTACAACGTCACCTATTCGGGTGGCGACGAAATTCCACTGACTTTACAATACAATATAACAGACGGAAATTCACAGATTGTTTGATCATGTATAGCGAATGAACGAAGAAAGGAGTGTAGGTAGGGATGCAAGGTTTTTAAAAATATCGATATTGATATCGATCGATCCAGCAGGTCGATATATCGATATTTCTTCTTTTTTTTAAAGCTAATAGAAATCCAATGTAGTTTTAGTTATACGAAACGTTTATCGATTATGTATGTATGTATTTTTTATTCTAACACATTAACTCTTA
The DNA here is from genome assembly GCA_929108145.2 of Limnephilus rhombicus. Classification (NCBI taxonomy): domain Eukaryota; kingdom Metazoa; phylum Arthropoda; class Insecta; order Trichoptera; family Limnephilidae; genus Limnephilus; species Limnephilus rhombicus. The sequence continues at coordinate 41,923,558 of OV815295.1, read as the reverse complement.
ACGTACAGAAAACAAAATACTTACTGTCTAGTCTCACCAATATCACAAAACCAAACCTACACCCAAAATTAAAAATACACGAATGTAATAACTCATCTCTGAACCGGTATTGCAACTGCCCATGCCTAGAACAAGTAACAACTATCAAATATTTAGGATTAACCTTTGATACACACCTAAATTGGAAGCAACATTTACTTAACACTACAAACAAAATCCGCAAATCTATATACTTTTTCAAACAAACGCGCAATTTCCTTAACCTACGACTTTTAAAAACAGTGTATTACTCACTGTGCCAATCTCACATCGAATACGGAATTTTAGCTTGGGGTAACACTTGTTCTAATGCCCTCGACCCCATCATTAAAGCACAAAAACTAATAATAAAAATAATTCTTAAACTTCCTCTCACTACCAGCACCGATACGATCTTCAATACTTTCAACGTTATGGACATTAAACAGCTCTACGCAAAATCCATCTTAGTTTATTTACATAAAAACAACAAAATCCTATACAAACCAACACAAATGATACACAATACCCGAGCCAAAAATAAAGAACTTCTCCAAACTCCCTTTTCTAAAACCACCTTTGGACAAAAACACTTTAAATACATAGCTTGCAAACTACACAATACACTTCCAGCTACAATTAGACAAACGGAATCAATAACTAAATACAAACAAGATATAAAGAAATGGATTATAAGTATTGGACGTCACACTACTGCTAACATCTGTAAAATAGATTACAAATGGACAGAATTACCATCTTACCCTTATTAAAGAACTTAAAATAGTAAAATCCTATATGTATAATATAACTTGTTACATAAAAAATAATGTAACAAGTGAATTATCTGTGTACGGGTACTTTTGGTGTGAAGTTTGTTAACATTAAACATCTTTATATTGGTTGCATTGAAATGTTTACCTTTGCTCAGTTGGTGATACTGAGGATCTGCACAGAGGGGTTCACTAGGCAGGACTGCCTTGAGCTCGTCATTCTTTGAGCAGCCACAGGTGACCTTGGCCGCCGTCCCTGTGGCGGGTCGACGTAATCAAATAGTCGTAGTTCGCCATTATTTTAACAACATGTGAAGATTGATAAATCCGCGCCCACCAGCGGCATCCATTATTGAAGACCATCAGGACAATCATTTAAATCCTGGATCAGCAGCGGAGTACCATGGGAGCACATTATTTCTTCTGGATTTACTCACATCCAGCATCTGCAGACGCATTCATGACAAGACCTTCCGACTATACCTGGAGCCAGAGGTGCTCGCAGAGATGCGGCCGAAGATCGCCCACCTTGGCCGTCATCAACATAGTCGGCTGGCTGGCAACCGCCCTGGAACGGAACGTCGCTGGGAAACCGCGGGACTGGAGGCCTGTTCGTCGCTCCAGCCTGCCGTTCAGCACATGTCAGCAGCGGAGGGAGCTGACTGCCCATCTCCGAAGGCAGCAAGCAGCAGCATGGATCGCCTACATATGGCATTCACCCATTCATCAACTCCTCAAGATTAAACGGTACTAACGCTCCATAATATGCCCATTCAGAATTTAGTCTAGCCCTGATTATTATTTGTACTTAATTAATAAATTAATTTAACTGTGTCAAAGCACTATACTATTTCATTTAAATAACCTATCCTCATACAAATTATTACACAGCCGCCTGCTTAAGGTCCACACTGAGATATAAATTCTAGTAATAATCACACTTGTCTCATGCTCTCCATGTATTATATTCCTAACATTTTAGCTTCCAATGTGAAAGCTAAATATTTTCATAACATTTTGGCGTCCAACGCAAATATTTTCATAACAAACTCCCTACATAGATTCGACAGGATTTACTACTTTATTCATCTCTTCCTTCACCTATATAATGCTCTCTTTATAGTATTAACCCTCAATTTAAATCATATTTCTGTTTGAATTGTATAAATCAGTATGTATCTTACCTTAAATATTCTTATGTTATAATTAAATAATCTTATGTATGATACTCATTTATGTACCTCTACGCCTGTCTCAACACAGGTATACCATAGTGAGACAGGCATCGAATAATGTAATGCAAACATACCTTACATAGATAAATAAATAAATAAATTCTTATCTATGTGAATAACCACATTGCAATCTTTAGAGCACAGGCATCGGGTGGGAATGCTATCCTTGTTATACCGGTATGTATGATGTGAATGGAAGATGCTCCGAGGAACTAGCGTCATTGATCCCTTCGGCACCGGTGCATTGTCGGGAAACACGCCAAACGCGTGCCCAACATAATATATGTACACGCGGGTCGTTTCTTCGACTCGTTTATGTGTTCAACATTATCTACATAATGTTATTTTTTAACTTCAAAGTAAAAGCACCATTTGACAAACTTGTCCTATTGAATAACTCTTTCGTTATAATAAAATAATTTTTAAAAAAACAGCTCGGCTGCGGAACGATTTGACGTCCTTTGGTTTTTTGTGTTTCATCCTTCCTACAAAATGGGTCTCTTCAAGACCAATGTTCATTCCTCCCTCTCCTCAAAAAACCCTCCACATAGCATCTCAGATGACATAGGCCCCGAGGAAAATTATTTTCCTCAGGGCCTCCTTGGAGAAATGTAAAAAAAAAAGCTTATTAAAAAAGCAAAACATACTGTTAACACGCTAGTTGTCAATATTTATATTACATTAAAAATATGGGCAGTAACGTCAAAATCCAGGAGGAAATTGGGGAATACGTTTGTATGCCCGGTTTCCTCTTTCTTAATCAATATACACGCATGCAACGCGACGCGAACCGAAACAAGAATTATGAGAAAGGAACGAAGTAATCGCAAGTGGAGTTTCACGCCTTGTGCTTTTGGTTCATTTCTTTCCCATAATTCGTGGTTCGGTTCGCGTCACGTTGCGTGCGCCGTGCAGTGCATGTGTATGCAGTCTCTCTTACATCAGCCTTGCATTATTTGCGGATCTCCTCTGAGAATGAAAATTTCATAATGATGATGACGATGATGAAACACAATTATTTTGTAAATAAAATTTAAGCAAAGAATGGTCAGACTTTCGGTTCACGAAACACGCCTACATCGCAATTATTACGTTCTTCTTTATTCTATTGTACCAGCCTACTGCCCGAATTCTACAGCCTACGCGTTTTAAAAACGAGCATTGTAAAGCCATACGACAATAGTAATTAGAAAAATAATTGCAAAAAATAATTGCAGGGTGCCCATTTAGACTTTAAACCTTTGCCTCGTCATCCGAGTTCCTATTTCCTACTAGAGCAAGGACAGTCTTAAACGGCTTATTAAAAGAAGAAAAAAAAGTATAAATTCCCGCGCGACAGATGTAAACTTCTGGCCGCGTTCCAAGATTCGAAATTCGAACCGCTCGCTCCCGCAATAATGACGTTGACAGAGATGTTAACCGCGAAAGTGGGGCAAGATGGCGGCGGGTTCCGAATTATTGTCCGAACAAAGAGATGTCGGGATGACGGCTTCTTCTCAGAAAGCGATAAGCAAACGGGTAAATATAAATATAACAGAGAAAAATGTTGGTGGAATACGCGGAAGAGCTTCCGCAGCAAGTAACTTCTGAGATAGGGTTAAAACTTAAAACGTCAATAATATCTCTCTAATACCAAGATCTTGCGCAAACTGTGATCTATCAGTTTTCTTTCAAATCTAAATAGATAACAAATCAAGAACTTTTATGTTTAGTGCAGTTCTATATCCAAAGATGGACACCAGAATGTTTATAAAGAGGAAACAGAAGATGTTTATACCATAGACATCAGAATTCAATAGACCAGAAGATACAGACGAGGGGGTAAAACCAAACTATGAAGGGGGAAGAGGGGAAAGATGACTGTGATTCGTTATACAATCAATCTGACAGTAAATAGGCATCTCGCATTACAATATCACCATTTAGTTCTTAAAAGCAAAATCTGCTTTGAATGAATAGACCTTTTTACATGGGAGCGCGAATTGCTTGCCACGATAATAACATATTTGCTAAGGCCAAATGCTCGCCGCAAAAAGACTCACCCCAATACACATAGCAATATTTTGTTGCCGTGTTTAGTTAAAACACTATTACAAATGTTTCATAATTTACTTACCCCTGTAACCAGCGACGAAAACACTGGAGAACCGCCCACATTCGCTATGTCTATATAATATGTACCTATAATGTTAGCGCAAGCTGCCGTTTTTGGCGTGATATTTCGTAAAACGTATAGACGTTACTTTCGCGCTGGTCACTACAAGAATGATGACGTCACATATTTTAGATTCTCTCCCCTCCCCATGGAGCGAGCTGGCGCCAAGGCGGAGCTTATAGCCGGTTCCATGGGGAGGGGGAAATATTACGTTTTTATCACTTAGGGCAGGTCCAGATATATTCATATGTCCGTGGTTTATACTGATTTAAATTGTATAATAATACAATGACTTGACGTCTAGACTTGCTATCGTCTCACAAAATCAAAAATGTGGCAAGTGAGAAACACTCTTGTTTCCAGTAAATTCGTAATACAAACCTTGCTCGTGTATGACAAAGATAGACATTCAAAGAATGTACTAAAACATACAGCGTGTGAACGAAATAAGCGGAAGGGACCGGGGGGCGTTTTCGTATTCAAAAGTTCCGTCGAATATTGCCTCAAGGTCGACTAGAGTAGGAGGCTTGGGCGATTTTGAGGTGTTAGGTGATCAAGCTATAATCTACATAATATAAGCTATAGACCTCTGTAAACGGTAAAGTTTACTTAGGGGCAGCACTAGCCAAAGCCAAAGCACTTCGTAATTTGGCTAACGGGCGCCCAGACCCTGTATTTTTGCATTCTTTAAGAGGAAATACTAGCGGCGTTTTTTCCATACAAACGTATTCCCCGTTTATCTCTCTGGATTTTGACCCTAAAGCAATTTTTTTTTTACATAATATAGGTATTGACCATTAGCGTGTCGGTACGTTTTGCTTTTTTGATAATTTACTTCTTATAGAAGTTAGGACCTTCCAAAAATGAATAAAATTGCCTAGTTTAAACGCCGTTAAAAGACGTTCAGTATACAAACTAAACAATGTATTTTGAAAAAAAGCAAAATGTACCGACATAGAATATTTTCTTCTAATACAGTTAGTGAAAATTTTATTTTAAAATCGGTCCAGTTTTGGAGAAGAAAAATTGGGAATACAAAACATCGATTTTGACGATTTTATTTAGGTATTTTCGGCCCGATATGCAGTTGTCCCTTTCACTCAGTTCCCCTGAGGGGAGCGCGGAGTGGAACAGGAGACATTGGTTACAATACCTATCGACGATATTTTTAAATGACTGGCATAGCTCTTAATGAGGCATAAAATTGTATTGATGCATAAAAATAACAATTGTTATTTATCATAATCGATAATAAAATATAATTTGTGCGTACTTACAAATAAATGTTATACCTTATAGTTTTTGCCGAGTAATGAAAATATTTTCTCTACACACACAGGTTTTTACTGCAATTTACTTAGAGGTACGGTAGCACATGACCTTACAAAAAAAACTACGAAATCAGAGTCACTTACTTGTTTTTTGTTGCCACTTTCAGATTTCTACAGCGCGTCTATACATAATATTGAAATATCCATTGTATAATCCAATTAAATTCATAAAGATGATCTCATATTTGTAAAAACACAGATTGTGCAAACAGTCGAGTACGTCCTGTTTTTACACGTAAGTATTGCAATATTCGCAAAACCAGCTGTTAAAACCAATGCAATAAATAATGATAATTTCCCAATAACCCAGAAAAGATATAAAAAAAATGATAATTCAAGTCTATAAATTAAGAAAGCGGCGACCAAGTGTAGATATACAAGGCAACTTGTAGTCGATGCATTTTTGGAATCATAGTAAATTTGAATGTCTATGACTTTACGATGTGATTCATTCATCTCTGACTTTATTCATCTATGACTTATCTTGTAAGTTATTCACAAGACAAACATTCCCGGGTTTCTAATATCCCTACGAGACAATATTCGAATCCTTCTAGATACCTACTCCCATCATTATAGGAAAAATTTTATTTGTGCAATGATGAAGGACTTAGCTATCAGATGATTGACAATTGGGCTTTTTCATAAATGGTAGATATCTACGTATTGAGTGTAGGTATAACAAAAAAATATTATTAGGTTATTTACGACAAAGCTTGCATTTAACTAATTTTCCTTCCAAGGAATTTTTATGCACCGTGTTATTATCTTCTTTGAAATTATGAATTATTTATGAATTCACTGAATAACGATGTTAATCATTAAAGTGCCTTCAAGGTACAACATGTGATCCTATACGCCATTTTTTTTAAATGATTAGGTACTAACTAATACCACCCAAGACTACAAGTCTCAACTGCAAAAGACAAAGTGAGTGGGGAGTTGGGTAGGGAAGGAGAAGAGGAATAGGAAGATTGGGCTATTCAGATCTCGTCACTAAACATCGACGAAGCCATTTAAAAGAAACTTTCAATTGTGAGTAATCGCCCTAAAAATGTATTTCATTATTAGGGCGATTACTCACAATTGAAGTTGATTAGTCAGACATTTCCGAAAAATCGAAATTCGAATTGAGTAGGTATGCAAGTTATATGTAAAAAAGTAACTCTATGTGGTGCAATACTCAGATTGTTCACAAACACCACCAAATCAATTATAATGCAGAAAATCTTATAGTGAATTTAAAACAATGTTAATGTATTCTGGGACACTAGTAGGATATTTCAAAATGTCATACTAACGTACCGAAACGTTAGACGTTAAATTAATAGAGGTCACAAAGAGACTTTTAGTAGCAGCACCATAAACTATACACATAATAATATAAATATAATAATAACACATACACCTACATTAAAATACATAGATACATTTAAACTTAAACACTTAAATTAATGAATAATGGTCTTGTTTGCCGTCAGTCGTTACCTCTTTACCCGCCGACATGTTTTTCTTATTCCATTACCTCCACAACTTGACTGACATCACCAATCCATTTCTCAGAATACGCCATCAATAATCAAAAACTAATTGCGAACATTACGACCAATCTGACGGCCATTTTTTGCTCTCCAGTGTTCATAATTCATTATTTTGAAATGGCATTCGAATAAAATTAGGACCACGTGCTTCTTTTTTTTGCCGCCAGGCTTTTTCCCGCCGGGCCACGGCAGACAGCGCGGCGCTGGTTTTCGGCGGCACCACACAAATAGCAAGTCGAACAAACCTTGAATCCAATAAGTAAAAATGCTAAAGAAAACACTGCAAAATCTATATAACTCCTAGAAAATGAGATGTATTTTTTTACTATGTACCTTTAATTTTTTTTTTACTGACCGATACTCTTGTAGATAATTTTCGGGGCACCAAGCGTGTAAACGAAAAGCCAATAAGCAAAAAGGTTAAAATACAAACTACATAATCTGCACACTTCCTTGAAAATAAAACATACTTTTTTAAGCAGCCTTAAAATTATTTACTGGTGATAGTTGACAGTTTTAAAAGGATTAGAAATTAGAACAGCTTGTTAGAAATGTACAACTTATTGTTTAATGGCGATCAAATTTAAGTGTGATTTTTACTTGGTGGCTTAAAAATAATTGATTTGAAGGTAGGTACCCATTACCCACAGAGTTGTTTTAAAATAATTCGAACATATTGGTAGTCGAGTAGAAAAGTTCACGTCGTCGCTATAATAATGTTGATACAAATATTAACGTTTTTTACAAAGTGCCTATAGAATGATTTTTTTTCTGGGTAGGCTCCATTTTTAGTATTTAGTGGTTTGGCCACGTACGAACCCTCGGAATAGCCCGCACTAGACGTGGGCAAAATTGAATGATCGAATTAAATGAATAAATTCAATCTTGTGACACACTCAATCTAATTCTCAATTTCAAAAGGAATTGATTCTTCATTCCTTATCTTTGGCCTTGCTTCCTACGATTTTTAATGACACCATACATTTTTACATTTTTAATTTCCATTTATTTTACTGTTAAATTATTTCAATGAATGTGTTCTGTAAACGATTTAAATATTATATTGTTTCATAGGTATTTAAATATTATTAAACGGGCCGCGCGCCGCGAAGTGGTCGACGGACAGTATTGTGAACGACTCGCCTATTACGATTGTATTCCGCTACTGCCGCGCCGCCATTCTAAAAACACCCGAACATCATCAAAGTCCATGTCCCAAAATGGCCAAAACGCGGCCGCGATTCATCCGGGTTGCCCGAGCATCTCATTCACGCAAGGAATTAAGTCATGAGATTGTCCTAAGGTCCCCGCCGTCCCAGGTCCGTGTTCAATGTCCGCGTCCCAGGTATCTAGTCTGTCGAAATTGAGATTGTCCGATTCCGACAGACAGAGGAATTAAAACAAAAGTCTTTTTCACTTGTGACGTCATGGTCTTTTGTAAATCTCAGACCTAGAAATGACGTCAGGCGTCATCGTCACGTCAATGTCACGATATGTTCCAAACGCATCCCAGTCCTAGGTCCGCAGCTCGCGAGTAAATCAAGTCACTGCTAGGTAAGACACAAAACATTAGTCAAAAGTTACTAATTCATTCCTCAATGCCAGCCCTTAATCCGTCCGCGCGGTTCATTTATTCCCCCGCGCGCCAAGCCGTCAATTTCATTACATAGTTAGTTGAAAACTTTCGACTTTGAATCTGAACATCGGCTAGAAAAGTGAGAAGCTAAAATGATGCTTATCTGTTTTTTGGTACGTACAAAAGATATTGTACCTACCTACTTTTAGACGAAGATCTTGGTACGATATAATATGTAAATTTGCAGATATTATAAGGCCAATTAGCTGTGGTTAGCTGTCATAAAATACTCATCTTAATGTTAAAATGTATGTTTATATTAGATCACGTGAAATGGAACAAAATTATAAGTTTAATAAATAAAATAAAATCAATAAAATTTTAAGGGTGAAACGAAAACTTATATAATTTTAAGATATAATTGCTAGCAATAAATACATTTTACATACGAAAAATTACGACACTAAAAAAAGACAAACAATATAGGATTTAGCCTGCGAGATAATGATATAGAATAATCGGTCTCCTCTTTGTGCGGTGTTCCGTAGCCTATTGGTCTCCTCTTTGTGCGGTGCTTCATAGCCTCCCCACTCATTGTGATTTGAAAACCGATGAAACGAAAAAGCGAAACTAAAAAGAGTCAAACACATTAATCTATAGGTTTTAGCCTGCGAGATAATCAGATAGAATAATCGGTCTCCTCTTTGTGCGATGCTTGGTAGCCTATCAGTCTCCTCTTTTGCGGTACTCCGGGTACGGTTAGCCTCCCCATTCATTTAATTTTCAATTTTTTTATTTTTTTTTTATTTTTTTATTTATTTTATTTTTATTTTTTTGGGATTTAATTGAATTAGAGGAATGAATTAAAGGAATCAATTCAAAAGGCCATGGGAATCAGACTTAATCGATTCACTCCTGGGAATCATTCTGCCCACGTCTAGCCCGCACTGCAAGCAGGATAAATAATCTCACGGCGAGGCGTGACGCGTGACGCTTGACCCGGTTGAGTTTATCGTACGATCTTCATTAATTCGCACGCAATGTTTACAAATCCTAATTATTATTTCAAGCGAGTAAATCTTCCCTGAGGAGGGGAAGAGTACAGGTTTCGAACAACTCAAATGCTTGTCTCACACGATTCAAAGTAAGTAGGTATCGGCCTAGAAATTTAAGACGGAAAAGCTGTGCACAGCTCAACATACTACGTCAATTTTTATCGCTTCAGAAAATTCAGTATTGAATTAGGGAGGCGGGTATGGGTTCCGCCGCCCCGGGAACCATTTATTCGATAACCAACACCCCTGCCGTAGGTCACCCCAAGTGATTCGCTACGTTTGGTGGCTTAGCAGGGGTGAGGTTTGTCATGGCGGCCAATGCGTTTGTCCACCTACTGCGTGGCGGGCCGAATCGGAAGAGATTAGTAGAGCGAGTGCTAACCTAGACATCTCCAGCCGATCTCTCTCGACCCATCGCCTTGTGCCATAGTGGAAGGGATGGATTCATACGTCCGTCATTCCTAGACATAGACTCCCAGATTCCAACCATCCCCTCTCCAGATTCTCCACACGGCATCCCCAATGATGTCAGAGGCCCTGAGGGATTTTTTTTCCTCACGGAGTAAGGTAAAAAAAGGTTGAAAAAACAGAATTCCGCTAAATTACTTATGTATCGAAGTAATAATAAAATATTTTCCCATATATCAAGGAATTCATTCTACAATTATAGACTAGAGCAGCGTTTCCTGACCTTATTCAGTCACGGACCCCAAGGAAATGAAGCACAATTTTCAAGGACCCCCTTAATAAAAAAAACAGCAATAAATTTCGGACCAATTATTTTAGAACTAGAAATACAAAAAAAAAAACTTTTTTTATAAAAAATACGTTAATAATTAACGTACAATCGCAACACCAACATTAACATTAATTAATGTTAAGGATGGTGTTGCTTTTTTGCAACTAAATTAATGATATTCAGGTTGATGTTTTTACTAAATTGCGATTCCACTTGTAATCTGTATTTATTTTTAGTATATACAAGAGCAGAGAATGCATTTTCACAGAGACATGTTGTGGAGAAAAGCAGTAAATGTTTCAGTGGTTCTTCTGATATTTCCTCATAATCATATTTCTTTAATATATTATAATAAAACGAATATAAAACTTTATTCCATTTAATTTTATTGGACCGTAACCGGTTTCAGCTCGTCAAAGCCATCTTCAGACTGGTGGACCTTTCTTTACATTCACCCAAAAACTTTATACAAAGGATGCTATGAAATGACGTTTCAAAGCTAAATCACAAGATATTTTTATGAATTAGTTTTCCTGTGCCATTATCAAGCCAGTAACATCTGTGTTGAGAGGGTCTAATATTCAATTTTAATTTTTGTCCGGTACTGGAAAATAATCCCAAAACCAAGACGCGTAGCGATTACGAGACTTTGGGTGGCATTTATTTATTATTAACAATTGATCCAGAGATGCGACTGCGGACCCCCATACATGTATTCGCGGACCCAGGGGTCCGTGAACCACAGGTTAAGAAACACTGGTCTAGAGTCTAGAGCCTATGCATTTAATTAAGCGTCAATTAAAAAATGATGGTTAAAAGCAATTAATAATCTCTTGGTTTTATACCATATTTTAAAATACGAAAACAAATATTTATTTTCGATACAAGTATTTTAAAATACGAAAAAATGTTTCATTTATTGGCAAACTTAGGTTTACCTCTCGTAAAAATGAGTCAAATAAATGACGTTACCTTAGAGTTTATCCAATCAAAATATCAATAATTTAGGTGACACACACAGCTATAAAAGCGTGAGCAAATACACCGCGAGCGCTTATGTGTTGTTCCGTCACACGACGCTATCAAATATTTCTTCCTATGGTAGGAGAGGGGGTCAGATGAATTAGGGAGCTGCCACGAAATGCCATTTATTTGTACTGAATCTATCAACTTGACAGCTGTCATCCGCCCGCTTAGGCAGCTCCGTAATTAAAATGACCCCTCTCCTGTTTTCGACGGAGAGCGGGTCGCATATCGCCTCAGGAGCGGTTACGGCGTAAGATCTGTATTGTCTGTGGTTGATCTGCGCACACACTGCTCAGGTGTGACAGGTCTGATGGGATTGTATGGACAGCGATATTGGTCATGCTATGATCTTTTATAGCTGTGTGTGGCAGGGGTTTAAAGGTCAAATGCCAGAGCCAAGCCGTTAGCCGGAGCGTACAGATCCGTTGTTTTTTTATAATTCTTAAAATTAACTCACCTATTATTGTACTAATAATAAATATAATTAAAAAAATCTATTTTTGGTTGTGATTCTCAACGTTACTCCGGTTCAATGAACGCTAGGACTTGGATAATGCTTTGAATTTAAGTGTCATTTTCAAAATTGGAACTGGTTGTAAATTAGATAGGTAGCAAAATTATTTTATTTTAATTTATTTTTAGTCTATTTTTGAAACCCGTATTTCTTTTATCTAACTGTAGGTACTCATTCGAAAGGTAAATTTCTGATCTAAACTTGAAAATATTTGTTTTTGAAAGATCCAGAGTTTTTTTTATAAATACTTTAAGCTTCACAAATTCTATAAAAGATCCTATAAATCCTTCAATGTATAAACCCCTTGATTTTTGGTGTTCAGTATTCTGATAATAACATAATGTACATTATTATGAATAATCCAATACGTATTTTTTTAAAGTCATAATTTGTTTTATTAAATTACCAAAATATTATATTTTACAACTATGTAAAATTGTAAATATTTTTGACTTATTCTATCACGCTCGACGACTTTGTAAAGACAAAAATGTCAATAATTACCCAATTATCTTTGTCTTTGCAATTACCTTAGTTTTTACGCTTCAAATATCACCAGTTTCTATTGACATTGACATTGAACACAAAGGAATTGGATTTTTTGTAAATTGAAGCATTCGAATTTTATTATACGTAATTGGTTCGTTCCCAAAGGCATCGGAGAAAACAATCGCAGTTTTGGAGGTCAATTAAAAATATTAATAAAAGGTCAAAACACATTTAAATTTGGAACAAAGGGAATATTAAAAAAAAATCGAGTCACACATCTGAGCACCACTAAATTTAAAAAGGGGAATTATTTATTTTATGTAGGTATGTACATAGCAGCTTTAAAAATATATGTTTTTTTTTTAAATTTCACAAAATTATTCATTTTAAGGATAAAAAATCTTTAATAATAATTTGTTCCTTGAAAACCCACCTTTGTTAGCAATGTTAGCAATTTGGTGACGGTCTCCGTGGTCAGACGTAAACTTCGTAATCCGAAGGTCGCGGGATCGTATCTCGGCGCGGCGTGCGCAAATAAATTTTATTTGATTAATTGTGTTAATTCACAATTAATTCATTTAAACAATAAATAGTTTATTTCTGGCATGTTCCAGAGTGGTTCGCCCTGGTGTAAGACCACCAATCAGAATTGAAACGTTGCTTGAAATTGCTTTAGCCGTGTTTGGTGACCAGATCTGAATAGCGAGTTACTTTCCCACCTTCCTCTTACCCATCTCCTTCCGCTCCCCACTACATTTACACATAGAAGAGAGCGATATTGATGAAATTTTGCACACTTAACCTTCAAAACAAGAGGAAGGACAAGGTCTAATTGATACTTCGATAAACCTCCTCCATAGCATTTTCCCATCTCTTTAAGCAGAATAAAGCTCGGGCAACGCCGGGCGCATCAGCCTGTTTAAAAATAAACATGGATACCTAATTGATTTGTTTTGAAAACAAATTGTTGGCAGTCAATTTACCAATGAACATCAACAGTCAACAACTTTCACTAAAAAGGTCACTGCCAAAAAAACCTAATTTCATATTTAAATTATATTATTTTTAAATAGCAGTTTTTTATACCCGTCAATATAATATGTACGGTTTCAATAATTCAATCTCGCTGTAAAATGTATTAAAAATGAATCAAAAATAGGCAACTACTGCTTGACAATGATAAATTTGAATGTTAATGTATCAAAACTGTGAAAACTTGCTTTAACAGGATGAGAAATAGTCCTTAACCTTAAAACGAAAGACCTTTTTGTTAACCGGTTGTACTTACGGTTCGGTATTGTTAATTTTTTTTCTTTATTTATTGCTTTAATGGTTACATAATTTGTGGATTTTTCGACCACCATGCTAAGCACATGCCCATGTTATGGTGATTCGGATTATACTTAAGGATAAGGAATTATCCTTAACTTTAAAATGAAATACTTTTTCGTTAACAAGGGTCGATTCCGTCTCTTTTTAATCTTTAAATTAAAGATTTTTTGGGGGATACCGAATCTGTTTAAGGATAAAGAACTGTCCTTAATATTAAAACGAAAGATGTTTTCTTTAACTAGGGGCGATTCGGGTTCTATTTAAGGGTAATGAATTGTTCTTAACCTTAAAATGAAAAACATTTTCGTTAACAAGGGACGAATCCGATTCTACTTTAAAAATAAGCAATTGTCCATAACCAGAGAAAACCAGAAATATGTCATTTTTAAATCAGATTTTAGACATATTGACTCTTTTCCATAACAAATTATAAATGGATTTCGAAAGGTTGTTCTTTTATCCTAGCATTCGCATGTTTTAAATTTTGAGAAAAATTGTTTATTTTTAGTATAATAAGGTTATACCATAGGTCGTTAGCAGATTTGTTAAATTTTCAAAAAAGATTTTGTATTATACCACACCCATTTCAAATCATATAATCATGCAGTAAAATAAATCAATACATTATCTAGCAAACGCATGTTTTACAATTTTAACTTAAGTTTAAATAAAATCATTAAAAAATATATACGTACATGTGTTTCTTGACGAAAATTGGTCCGTTTGTGTATTTATTTGCGCACTTAAAAACTAATATATTTCAGATTTTTTTAACATTCTTATTGAACTTAAACATTATTGAAAAATGATGAATACTTGTAATTTAAAAATAATCACAAAAAGTACATTATTCTAATAGTTTTATCATCACGCCTTTCAGCATTTTTGGATGTAGGTATAAATTAAAGCAAATTTGGAATGAAATAAAATCGATATTGAGTTATAATTTTAAAAAGCTGGTACGGAGACTAATTAATCTTTCTCATTGTAACCGCCCTGCACGATCGTAAGAACAACTTTCGACGAAATGTGGATTTTCGGCCGCTGGCTGGTTAAACGCTCTTAAATTTGAAACGAAAGACGTTTACGTTAAAAAGGGTGTTTCCGGCTCTACTAAAGAATAATGAATTGTCCTTAAACTTAAAATGAAACTCTTTCGTTAATAAGGGGCGATTCCGGTCATAAGGATTTTTTTTTTAACATTTGCTCCACACAGGAGACCCTGAGGAAAACAATTTCCCTCAAGGCCAATGTCATGTTTGGCAATGCACTGTGGAGGGTATTTTTTAGGGAAAGGAAGGAGAGGACGTTTTGGGAAGGAAAGGGGTATGAGGGATGAGTAGTAATCTGGGGGTCAGTGTCTCCAGGTGTGACGGACGTACGATCCACCCCTCCCACTGCGGTGCAAGGCGATATTCCGAGAGAGAACAGCTGGAGAAGTTAAAGGAAGTCCTCAACCACTATCTCCCGATTCGGCCTGACATGTAGCTGGTGGGCAGACGCATCCGCCACCAAGACCCGGACTAACCTCACCTCCTGAACCCGGGCAACACTGCTAAGTCACCAAATGTAGCGAACCACTTGGGGTGACCTATGGCAGAGGTATTGGTTATCCAATAAATGGTTCCCGGGGCGGCGGTACCCATATCCGCCTCCCAAATTATCATTCACATAAAAAGGAAATACCGTAACCGTTAACTAGGAGCGATTGCGGTTCTATTTTAGAATAAGGATTTGTCTTTTACTTTAAAATAAAAAAAAAACTTTTTCGTTACAGGGAGCGATTCTGATTCTGCTTAGGGATAAGCAATTTTCCTTGACATTAAAATGAAACACTTTATTGTTAACTAGGGACAATTACGGTTCTTCTAAATAAGGATAAGGAAATGTCATTAACCTTAAAATGAACCGACCTTTTCAGACGACAACGAAAAAATCGTTAAATTGAAGGATAAGAAAAATTCTTTATTACGATTACGACAAGCGACAATATTTAAATTCCTACACCTACCATCAATGACGGAGTACTTGCTAATAGAGGATTGAACCCCCGACCACTGGAAAGAGAGCCCGATGCTTTGGACCGCTCAATCAACTAGTGATACTACTGACATCCTCAATACCTAAATGCAAATCTGTGTCACGCTACGTAAGTACGAAGAATTAGAGATATTAAATTATTTACTATCGTTAAACAATATAATATCAACAAAATAACATTTAGCTAATAGTAACTACCTACATTTTAGATCCTAAATTATATTATAACTGGGGCAAACACATCACTAATTACAATAGTAAATTCAGACATAAATGTAAAACATAAATGTTATGTCAGAGAAGTTAGACATTCACAGAAATGTTGGTAATGTGCGTGGGCGCACAATTCGATCAATTTCATTTCACATAATTGTAATAATAAATCGTCCGGGTTAATTTTTTGACTTTCAAAAGCTCAACAGAGGTCGGCCATGGGTTAAAAGAACTCCGTGCCCTCTGAGGCTGGAAAGGGCGAGAGTTTTTGAATATCTTTTTGAAAGCGGCGAGCGATATTATATTGTATATTTGTACGTTGTTGGAGATGAGGCAACCGATATGATTTCAGAGTTGAATTATTTGTCACTCCTGGAAGAAAAAATAATGAAAAATAAAATGATGGAGCAATTTGTTTTTGATTGCTCACATATTTTGGGCTCGGGCAAGTTGTGTTGCAATGCCTTATATTAATGCATGTTATATTTTATTAGCACTATGCATTTTTGTCAAATTGAAATTTAATTATTTTGTCTAAATCTTTCACATTCACACTTGAACTGTGTAATTTTAAAAAAATACTGATTTTATTTTTAACTCTCATTTTTAACACCCGACGCACACAAAGAAAGTCAAACTTATAACACCTGTTCTGTCTATCTGTGGCATCGTAGCTCCTAACCGAATGATCCGATTGTGATGCGGTTTTTTTTGTTTAAAAGCTGACGTGATCGAGATGGTTCTTAGCTACAATTCATCAAAATTTGTTCAGGCGTTTCAAGGTCATCAGTTCTTTTTTGTGTCGGGGGTTGCTTAAAATTTTGAAAATTAAACTTATGAGTTTATGTATCTTCGAATATCTTAATATAGCTGCCTACATATCTTGTTATTAGGCAGGTATATTGAAATATCTTATATATTTATGATTGTAAGTTAAATTATCTAATATTACTATGTGATCTATTCTAATGTTTCCTTAAAACTATAAATGTATTTACAAATATTTTCTTAGATATTATATTAAGAATGTTTAAATTGTTAGAACCTGCAGACAAGCTGTCATATGACAGCTTTGTGGGTCTACTCAAATTTTTTGTACAAAATGTATTCTGTAATTAAATAAATAATTAAAAAAATAAAAAAAGTATATTTTATCATAATATTATACGTATAAACAAAAACCTAGCTAACAACCACTCTGTAAATTGGTATCTCAATACAGGCGTTTACGTTTACACCTAGTGAGATGAGCAATACGTCATTACTGTAATTAAATGTACCTAATAAAATAATTAAATAAAAAGATTTTGAAAAAATGATTTCGTTAAGGTTGTAAGGCGATGCACTGTGAAGTAATGCAAGATCATGTGTTTTTATTTTCAAAATTAGATCGCTTAGAAATATGTTAGAATACTGCGAGTAGAACACATATTAGCCTCTGAAATAGTCTTAATTTTTTTAATAAGTTTTTTTGTAAGTCCAGAAAAAAAATTTATCAGGCCTATAAAATCTGCTTTAAAGCTCAAAACCTCCTATTTGAGTTATGGTTTTATTGTATAACGTAGTAAATTAAATTCTTTAGAAAATGATCGTAAAACATTTAAATATTCGCGCCTGAACTTTACAAAATAAAATAAAACAGGCTTTTTGTTGTTTTCTTGAATTGAAAGACCCACTTTCCTCCTCCCCATCTCCTTCCCTTCACCCCTATCTTCAGCCTCGCAACATACCCCAATTTGGGATACTATAGTCTCACTGTTTCCGGACGACTGAAAGCAGATGGGACTCTTGTGCGGTTCCCACATAATAAAAAATAAAATAAAATAGACTGCCACTTCAAAAAGCTCTTCGTGTTTTTTCCTCGGAACATCGCGATATTATCACCCGCTGGAGTTTGGGGGTTTTAGCATAAAACACAGTGAAAAGAGGTTAAGCATACAGGTGGGTACTGACCTAGGTACTTGGCGCTAATAAAAAAAAAACTGTCAAAAGAAGCGAAGCTAGCAGTCTACAATGGAGTCCTGGTACCTATCCTGATGTATGGCAGTGAGGCATGGAACTGGCAGAGGAAGGATGTGTGGTAAAACCATGTATATTATCGAGGTTTCTGACTCACACAATGTTGTCATTTTTTGTAAAATAAACAAAAAACATTTTTTGTGATAAAACCATGTATGATCGTGTGAGAAATGTGAATATCCGCAAAGGATGAAAGTCTGATGTAGGCATAATGAGTAAGATTAAGAAAGGGACCCTCAGATGGTTTGGGCATGTAGAGCGAATGAAAGGAGAAAATAGTGTGAGAAGAATGAATGACGCAAATGTGAATGGAAGAAGTCGGGGACGCTCGAAGAAGACATGGCACGATCAAGTGAATCAGATACAAAAGTCAGAATAATAGAAGAGTGTGTATGATACAATGTATGAATGTGAGTGAGGCAAAGGGTGTATGCCAAAATCGAGTTCTTTGGCGGTCCGTCCTCTCTACCTACCCCTGCGGGAAAACGGCGTGATGGTTAGTTAGTTAGTAGGTACTGAAACTACAGAGAGAAAAATCTATATTTCAAATCGTATCGCATCGTTAAAAATGTGCAAATGCATGCAGATTCCAGATTAATATAATATTTATATTTATTTTGGGTTGCTAAATTGCAAGCAATTAATTTAAACGTAATAAACGTTTACCTTGTACATTGCACACATCAACGAGGATCATTTTAACCAAGTACCTACCTACTAAGTTGGTGCAATATTTCGGATAAGGTCAAAGCAGTCCATTCAGAACGCTCTACGAATTAAACATTTTAAAAACGAGATGGTAATCATTTGAAACGTCCAAGGCTCCTTATAACCCATAATTACTTCATAACTTTCTGCATTAAAGCCTTGACTGATTAAACGATTAAAGATTATTCGCATTTACAGCACGACACGGGTAACTTTGCAGGCGGCAAGTTGAGAAACTAAAGACATCATATTTTTGATATTCGGCTGCCAAAATATTTGCAATTTCCATATACGTATGAATATTACTAAACCAGAACATAAAGGTGAGGGGTAGACAAGAACTACAGCGGGGAGCAGAGCGGGAAGATGACTTTGGAGATATGGGATTCGTCAATAACTCAATATGACAGTATATAGGCATCTCGCATTATAATATCACCATTTAGTTCTTAAAAGTAAACTCTGCTTTTGAATGAATAGACCTTTTTACATGGGAGCGCAAATTGCTCGCCGCGTAATGAACAAATTTGCGAAGTCTAAATACGGCAAAGTAAAGTTCGCCTATTTTCGGACTCCAATATTTTGTTGCAGTATTTAGTAAGGACACTTTTAAAAATGTTTTATAATTTACTTACCCCAGTAAACATCGACGAGCACACGCCATGTATCTCGAGTGATAGTACATATTTACACGTTTTCAAAACACAAACCATGTTTTTTGCGGTGTTATTTCGTAAAATGCACCGATGGGCGCTCGACGCTGGCTCGCAGAAGAATGATGACGTCACATTTTTTAGATTCACGCGAAGTCACGCTCAATCCCAGCCGGTTCCAATGGAACCGGTATGGAGAGGGGGAAATAATACACTTTTATCACTTAGGGCAGGTCTAGTAATATTCATGTCTATGGCAATTTCGCGTCATCAAACAGATTTTACTAGTAGTTCTGTGAACAGTATACTTAAAGTAATGTTGATTACTGGTTCAGGCGCTCTGGCGGAATAAATAGGTACCATCAAAGACGGCTACCGTTTTGACAGGATTGATCGGACATGGAAAACACAAACAAATTTACAAGTGGTCTAAATGCAAAGTGGTAGAGTCAAAACAGAATATCGATACGCTGAATAAATTAGTATATGTATATTTTATAATTTACTTATGTGAATACCGCCCAAGATTCCAAACCGTTCTGTCCGGAGCCAGGGGGGCTATATCATCCACTATGTTTTGCACTGGTATCCCTGGCTCCATCAAGGCCAGAGTCAAGTTAGCCTCTCAGAAACTGGGCATACTATAACAGGGTCCGCAGATACTGCAGATAGTACACAACTGCTGACCCTGTGTGCCCCACTATTGAATTTGGCAGCCACCTCTGTTCTAGAACCTCAAAATGCCTGAAAAAATGCCTTTGACTATGTGGAGAAACGGGCGGTCTGTTTGATCAATACTCATATCTTAACAAGCGGATTGCTACCGTTAGAGCACAGACGACAGGTAGGTATGCTGTCCCTGTTCTACTGGAATTACAATGGAAGATGCCCCGAGGAACTAACGCCATTGACCCCATCGGCACTGGTGCATAGTCGGGAAACTCGACACATGTATACGGTTGACATTAATTTGGTCACATAAGAACGGGTCGCTTTTACGACTCGTTCATGAGTTAAACAGCTCGGCTGTTGACTGATAAGCCGGCCTCTGTGTTTCCTCCCTCCCATAAGTCTCTTCAAGATCCTTGTGCACTTCTCTCTTTCCTTAAAAAAGACCCTCCACACGACTTCTTAAAAAATGACATATAGGCCCAGAGGGAAATTATTTTCTCGGGGCACCCTGTTTGGAGTTGGAATGTAAAAAAAAATATCTCTACTATTATCTATGTTGGCGACAGGCGACTCCATCAACTTCAAAATTATGCGTATCAAACCGTACTTTCAATAATAATTCGAGAGTGGCTTGTATGTAAAACATCAACTAACTAACAACTCTAAAAAGTGATTAAATATTTCATTAGCAAGGAGAAATTGATTATAAGAGTTGTTTACCTACTGCGGGCGATGAGATCACCTTTAATAATAATATCATATCGCAAACATCTCTGAATCTCAAAAATAGAGTTTTGCTATTTGAAACCACTCGTAAAATATTACTATAAATCAACAAATAATAATAACATCTTCAACATGGAAAAACGAGAAATCGTCACCTCAGTTAGACAATGTTCCAACTGACTTTTTTTTCAAAAATGACCTTTGAATGCAAAACAATTTTTTTATTATTTTGTTTATTTAATAATATTATTATTCAATGTATAAAAACAGTTTATTGTAAACAACTTCTGCTGACAGTTTGATAATGCCTTCAGAGGGCGAAATAGCTTTAACGCATAATAATAATTACGAAGCAGAAGCAGAACTTGTTTATAATAAACTGTTTTAATACATTGAATAATAATATTATTAAATATATAAAATAATTAAAAATTAAAATGGAGTTCTACAAAATAAACTTAATAACAATAAATAAAAAAAGCAAAACCATTTCTTTTCCTCATTTCTATAACCAAAATAAAGTTCACAGTCATCTGTGATGTATTTCCGTAGATAATTGAATGACGAAGTTTTAGCGTCAATTTTTTAAGCTTCCATTTATTTTACAAGGTTTTACCATCACTTTGAACCTTTTTGCAATTGCCGCTTTGTTTGTATAGTTAATTGATTTTACGTCGCACAGTAGATAGAGTTCGTCATTTTAGTTGGATAGGGTTCTAACTTCGCCTTACCATGTTCTGACGTGTCAGAGTTTGCAAAGACGAATTTTCATAATCTATTCAACAATTTCTGATGTTGAGGTTCAATCTTGTGTTTAATATTTTGGTTCAACATATTTTAAAGAAAATGATTTTTTATAAGAAAAACTCTTTTTTTATAACTTTTGAAGGTTATTCCGAAATATTTATTATTTATTCTTTTTATTCATTATTACGAGAGGTTGCGACCATTATCTTTTTCTGTTTTTCTGTGTCTCGTTCTCTTTTATATTTTCTTTTAGATTATTTTTATAATTATTATCTTCTTCAATGAAAATATTTAATTAGAACGTGACCTTAGTTTGCCCGAGCTGGTTGCGTATGGTTCAATCTGCATGTTTAGGTGTGTCGTAAATAATATTTTCCGTTAAAATCTGTTAAACTAAAATACTTTACTCAGGGTTCAACCTGAAAATCAGAAATCGTTAAATAGACTACGAGAAATCGTCTGTGCAAACTTTGAACAAGGTGAAGTGAAGTTAGAACCCTATCCAAATGAAGTGACGAAATAATAACACCTTCAACATGGAAAAATAAGAAATCACTCAATAATAAGTTAAAGTTTTATGAAATCAACAAACAGTTGTTTACCTAGCAGATACAACGTGACCAACATGCAAACAAATCTATAAAAATAAACTGTTGTGTAGTGTGTAGTGTGTAGGTTCTGATCCTATTGCGTCTCAAATAAATATTTAAAAAATAATAAATAAATATTTGTGAATTCAGTTCTTATTTGCTATTATTATGCGTAGGTAGCTACTTGTTATTCTCATAATATATTTATTTATTTACTGGAAATATAGTTACCTTTAAATATAGAAAAAAAAACTTTTTTAACGTAAAAATGGATTACAAAACAATATACCGTAAAGATACTAAAATGATTTAAATTATACTAAAATGACCGGTCAATGGTTGAGTGCGTATCGCGTTTGGGTCCCACCCAGGCGTTACGTGTTCTATTCCTTGGCTGGCTAATCCTCCATCACGACTCAAGCAACATTTTGGGCTTTCTGTGATGATAGTAGGATATTTTCAAATATTGTTGGGTTATTCATAACCCAGGGATGTTTATCTTTCTTAAAAAAAAATGCTAAAAATTAGAAACGAAATGTAAACTAATGATTATTTTCTAAAAATAGGAATTTCAATTTGGGAGGCGGGTCTGGGTACCGCCACCCCGGGAACCATTTATTGGATAACCATTGGAGCTATCTCCACACAGGAGGCCCCGAGGAAAATAATCCTATGTCATTTTTGGGGATGCTGTGTGGTGGGTCTTTTAAGGAAGGAAGAAGAGGAAGTTCTGAGAAGGAAAAGGGTATTAGGGGTGGGTAGGAATCTGAGGGTCAGTGTGTCCAGGAGTGACGAACGTATGAATCCATCCCTTCCACTGCAGTGCAAGGTGATGTTCCGAGACGGATCCGCCGCCAAGACCCGGACAAACATATAGTCATCCCATTTAGTCACCAACCACTTGGGGTGACCTATGGCAGAGGTGTTGGTTATCCAATGAATGGTTCCCGGGGCGGCGGTACCCATACTCGCCTCCCAATTTGGAGATAGAAACAAAGGCGTTCGCGGCCGTACGTGCATGCGATTTGCATTAGCATTGGTGAATTATGTTGGCGACACTTTTGTGCACGCCTGTACTGTAATAATGACCTAATAATAATTAAGGCCCTGTTGTTTCTATTATCTATGCATGTAACGAAAAGAGACTACAACGGAGCTACCAGCGGCAGTATCACAGCGTGTCCTCAACACAGAGACCTCTCGAACGCTCAGTAAAGTTGATTTCGCAACCAATAATAGGCGCGTCGCTTTCAAAACATATTCAAACGTTTCCACTGTGAAAAAAATTCTGACACGTCTTTGCCACAGTGTAAAACGTGGTTCATCGACCCACATTTAATTTGCGACATAGACAACAACATCATAGATATACGCCAAAGTCATAGACAACTTTACAATCATATTGCCAACGAAAAATTTCGTAATAGAATCAATACCAAAAGTCAGAATGGTATCTAAAATACCTCGTAAATTCGGTGACCCGACAGACTGATAAAATTATGATATTTTGTGCATTATTTACCGATTTCAAACCTAAAAGCGACTTCAAAAATATCTTAAATAATAAGTTGGTTTGGATATCAAACGAATTCATTTACGGTGTCGATTTATGTATTTAAACGCTGGTACGGGTTTATATGCAGATAGACAAGTAGTTTTTCTCGATATATTTGAATGAACACATGTTTTATACTTTCGTTATTCGGGGGTACATCCTCTCTGCACACCCCTCGGGGACACTTAGTTATATTTTGTGCAAGTAGGTGTATGCTGTATTTTCCCTGAACCGACCGCATATTGTATATAAGGGACTTGACTTACTTTAACCAGTGATTCCTGACATTATTTAGAGTAAAAAATGTAAATGAAATTTCGGTCTCCAGTTACTTTTTTGATGATTTTTTTCTACAAAAAGGTAAAAAAAATGGTAGTTGTTGAACAGTTGGATGCGCGGTAAGGGTTCGTCGGACACGCGGCCAAGTGACCAGTGAAAACATGCGGAAGATTTTTTTTTGTTTTATTTTGAAGAAAAAAATTTCCAAAAAAAAATAAAAGTCGTCAAAAAAGTCACCGGAAACCAAAATAATATCAGGAATCACTGGTAAGTAAGTAAGTCGAGTACGTCCCTTAACGCCTGTATAAGTATGCCGCGCCGGGGGGCCTACTGTCATGGAACCGTAAATTTGTAGCAATACCATTCTAAAATCATCAATTTATTAGATTTTTTTACTTAGGACGGGTTGTTTCAAAAAAATTGACGGATTCATCAAATACGTATTTTTATTGATTTTATTTCTTGCTAGAGCAATCCCGATGAGTTACAGATTTACAGTTACAGTTACAGTTAGGACAGAAGGAACATACAATTCATGAGTGGGAAATAGTTACAATTTTACACAGTAATTTAGGTATTTCAAATATAAGTTTCACATACAATATAGACGAAAAATAAAAGACAGGTTGAGTAGAACAAACAACAATTGAAAACAATTAAAGAAAAAAGGAACAAGGTTATACAAATATGGATGATTACAACTAAATGGAAAAGAAAAGAAGAGAAAAAGAACAAAGAAAAAGAACAAAGAAAAAGAACAAGACAATTGAACATGACAAAAAAATTAAACAGCTTCATCCTTAAATGTACTAAAAAAATATTCTTTTAAAGGGTAACAATTATTATAAGCAATAATTGTCAGCCTCAAACACTCATTTACATTGAAAAATCTTCCGAGAAAAGATACTTGCCGCCAACGGGACTTGAACTCGTGTCCTTCTGATTGCCGGTCGGATTCTCTGACCACTGAGCTATGGCGGCTTATCTAATACCCGCCAAATAATTCAATATATATACTGGTGTTTCATTCAACAATTACTGATTATTACATTTTTCCACCTGAAAACAACCAACTTTTTTTTTGTAAGGGAGGTATTGTTAGTACTAAATCTCTCGCTAGGTGGATTCTTTTAAAGCATTAATCCGGATTTTTTTTAATTTGCTGTATTCCCTTGTACATATCTGTACATATCATTTGAAGTTAATTTTCATGTTTTGTGTAAGTTCTATTCAAGTTCTGTGATTATTCTAGTTTTATGAAGCAACTGACCTATAATGATAAAATAACAGAACTTCAATAGAACTTACACAGGAACGTGACAATAAATTTAAAATATTTGATGAATCCGTCAAATTTTTCGAAGCAACCCATCATTAATTTCAATTCTTCCCGTTAAAAGCACCACAAAATAGACATAAAAATCTTTGCTATAAAGTGAATATGACGGTCTTCGTGGTCGACGGGTAAGTCTCTCGACTACAAATTCGGAGGTCGCAGGTTAAAATGCTGGCGAGCCTAAATAATTTTTATTAAATTAATCTGTGTTGTTTCACAATTTGTTAAATGTTTATTATAATGACATAATAATTGAAAGCAACCACTGCACCACCAGTATTTACACCCAAGCAACAACCGCGCGATGTTTGAGTGAAGAGCTAGCACTCGAACTTCTTAGCCTCGAGAGCAGTCACACTGAATGTGACTTGGCGAGCTAATATCACAATCAATACACAAAACGAATGACTATGAAAATAATTATTCTAAGTTACAACAACGAGCCAATAAACGCGTTTAATATTCCCACGTTTACGGAACGGCGATGGTACAAAAAAAGGAAATAAACATGTCTTCCTTCTTATCACAATAATGTTTCAGTTCTTTCTTACACAAAAAAAAAGTCCAAGTACATAAACACTTTACACGACAACGCGATAACATACATTTAAACACCATCCACACTAACTATGGTAAAAAAATCCATTGGTTACGAGGGGGGAAACTTATATAATCGCCTCCCAAACGACATTAAAAACGAAAAGAAGCTGAGTAAATTTAAAAAAAAATTATTTATATTTATTCTTGATAAACAAAATAATGAAATAGAATAGCGCTGTATTGAAATATTTATTTATCTTAATGTGTATAATTATTTCTAGTTAAATGAGTGAAAATGTAATTTTCTTTTAACTGGAATAAAAAAAAAAATAAGAAAAATAATCGTGAGACAAAAGATAAGACACGTATGTCTTTTTCCTCCAAAGTAGATTTTTTTCCTTTGGAGGAAGTGGACATACGTGCATTGTGTATTTCATCTTTTGTCTCATCATTATTTAATGAGTAAGAAAGAGCTGCAGCATTATTGAGATAAGGAACGTGTGTTTATTGCCTTTTCGTACCGAAAACAAAAAAGAATTGAAGTAATTTCATGAAATTATAATACGATATTACATTATTAAATATACATCTATCTCGTATGTAGATCGGCCAATCTTATCATTTGTTAGAAGCTGCAAATAGATAAAACGATATGCAAAATAAATATTATCTCCGACAAGCAAATTATAATGCAGACTCGAAAAGTAGGTAAATTGAATTTACTTTGTTTCGTAACATCTAGGTTGGGTTTGTCTGCAATTTTGCTGTGCTGTCGGCAAGCATACAACAAGTTTCCGAAAGCCGTTTTCAAACCTAGCTTCATCTGCACATTTTACTACAACTCTTGACAAGACTCGACTTTTATAAAAGTATGTATAAGTACATTATCCGATTCGTTTGATCGTGCCATGTCCTTCTGAAGGGTGATTCTGTATTTTTTGCGAGAGCGTAAATTCCGTTTCGCGATAACGAGCTAAATACTGCGTAGTTCCAACTTCTAACGCCGAAAATTTGCGGATCGGATATCATTGCAAACATCAAAATAATACGACAAACAAATAGTCGTTTATGAACGCCTCTTATATGTAAGTAGTTATAATAACTCATAAATAGTAATTCGTGTTTTTAAGTAGGTAATTAATCCACATCGACACACGACAGCGTAAGCAAACAGATTGAAAGCCATAGAAAATATCAAATATTTGACAGCCGATAACACAGGACGGATGCCTTCCGACAATACGACGGGTTTTGCCTTTTATTTTAATTGTCTCCCTCAAAAGACACCCGACATTTCATCCACTTGCACGTCATGTCGTGTACTATTTACCCCTATTCCGAATTTCTATAGACATAATATAACATACTTTCCTTGAACACTTTAAGTTTTTAAGCTCCAAACTCATATTTGTTGTAGGTGCAATTTAGACATTATTGACATCTAATGCATCAAAAGTTCTACCAATATTATTATTGTGATGTGATGTTGACTCAGATGATTGAACAATCCATCCTTCACCAACTCAAACAGGAGTAAACATTCAATATTACAATCGAAAACCGCACTTTTGTAACTTCGTTGTACTTTTAGCATTGTTGGCGCAGACCTGGGAAACTTCACCGGATTATAGATATGATTTTAGATTTTCACGGCCAAAAGTATGTCCTCCTTTAGCCAACGTTTCGGACAGCGTTACAGTGTCCACCACGATACACAAACACGATTTTATAATTTATTGTAGGATTTGCTGAAAAGTGTTTATAAAAAAAATATTTGCCTCACGATCATTTAAAAAACAAACGTTGTCAATTTTAGAAAAGATCTGAAATTTACCGTTCGAGTGAACACCATTAGTAGACTTAAAAAAATTATGACTTCTGTCAATAATTTAAACAAAAGAAATACACATTTAAAACACAGAATTGATAAAACAATTTTGGTTCTTACCTATTTTATCGCTTGTCTTTATTGTTCCAAACAATCAGTTCCAATATTGAAAATCTAAAATCCCAGCTTTGAAGTTTATTGAACCGGAGTTACAGACCGAGTCACAACCAAAATTAGTATTTTTAATATTAATTTCATGTAGGAGGTCTCGAGGAAAACTTACTGGCATACGTCATTTTGGGGATGCTGTGATATGGGTCATTTTAAGGAAACAAAAATGAGTAACCCTAGATCATTATTACGCTGACCCTATACCCTAGACCCGAACAATACAATATACAGGGCCTATGGTTGCAGAATTTTTTGAAAATGTATGTTGTAAAATTTTAAAGAATCGTACCCAAGGATGGTGCGTGTAGAATTTTTATAAAGGTTTGCATTTGCGTTTGCAGAGGCCAAACACTCTCTCGACAATTATATTAAATTGTTTAACTGTGCAGCAGACATGTTGTCGCGATATACGATAATAATTTAAAAAAATCATAGTGTTTATAAAGTTCCCTTCAAACAGTAACAGTGTTATCTGAAGTGTTTACCCAGCTGCTAGAAGAATTTTTCTTTTCAAATTGAGAGCCACAGGGAAATTTACACATTCATAATACTACTTGGAACTTGGGACATGTTTTATTTTGCAAATGAATACGAAATTGATAAGTTAAAAAGACTAATAAAAATTAGCTAAGAAAAAAAAAGATACATATTGTGATTGAGATTACTTGAAACGGGTTCGGGAAACTCCAATAAATATCGTGGTTGACAAGTCGAAATGACAAGTGTAACTTTATTTACGTTATCGTAAGGTTAACAATAAATATTCAACTGTCCTATTGGAAGCTGTAAGTAATTCTGAAGCCAAAGAACCTAACACTGAGGGAGGCCAGATGTTTATCGTGTATCGTCGGCTATTTCCGTAACAGTCCGTGCATTAGACACGAACGACGATAGTCGCCACTCTTGACGATAGTAACACAAAACTTGAATATTAACTCTGAAACTTGATTAATTTTTCAAAGTTCGGTGAAACAACTGGCCCCAAGGGTTTCTTAAAAAAACGCCACATTTAAACCCCTAAAGTATGTTACGTGCATTTTAAAACACAGGTATATTGCAATGCTTACGAAAAA
Source organism: Limnephilus rhombicus (assembly GCA_929108145.2). Taxonomy (NCBI): domain Eukaryota; kingdom Metazoa; phylum Arthropoda; class Insecta; order Trichoptera; family Limnephilidae; genus Limnephilus; species Limnephilus rhombicus. The sequence goes on along the minus strand of OV815295.1, from coordinate 41,894,624 downwards.
AAACATAGTAAAATGCATCGATGTTTATGGACATCTGCACAATGAGATGACAATTTCAAAAGAACAAACCAAGGTCTTTGACTAAAAGGCGTCATGAACAAATATAAATTGAATTGATTCTGAGATTGGCACAAATGATAGCGGCCAAAAATGGCATCTTTCAACGTGTTATGAATATGACACACTTATCAATGTCATCTAAATTGATGATAATGGACTCCTATTCACACTTTAATGGCATACGACAAGATGGTAGGTTGTAGGGTAATCTGGTGCACAATAATCGGATAATATGTTGTTCGTATGGGATTTTAAACCAATTATTTACACATATATATCCCGGTACCGGATAAAGGGTAAAGGTGTCGGCCATGTTTGTGGACGGGAATCAACAGTCAAAAGGAAAGGTCAGATGCTTTACACATTTTAAGATAATAGTGTATTTTCACAAACTATAAATACAGTTAAAAATGTGTGGAAAATTAAGAATTTACTTTTCTGATTCTCACCCTTGTACTAAAATGTGTAATTTTTATATTTTCAGTTATAATTAGTGATTTGAAAAACTGCACATTCCGGAACTGTTTTAACTGGCTACAACGTCATTATGACATAAAACGCCACTTTCTGGTAAGACGGCTGTCATCAACGTGGCACGGCGTGACGTCAACGCCGCCGAATTCAAAATAAAAAAACTAACATGTCGTTTTAGCAGCAAATCGAAAGTGACACAGTTTAAATCTGTATAAATTTAATAGTAATCAAAAAATAAAATAAAAATACTTTCATTATCGTAATTTTATTACTTTTGTAGAATAAAAAATAAGGGTGAAAATATTATATTAGAACTAGTAATATCGAATAATATAAGAGTACCCGGAAAGTAACCACTGTTTGACTACAAATATAATTAACAAAAAAGCAGTACAGATTAAACATTTGATTACGTTATTCAACATAGTTACCCAGTGAGGCCAACATTAGCAAATTATGTCATGTAAATTATTGTACCAAATAAATAAATAGTCTCCATTTAAATTTATTAAAGCAATTGTCACAGCGTTTCACCAATTTGCAAATTCCTTCTGCATACAACTCAGACGCCTGAGAATGGATCGAATCTGACACAGCGTTTTGAAGATCTTCATCGTCGTGGAATTATTGGGCCCCAGGTCATTTCATGAGAATAAACATGTAGAAATCATCCCCTCCCAATAACCCTGTCGGGCTCCATCTGATGTCCATCTTCCGGTTAACCCTTCTGTTAACCCTTCTATTAATCTGTTAATTGTAAATGGTAGAATAGACAGTCCTGATTTAACTAAGCTCATCGAATTTCATACACCCACTAGAGCAACTCGCTCCAAAATCTTGTTTCAATGTAACAACAACAGGACTGAGTACACGAAACACTCGCTTTTACCTAGATTACACGAAGTTAGTAATAGATACGCAGATGTGGCGGATCTATTTAAAGGCACGGAAGCTAGGTACAAGAAGGCTATTCTATCATATATCTTCAATCAATATTAATTTTATTTATACTATAGTATTGAATCTAATTGTAGCCCTTTGTGTCATTTTTAAAAATTATTTCCTATGTACCTACAACTAATATTTTGTGACATGTAATATGTATTTATGGTATATTTGTACCGTTAATAAATAAACCCCTCAGGCTAAATTGTGGGCTTTTCGGAACAACTCACATATGTCTCATAGAAATCTTTCTGTCTCCCTTACTATTATAGTGAGAAATGTGATATAAACGGTATTAGAAAGAAAAAACACCACTCTTTATATTCAAATCTAGAAGTTAACCAGAAACGCAGTAAAATGTACATCTTTATGAAACCAACGATTCAGATCTTAATTTGAAAAAAATTTATGAAACATTGGCAATTTTTTATTATTATTTTTACTTGGAACGACTAAAAAGTTTTTGTCTAATAAAATATATAAGTGTTTTTATTTTTTCGTTATCAGTAATTTTAGTTAGAAAAAAAAAAATTGTGCCATTTGAAAAATATATAAAGCCATAGACATCAGAATTCAATAGACCAGAAGATACAGATGAGGGGTAAAACCAAACTATGGGGGGCGAAGAGAGGAAAAATAACTGTGATTCGTTAAAAAATCAATCTGACAGTATATAGGCATCTCGCATTATAATATCACCATTTAGTTCTTAAAAGCAAAATCTGCTTTGAATGAATAGACCTTTTTACATGGGAGCGCGAATTGCTTGCCACGTTAATAACATATTCGCTAAGGCCAAATGCTCGCCCCGAAAAGATTCGCCCCAATTCACATACCAATATTTTGTTGCCGTGTTTAGTTAAGACACTTTTACAAATGTTTCATAATTTACTTACCCCTGTAACTAGCGACGAGCACACTGTTAGAAAAAAAAAAACCGCCCACATTCGTTATGTCCATATAATATGTGGGGATAATGTATAGCACAAGCTACCGTTTTTGGCGTGTTATTTCGTAAAATGTATGAATGTTACTTCCGCGCTGTTCAGGACAAGAATGATGATGTCACATATTTTAGATTCAAGCGAGGCTCTCTCCCCTCCTTATGGAGCGAGCTGGCTCCAAGGAGGAGCTCCAGCTGGCTCCATGGGGAGGGCGAAATAATACGTTTTTATCACTTAGGACAGGTCCAGATATATTCATATGTCCGTGTATAAAGCGTAATTTAACATCTTTCATTACCAGTTTTTAGTTTTCCGATACGTTCAGAATTATTCCATTTATTTGGATTTTATTGCAAAGCGGAAATATTCTGACCCTCTGACAAAGTATGATCGAGGGGTTAAACTTAAACCTATATAGGGGTTGTATGACGTCACATGTACCTATACCCTAGTCAATCTCTTTCCATATTGATGACGTTTGTTTGATCTCCCTGTGACTTGTGACGTCACACGATACACATGCAGATTTACTACAGGGGTAGGTAGTATGACGTCACGTGAACCTACGCCCTAGTCAGTCTCCTTCCATATTGACGACGTCTGTTTGCCCTCCACGTGACTCGTGACGTCAAACGATACACATACTGTCACTGTCACTTGTTAAGCTAAAGCATGCCCGAGCCTATTATTCAAATTAAACCGCTCGGTCTGAATAATAAGTATTTATTCGCATAAAGTTGGATCGAGATTTTAATTCGACCGGCTTGCTCCTAGCTTCTACCGCTTGCCAATTATTCTAATGAAATGCCACCACGTTAAGGTTATGATGTCATCCTTTTCTGCAACAAAGGCTTACCAAAAATAATCCCATATTACGAAAAACCTAAGAATACTTTTATTTCGCCTACTATCAACACTATACTGTGAAAAACATTGCTACTTCAATGATGAAGGACTTAGCTGGTAGAGGACTAAACCCGTGTGGGTAAGCAAAGCAGTAAACAAACCTCTCGACCATTTATAACGTGATGTAGGCGATTTTACATTTGGGCAGTGTTTGTGAAAGGTATTACTTGACTTTTAGCAAATAATAATATTACATCCTTGACGTGAGTATCATGACGCAAAATATATTTTGATGATTCTGTTTTTTGCAACTTGTAGTTCAGAGTTTACGCCAAGTCCAACAATGACCGCCTATAAGGGACGTGCCTGCTTTTAAGTAACAGTTTTTTCGCAAAACCTGAACAATTTATTAAATTTCAAAGTGAATATTCAAATTCTGTGAAACAACTGGTCGTTAATGGTATCTTTAACATCAACATTTTAGGTAGCTTTTTTGGGAAAGGTGCTAATGGGTCGTCTCCTTTGTTACAGGCAGTGGCGGCTCGTGACTTTTGGGTGTGCTAGGGTGCTAATATTAAAAAAATGGCATCAGGGATGTTGTCGAATGCGAAATTTTTTTTTTTTTCAAAAATCGGTGCTTTGTATGAAGATTTTTCAAGAAATCGGTGCGCAGCACCGCCAAACTGAAACTTCCTGAAGTTTTTCATACAAAAAACTGATTTTAAAAAAAAAACAATTTTTTTTTCGGCTACAACAACATCAATAATGCCATTTTTTTAATATCAGCACTCTAGCACACCCAAAAGTCACGAGCCGCCACTGGTTACAGGAACCATCATGGCAATCTCCTTGGACTGGAAGACATCGACAGAAGAAGACTTGAACTATATATATTTCCTATAGGTACATTTTTCTGTGTGTAAAAACCCGGAAGGGATTCTCCTCTTACGTGGGGTACCTCCTTCATAGATGTGCGCGGGTAGCGAACGTCCAGATTCCTATCCACCCCTCACACCTTTTTCCTTCCCAGAACTTCCACTCCATCCTTTCCTTAAAAAGAATCCCAACACGGCATCCCCAAAGATGACGAAGGCCTGAGGGAATTTTTTTCATACTTATAACATGTAAAATAACAGTACCAGATGAATTTTTAACAATTTTCAGAACATACTTTGGGATTTTTTCCTACAGAGGGAATTCCAAGTAGTATTATATATTATAAATACGAAAGTGTGTTTGTTTGTTTGTCTTCTTTCACGTCACAACGGAGCCACCAATTATCGTGATTTTGGAGTTAGTTGGAGGTTTGGGATAGTTGGAGGACTGGGAAGTGACGTAGGCTACTTTTCATCCCTGAAAAATATTTCATTCCCGTGGGAAAATTCTTTGTATATAACTCGAGCGAAGCCGCGGGTAAAAGCTAATTTTGTATTACTTTAACACTAGTTACATACGCTTTCAACTCCGCAAAAACTCCGCAAAAAATGTACACAGATTATCTTAAAAAACAACATGTGTAAAGGAAGTATGTTTTACATCGATAGAAATTCGGAATGGATGTTATTTGCTCAGGGAATCGGAATTTTAATCACTGTTAGGCCCCCGAGTAAAATGTTACATATTTTTCAAGATTTAACTAACAAAACAAGATTAAAAAGCTCGTATTTTAATGGCACTAACTGCCAAATACACAGCAGTTACTGTTCAACTCCAAAACATTAAATTGTTATTCAATGGTATCATTCAGCTTTACTCGCGCGATCATTTCAAGCCATTCAAACATACAATGGATTAAATTGATGTCGGTAAAGGCGATTTTAGATGGGTCAAGGCCTCGGCTAATCCACGAGGACCAATAAATTATCACCAGACCACTAGCCACTAGTTCGGTTTATAGCCAGTCGTTAAAAGAATAATAGCGGACTTTTATATTCATAAAATAAACAGGGTGTGACAGCGCGTACCCGAGTGATTTTAACCAGCGATTCCTGACCATATTTGGAGTAAAAAATGTACGTGCCATTTTGCTGTCCAATGATACATTTTTTTCTATTAAAAGCAATAATAATAACCTATCTTAAAGATCAATTTGTTCGGTTATCGGAACAACTCATACAGGTCTCATAGAAATGATTGCGTCTCTCTTACTATCATGGTTAGAAATATGATCTAATCGGTGTTAGAAACAAAAAGTACCACGGTTTGTACTCAAATCTAAAAGTTAACCACAAAATAATTAAAATGTACACCTTTATGAATCCAAAGTTTCTTAAACGTGAATTTTGTATTATTTATTTTTACATGAAACAACAAAAAAGTGAGTTGACGATAATGTTTATAATATATTTGCCCGATAAATTATATACAATGTATTTTTTTCCGTTATCAGTAATTTTAGTTAGAAAAAACGCAAAGTGAGCCATTTTAAAACTTTTTATGTTTGCTTGCAAAATTTTTACATTATATTTATTCGAATTATAAAATTTGAAAGAATATTTAATCACCAAAACAGCTTTATTTTCAGATACATTCAGAAATATTCCATTTATTTGAATATTTCGACTCTCTGACAAAATACGGTCGAGGCCCGAGCCTTCAGGGTTTAGAGTACTGGTGTCAAGTCTCTTGTAGGTATGTGAAATTAAATTATATTAACTAAATCAGGGCTGTCTATGCTTCTTCCATAAAATTTTGAAATTTTCCCGTTTAAATAAAGTTAATATATAAATTCACCTTTCCTCTCTTCATAATCTAAAATTATGGCCTAGAACAACCTTGAAAGATGAAAGCCAGAAACATTTTTAAAAAAGTATTCAAAATTTCATCAATCTAGAAATAAAACTAAAATTTGTTTAAAAAAAAATTCAAAGCCACGCCGCACGCCGCCGCCACAACCTCTATTCCTAATATACATAGTAGATCCATGTTGTAAATTTAAGTACACGCAAAATTCATTAATGAGAAGTATCTGCAAACCATTTAACACCTTACGAAGTGTAGACATTTTAGACTTGTTGGCTGAACTTATCCCAATATGATGCGAAAATTATTACTATTTTTACTTACAATAAATATCCTTTTGCTTGGATATGATTTTAGATTTTCACGGCCAAAAGTATTTTTGTTATTTGCTTTTGGGGTGTTATGCCGTGTTGCGCTACCTCCTTCGTGCACATCTGCCCTGATGATGTACACTGTAACGCTGTCCGAAACGTTGGCTAAAGGAGGAGGTAGCGCAACACGGCATAACACCCCAAAAACAAATAACAAAAATCTTATTGCGGTTCACGACGAGTTCATCGAAAACGAATTCATCGAAAATCAATTCATCGAAAATCAATTCATCGAAAGCAAATTCATCGAAAACGAGTTCATCGAAAACCAATTCATCGAATGATCAATACATCGAATCGCCAATTCATCGAAAAAATATATTTTGTTGATATTTGAGAGAAATGCCGAGCGGACCGAGAAGTTAAAAAAGCATTGGTCAACCTAACCTAACCTAACCTAACCTAACCTAACCTAACCTAACCTAACCTAACCTAACCTAACCTAACCTAACCTAACCTAACCTAACCTAACCTAACCTAACCTAACCTAACCTAACCTAACCTAACTTAACCTATTTAACCAATTTTTAAATATTTTTTATTATCTTATCACTCTTAATGACCTTTGTTGTTTATGAGTTGGTTTCATTATGAGTTGTCTGGTCACCGTTCCTAAGATATCCCTTTTTTGCAGTATCAGAAAATCGGAAATCGAAGAGATAACCTATAAGTTATACATTGTCACTACGAAACTGACAGTTACTAAACACATTTAGCTCAGTTAAACAGGCCTTTTTGGGTATTTAATTTTTACAGCTCTAATATCTACAAAAAAAATCGTTTTTCGATGAAATGGCGATTCGATGAATTGATCATTCGATGAATTGATTTTCGATGAATTGATTTTCGATGAACTCGTTTTCGATGAAGTTGCTTTCGACGAATTGATTTTCGATGAACTCGTTTTCGATGAATTTGCTTTCGATGAATTGATTTTCGATGAACTCGTCGGTTACCCTTAATAAGGTATTTTCACTGGGATGTTTTTATTCACGAAAAAATTACGACGATTGGGGAATTTTCAATTTATTTTTATGTTGATGATTAAATTTTCTATAACGATTTAATATATTATGCCATTTTCGGTCTGCCGCCAAAACCTAAAAACGTAACCTTATACAAATCCCAAGTGCGCCCCACGGCTGAATTTGGCAGCCACCTCTGGTCTGGAGCTCCAAAATACTTGAAAAATACAATCGACTCTGTGCAGAAACGGGCGGTCCGTTTGATAGATTCTCCCATCTTAACAGACGAATTGCAATCTTTCTTGCAATGCTGTCCTTGTTTTACCGGTAAGAACCGGGAGGAACTAACATCATTGATCCCTTCGGTACCGGTGCATAGTCGGGAAACACGCCAAACGCGAGCCCAAGATAAGTACACGGTTGACATTTGTCACATGAGAACGGGTCGCCTCTTCGACTCGTTCTTGTGTTTAACAACTCGGCTGGGAACGATTTGCGGCCTCTGTATTTCCTCCTTCCTACAACATGGGTCTCTTCAAGACCAATTTTCATTCCATTCCTTGTGTGGAGTTAATGTAAAAATAAAAAAACGACATTTTTGAATTCGGCTGCGTTGACGTCACACCGGGAACGTCAGTGACAGCCGCCTTATCAGACAGTGGCGTTTTCTATGTCATAATGGCGTTGCAGCCAGTTGGAACCGTGTATTAAATTTTAAAATATTATTAAAATATTAAATTTACATATTTGTGATACAATGATCAGAATCAGAAATATTAACTTTGTATCTTCTACACATTTTTAACGGTATTAATAATTTGTGAAAAATATATTTTTCACCCCATTGATTTACCGTTATGCTCATTTCAAATTTATTAATTATCACGTGTCATCACTGTTTGATTTCTAAAATCTATATATATAAAAATCTATTGCTGTTCGTTTGTCTCGATAAAACTCGAGAACGGCTGGGCCGATTTAGCTGATTTTGGTTTTGAAATGTTTGTCGTAGTCCAGAGAAGGTTTAAACGGTGAGAAAATATGGAAAAATTGCGGGGAAGATAGTAAAAACAACAATTTAATTTTCCCATACAAACTGTTCTACCTACTTTCCTGTCAATCATTCGGTACGGTAGACTCGGGTCCACTCGAATTGAAGCACGTATTAAATTAAGGGTTTTGAATCGACAACATATATCCACATTACTCGGATTATCGCGTATTTAAATTTTAATATTTTAATGGTTGTCATTGTTTGTTCGTTCAGAATAACAAAATTGCAAACGTCAGAAGAAAAGCGAACAAATTTTTGCCTTGGAAACGATGTTTTTTTTTTTAATTAGGCAATTCACCCTAAAAAGAGTGCTTTGTTGGCGTCGTAGTTAATATATAATCGTCAAAATAAATGTATGCGCATGACTTCCGAACGACTGCACCAAATTGGATAATTCTTTTTTTTGTTCGTTATTTTGTATAAAACTACTGTTGAGCTCTGGCATTATGAAATTTGTATAAAAAATTGTAATAGGTGGCACGCAAGCAGTTTGAAAACTGAATGTACTGGGAATGAATGTGTGTAATGCGAGAGGTGGTAGGGGTTGGGGGGAGGGGTAGGGTTGGAGGGAGGGGAAGGGGAGGGGGATGGAGGGAGGGGGGGGGGGGGGGTGGGGGGGAGTGGAGTGGGGAGAGGTAAGGTAGAGGAGGCGGAGTGGGAATCACCCTAATATCATGCGAGCGAAGCCGCGGGAAAAAGCTAGTGTTTTATGGGCAATCAAGATGCGGAAGTTGAAAGGCGTTGTGCTCATAATCCAACAGTGAAACGAACCATTGTCCAAGAACTGCAAACGTTTCTTCATCAGAACAATGATTTAGTAAAAATGTTCAAAATGGCATTAGATCACATGCCATCGGATAGCCATGATATTTAACGAAACACGGATCTGTGTGTGTGTGTGTGTGTGTGTGTTTGTTACTCTTTCACGCAAAAACTACTGAATTAATTTTAATGAAACTTTAAATAAAAAAATAATAAACTTTAAATAATAATTTAATAAACTTTACAATAAGCTCATAAATCAGAATAACATATATAAGCTCTAGCATCATGAAGAGGCACGCGAGCTGTTTGAAAACTGAATGTATCGGGAATGAATGTATGGAATGCAGGAGGGGGGAGGGGAACCCGGGAGGGCGGGGAACACCGGAAGGGGGAGGGGAACTCGGGGGAAGGGGGGGGGAGTAGAGTGAGAAGAGGGAAGGTGGAAGAGGAGGAGTGGGAACGCGAGAAGGGAAGGTGACGCGGGGGAGGAAGAAGGTGAACGGGACGAATGGGAAAGGACGCACAGGGAGAAACAATTTCTTTATTAAATGGCATAGCCACGCGCCGGGTAATAAAAATAAATTTTAATTTTTTTGGTTAGTCTGTTCGTCGAAGGCTATCCAAAATATTGATAGAATTGTATAAATCTCATGGTTACGATGGGATGGGAAAAGATAATGTGATCACGAGTCACGAGAAGAAGGTTAGCCTCTAAAATCCATTTACTTTATATCCGACGAGAACCAAAACCTATGTAGCACATATTCCCTTTCAATTTGCATAATATTAATCTTGTTTACCCTTGGATCAGTGGTTAGCAGCCAATGCCTCTTTAACGGTCTTCCTCATCCACACTAACGAACAAAGTCAATCCGAATTATAAGCAAGTAAGAGTTCAAAAAGAAGAAGATAGTTTGAAAAGGTCCAGTTAATTAGTCAGACATCTCCAAATACAACGTTTTGAGATAATGAGGAAAGCAATGTTCGAATGCCCGCCATAAATCAAATATTTTTTACACGTATCTGTATGTTATATGTCTGTGTTTTACATGTTAAATATATAAAATATCACCGGGGGCATAACGGTCCGGTATATTAGTACGAATTTTGAAATATCCTATTAGTGACCCGAAAACATCAACATTTTGTTTTGGTGGTGTTTATGAGTAATCTGAGTACTGTACCAGAGGATAGAGGATAGAGGGTACACTGACACATACAGAGGATAGAGGGTACACTGACACATACAGAGGATAGAGGGTACACTAACACATATAACTACGTACTCGACTCAAATTTAGATTTTTCTAATCAACTAATCAACTAATCAACTGGACGATCGATATGTGAATACGAATGTTAAATGGAGCGCGCTAATATTTTAAAAGGTTATAATTAATAGGCGTTAGCGAAAATATTTTAAAAATAGAACCGAAACCCTCTCGGCAAATGTCTGACAAATGTTAAAGGTCGGTGGTCGAGTTGGCATCACGTTTGGGTCCCACCCAGGCGTCGTGTGTTCAATTCCTCGGTTGGCTAAATCCTCCATCACGACACAAGCTACATTTTTCTCTTACTGTGGTGGTAGTAAGAGTTTTTCAAATATTGTCAGGTTATTCGTATCCGGGAATAATCGTCTTTCTTTTTTAAACGAAAAATAAGTAACTTTTTAAGAAACACTCTGATTTTTTGCATACCTATGGTATAACAAAACGTGCTTGTTATAATTTTCGGAGCATTTTTGTGATTTTTTTCTTTGGACGGAATTTAATAAAATTACTTTTTAAACTCAGCAAATGTATGGAAATTATCTTTAAACTTTAAAGGCATATTTTTAAGAGATAAAAATAAAATGATCAAGGGAAATTTATAATAAATATACAAAAAAATCGGATTGGAGGAGTTTTAATCGGAAAATATCAAATAATTAATTTTTTGCTTAATTGGAGATGTAACATAAATGGAAATGTGAGAAAAATGTTTCGAATATGATTAACCTGAATTTATATAAATTCGATTGGAAAATAGTGTTAAACAGAAAAAAAATCTATCCTATTGATTTCAGGAAAGATAAATAACCAAAAAGGTTTACAACAACTGCCTTCAATTTATGAGTAGAAAGAACCTTTTCAAATAATTGCTTGAACATTAAATTTACATATTTGGAAGGTTTATTTATCATGGGGTATTTTTATGTAATAAATTCGCTTTTCAAATTAGAAATTGCAGAAGATTTTTTTTTTTACTTTCCATTTAGTCACAAATTGCCAAAATTGTGTCTTTTATAATGCTTAAATAAAATACCCTAAGAAAGGACTTGGCATACCAATAAAGCATTCTGCCCGAGCCGTTATACAAAAATGGCTGCCAAAATGAAACCAATATTTTTTATTACTTACCAATAACATAGGAATTGTTTGTTTATCATAAAGTGGTTTATTATGCAAGGAGGCTAATGATTTTTTTTTCCAAAAAAATCTAACATACAATTAGTAGTCATAAATACATTGGGAATTCATATGTCAAATATTGGTTTATAAATGTGTTAATTCTAATTATGCAATTGTAAATGTTCTCTAAAATGGCTGAAAAGAATATCCTACTTGTGATCTAAAAAATAAAATGGCTGGAAAAGAATCTCCTACTTGTGATCTCACTAAAGAAACCACTCATTCACTGTGAATGCAATTATTAATGTTCTCCAAAATGACCTTGAAAAAAAATCACATCTTTGCGATTCTTTCAAAGACATAAAGAAACCATCCCTTCGTTCAGAATACAATTTATAATGTTCTCAAAAGTTGTCTTGACAGAAGCAAATTCCTGTGATATCATGAACGAAACCATTCCCTTGTTAAGAATATTATGAACTAAATATACAATTTGGCTGTCCTGAAACGGGTATCCTTCCCAGTTGGACAGACAAAGTATCATTTTGTAATGTATTGTAATATATATGCATGTATATATAAATAAATATTATGAAATTGTTTCTGTTTTGAAAGCATTTTTTACATTAGCTCCACACAGGAGGCACCAAGGAAAAATTCCTCAGGGCCTATGTCATCGACGGGGATGCTGTGTGAAGGGTGAGGACGGAGTGGAAGTTCGGGGAAGGAAAAGGTATGAGGGCTCTGTGGGACAATGTGTCCAGGAGTGACAGATACAAGAATAAATCCCTCCCACTGCGGTGCAAGGCAATGGGTTGAGAAGATGTCAAAATGTTTCCCTTAACCGGTCTCTCCCGATCCGGCCCGTCATGCAGTGCGTGGGCAACGGCATGCGCCGCTAAGACTTAGACAAACTTCACCCCATGAACTCGGGCACACCTGCTAAGTCACCAAATGTATTGAACTACTTGGGGTGACTTATGACAGAGATGTTGGTTATCTAGAAAATGGTTCCCGAGGCGGCGCATAGTGGACGAAATGGAGAAAAAACCCGAATTAAGTGGTTTTTGCAAACGTTATTGTTTTAAATATTTATATTTTTTTAGTGTAGCACGATAGTTTCTGCACTTTATGTGATTATTTAAATATGTCAATAGCGCTTGACGGAAGTTTGGCAAGGCCGCAAAGTGTGACGTAAATTTGATGTTCGACATCGCGTTTTTCCGTTCTCTCCTACGCGTGAGCACATACGGTTGTGTATTAAGTGACGTTTAGATATATATATACAAAAGTTTATTTTGTCTGACATTCTTCAAGGTATTCTCTATTTAATTTACTAAATTATATATCAATATCACATGTGTGTGAGATTTGAACTAACATCTAATTTTACACTATTTTTATATTTTTTTACTGTTAAATTTCAATTAGCATTTAGAAACAAAATATCGTTTGTTTCCATTTATGAATATATACATATTGTAGACTGAAGTTTCACCTTTTATTTCATATATAAATTGTGATCATCTTTTGTCCTCCGTTAAACAATTTTGTTATTTTCAGGACAGCCTATATGCATTCCCCGGAGAGAATTATTCGAGGTATTAAATGCACGGGGTATATTAAATGCCACTTTTGTGAAATGAGAGAAGTTTTTAATTAATTACCCCCAAAAATAGCATATGGTGGAAGGTTCGAACATTTTAAGCCCTACATTTTACAAAACTGTACAGTATTTTTCACAACAATCGATGAAGAAATGGAGTAAAAGCCATTGTTATTATTATGAGGTTTGAAAAACATAATTTAGAGTGGTTGCAAGAAATGATAGTTGTCTCCAAATCTTTGGGTAGACTTATAAAACTATTTCAAGAAAGTGGTTCTAGATCAAGGAAGAAAAAGTGCATGATCTGTTAGAGTCACGCACTCTTGGTGAACTCCGGTTAGCAGCAGATGTGAGTTTGCACAAATGTAAAATGGGGCTGCGATGGTTAGGTAGTCACAGTCACTACAAGCAAAGGTATAGTGATGGAGACTATCATGATGACTCTAATCTCCCTACAACGTCGTAGGTGCCACTTCAGCTCTACAGCGAAGGAAACTCAAGAAGCAAGATATTATATGGCAAAACCCACGGTCTTTATCTAAAAGGTACTGCAGACCAATCAGATTACAATTTAAAAAAGAAACTCCCGAGATAATAAGAAATAAATTTGCATTTTGCGACCACTTGCTAAAAAAAAAGGTTCTGTTTACCTCCTGAAGTTTTAAGCCTACTAAAAATTCGTCCAACGGTTCTGGAAATTTTTGTGATGATTTAGACTCCAATGACAACGGAGACACCTTTAGCACTTAGATTTTCTACCATTTTTCGATAAAAATATGTGTGTACCTAATTATTGCCCGTCTTTTTGTGTTCATAGATGTGAAATATAATATTTAAAATTAATATTTTTTTGAAGAAGAAGATAATAATAATAATCTAAACGAAAGTATGAAAGATAATAAAACAAAAAAAGATAATGGTTGCAACCGGGACTCGAACCCAAAACCTCTCGTCTGTTTTTCTGTGTCTTGTTCTCTTTCATATTTTCGTTTAGATTTTTATTATTATCTTCTTCAATGATATATTACATGATGCGAATAACCTTCGAAAGTTATAAAAAGAGAGTTTTTCTTGTAAAATTTAATATGTTTTATTTGCCTAGATATTTGTATATCTTCAAAATGTATTATTTTGTTGTTGTAAATTTTTACGGAAGAGTAAATTAATATTTTTTACTTCAAAATAGTTATAATTCATTAATAAAATTTAAAAAAAAATTGCGTTAATATTTAGTGAACAAGGAATTAATTCGTGTTTCTTCTTCATTCCGTCCACTGTGCGGCGGTACCCATACCCGCCTCTCAAATTGTAACTATTTTTTTTAAACGCTTCAGATTTTATGCCCGGTTTAAATCGTTCCCGCAGGAAAAACTTAACCCTTTTACGCACTTTTCCACAAATTATCACCTAGTGACTAGTCAATCCACGTTATGCACTTGCACTATATAGTATAATAAACACAAAATAATACAAGAACAACATGTCAAAGAGATCAAATGGGAAAATAATTCACCGACTCCAGATATTTTCATATCAGATGGGTTCGGCTCTGTGGAACTCCTAATTGGACCTATAAATCCTACTGATCCCTCAATATAAATATTTAAAAAAATCTTTTGTAATCCTACATGTATTTAAAATGACTGATGTTTGCTGATTTTTATATATAAATTCTTTGACAAATCTAATATATCTAAATTTTGAATGAGAGAGCTAGGTATAATGCCAGTATCCGAAATAACAAATGGTAATATTTTTATAGTCTGAGAATGCCAAATTATTTTAACCTCATTTCCTAAATCTGTATATTTTCTTATTTTTAAACGACTTCAAAAAGGAGGAGGTTCTCAATTCGACTGTATTTTATGTTTGTTACCTCAGACCTTTCGACTGGGTGAACCGATATTGATGATTCTTTTTTTATTTGAAAGCTAGTGCTTTCCGTGTGGTGCCATTTTAATTTGGTACAGTTCCGACAATGGCATCCATGAGAAAACCATATAAGTCTTAAATCTGCATAGAGTATGTGCGCGACAAATGGATAGTTTTTGGGTAGTTTGATGAGAGTTTGGTTAGGTTTTGATTATCGAATCCATGACAAAGTAACGGAACTCTTCAATTCTTAGGACCAAATTAACGAAACTCGGCCGAATCTCTTAATTTGACCCTAACGTCGTTATGGTCAAATTATGTCTGTCTCATATATGAGCAGCACGATTAGTAGGCCTACCCATATTCAGATAAATTGTACTTCAGATTCACTAAAAATCAAAAAATAAACAAATATTTTAACAAAACAAAAAACGACTTCAAAAAATGCACTAAAAAGTAAAAAAAAACTCCAAAAGTAACAATCGTACCTACATACTGATGATTAGAAAAAGTAAGTTGATCATGAAGTTGTAGAAGAATACGAAATTATTTTTTTACTTTTTAGTGCATTTTTTGAAGTCGTTTTTTGTTTTGTTAAAATTTTTGTTTTTTCAGAAACAGATTTTTGAATATTACAGGAATTTGGAATAGCTACATCATTGATATAAGTTATTTTTTTAATTTGTAAAACTATATCAGATCTGTTATGAGTGACTAATTGTTCTGTCGGTTGGTTCATATTCATAATATGGTACTATATTACGGCAGTCAATCAAGTTATGTTTAATTACCAAACTTTGGTGGATTATTTTTAAAACCGGAATAATATAGTTATTATTATCGTAGCAAACAATAATAATCCCACAACATAAATATTAATTGAAAAATAAATACTTTACTTATTCAAACAAGCAAAGTTTTTATTTTTCTAATATGAATGAGACACGTTTCAGATGGTTTTCCATGTTGTTTTAACCCAAAATCAAGGATTTTCTTGGCGATCTATTTGGGATCTAATGGCAATGACATCAATCTATTCGTGAACAGGAAAACAACACTTCTAAAATAACCCTAGTATATTCTACGATCAATCGTAGGAACTAAAGATCTAGCTCTCATTTGACCTAAGTCCTATTGTCGATTAATCATTACTACGAATCAGTTAATATTATGAATACCAAAAAGTATGCATTATATAAATTGAAGTTTTTCCTATCGTTTCCTTTGAGTAGAAATAAAATAAAATTATGAATTACTTTATAAAAAAATAGAAGGATAAACTACTAAAAAAATATGTTTTATCATTAGAAATATATGAACGCATCTAAGTAAAAAATATTTAAAAATACAATTTTGTGGCTAAAATTATCTGAGACAGTTTCCCTTGATTAACTTTTTTTTCTTTCTTGATGAAATAAATAAAAACCACTTTAGCGTTAAAATCGAACGTTTCTAGACTCTGCCAAGTGATTTTTATGACTTTTACCTATATTCGTCGTGATATAAGACACATTAAGAGGGTATAACCAGAGAAAACCAGAAATATGTCATTTTTAAATCAGATTTTAGACGTATTGACTCTTTTCCATAACAAATTATAAATGGATTTCGAAAAATTGTTCTTTTATCTAGCATTCGCATGTTTAAAATTTTGAAAAAAAAATGTTTATTTTTAGTATAATAAGTAATAAGGTTATACCATAGGTCGTTGGCAGATTTGTTAAATTTTCAAAAAAGATTTTGTATTATACCACACCCATTTCAAATCATAAAATCATGCACTAAAATAAATCAATACCTTATCTGGGTATCGCATGTTTTAGAATTATAATTTTAGTTTAAATAAAATCATTAAAAAATATATACGTACATGTGTTTCTTGACGAAAATTGGTCTGTTTGTGTATTTATTTGCGCACTTACAAACTAATATATTTCAGATTTTTTTAACATTCTTATTTAACATAGACATTATTGAAAAATGATAAATACTTATAATAAAAAAATAATTACAAAAAGTACATTATTTTAATAGTTTTATCATCACGCCTTTCAGCATTTTTGAATGTAGGTATAAATTAAAGCAAAATTGTAATGAAATAAAATCGATTTTAAGTTATAATTTTAAAAAGCTGGTACGGAGAATAATTAATCTTTCTCATTTTAACCGCCCTGCACGATCGTAAGAACAACTTTCGACGAAATGTGGACTTTCGTCCGCTGGCTGGTTAAACGCTCTTAAGAAAACATACATGTTTTGGCTTGTGGTTTCCTCTTAAAGACCCAAGTAGGTATCAAAATTAAGTCGAAGTGGTACATCATAAGTAATCTTTTAAAAATATTTAAATAACTTACAAAAACCCGATAATGGAACCACAATTTTGTAAGTCACCTCAAATTATGATATATTTTTTAAAATATATATTGTATTAGTATGCCTAAATTAACAATATGTTTGTAAATAATCGATACATTCCACAGTTGTCGATACTGTGAGTATCCCAATCTCATTCTCCTCCTTGTGCTGACCTTCCTCTTCTTGTATTTTACTAGTGGCCATGAGTCTTCAGTATCATTTTTACGAGCCGCGAAATGTTTGTGTCGTGAACGCGTTTCATACCAAAACTCGCAGGAAGGGCATTACATTTTGTCGTAAATTATTTAGAATAACGATTGTTTCGTTGAACGCGGAAGCTGAACGCATTGAGAGCAAGTCAAAACGCATTATATAATTTACTGAGGAGTTAAAACATGGTTGGGTGTTTTGGCCTCAAACCAAATTTAAGCCGCGCAGCCGTTCCCCAAAATTTTGGAAATTTAAGATCCTCGAGGAGTTTGTGTAGTAAAATCACGTATGAACGTGTTACCGATTTGAGATAAAGAATGTATGTAGGGCTGATGAAAGCGCGATGAATAAGATTAAGAAAGGGGCGTATAAATGTTCTGGACAACACGTAGGGCAGATAAATGAAGAGAGGAGTGTAAGGAGAATGGATCCAACTATTTTGAAAATGGTTAGCTTATATGCAGTGGCGTAGCTAGCGCTTCGGTGGCACCAGGGGGCGTATTTCCAAAACCTATACTGATTCAGTCGCGGTAGCGACAATTTACATTTTAAATATACCTCAATATTGGTTATTTTTTTATCACATTGCAAAAACAAAAATTGTTCTAAAATCTAGATAAAATAATCTTTTTGATGTGTATATTAGAAATTAATAATTTTATTTCTAAATATTTAAATTTTAATGTTATTCCCATATATTGTAAATACACCTCTATATTGATAATTTTTTATTACTTTGCAAAAACAAAAATTGTTCTAAAATCTAGATAAAATAATCTTTCCTAAATTAAATATTATTTTTTCTTTCTTAATTTTCCTAATTTTATTTCTAAATATTTAAATTTTGATATTGAAAATGTAAAGCGAATGAACCGGTATAGGTTTTGGAAATACGCCACCAGGGGCGGATAACGTGGTGTCACCCCCTCCCCTCCAATTTCGCCTTCATAAAAAAAAAAAACATTATAAGTTTATAATGTTGTATGTGTATAAGTGTCAAATGTGTAGAAAATCTGTCAGTCCTGGGGGGGGGGGGGCTAGATAATTGATTTATTACACGCCCTAATGGACTTTTACATTCTAGTTTATAAGTTGAATATCACATTTATTTGAAATACTTGAAAATTAAAACAATAAGAATACAATGTATAATATAATACAATGAAAAAAAATAATTGTAAACAACAAAAGCATACAATAAATAAAATATACATACACAGGTGAAAATGATAAGAAATCTCACATGTAGATATGCAATACAAACAAAATTTGCAGAAGTTATGATACAATAGTTATAATATTAGGATTGGAATTGTCGTGTTTCCCGGTGCATAGTCGGAAAACGCGCCAAACGCGTGTCCAACATTTGTAAACGGTTGACATTTGTCACAAGAGAACGGATCGTTTCTTCGACTCGTTCTTGTATTCAACAGCTCGGCTGTGGCATGATTTGCCGGCCTCTGTGATTCCTCCTTCCTACAACACGGGTCTCTTCAAGACCAATGTTCATTTCTTCCTCTCCTCAAAGACCCTCCACACAGCATCCCAGAAAACATAGGCCCTTATTTTCATCAGGGCCTCCTGTGTGGAGTTAATGTAAAAAATATATATATATATTTTTTTTTTTATTGTTGATACATTATTTTACAAAATTTCATAGTACAATCCAGTATATATTTGTACTGATTATTTTTAAGGTGAATTATATCTCCCAGATCAGAATATTTATTTCCGAAACTGTGAAGTCTCGGAATCGGGGAACTTTGGTAAGACAGTGTCCTGGTATTATTAAAGGTATTATTAAATTAAACTGTGAAGTCTCGGAATCGGGGAACTTTGGTAAGACAGTGTCCTGGTATTATTAAAGGTATTATTAAATTAAACTGTGAAGTCTCGGAATCGGGGAACTTTGGTAAGACAGTGTCCTGGTATTATTAAAGGTATTATTAAATTAAACTGTGAAGTCTCGGAATCGGGGAACTTTGGTAAGACAGTGTCCTGGTATTATTAAAGGTATTATTAAATTAAACTGTGAAGTCTCGGAATCGGGGAACTTTGGTAAGACAGTGTCCTGGTATTATTAAAGGTATTATTAAATTAAACTGTGAAGTCTCGGAATCGGGGAACTTTGGTAAGACAGTGTCCTGGTATTATTAAAGGTATTATTAAATTAAACTGTGAAGTCTCGGAATCGGGGAACTTTGGTAAGACAGTGTCCTGGTATTATTAAAGGTATTATTAAATTAAACTGTGAAGTCTCGGAATCGGGGAACTTTGGTAAGACAGTGTCCTGGTATTATTAAAGGTATTATTAAATTAAACTGTGAAGTCTCGGAATCGGGGAACTTTGGTAAGACAGTGTCCTGGTATTATTAAAGGTATTATTAAATTAAACTGTGAAGTCTCGGAATCGGGGAACTTTGGTAAGACAGTGTCCTGGTATTATTAAAGGTATTATTAAATTAAACTGTGAAGTCTCGGAATCGGGGAACTTTGGTAAGACAGTGTCCTGGTATTATTAAAGGTATTATTAAATTAAACTGTGAAGTCTCGGAATCGGGGAACTTTGGTAAGACAGTGTCCTGGTATTATTAAAGGTATTATTAAATTAAACTGTGAAGTCTCGGAATCGGGGAACTTTGGTAAGACAGTGTCCTGGTATTATTAAAGGTATTATTAAATTAAACTGTGAAGTCTCGGAATCGGGGAACTTTGGTAAGACAGTGTCCTGGTATTATTAAAGGTATTATTAAATTAAACTGTGAAGTCTCGGAATCGGGGAACTTTGGTAAGACAGTGTCCTGGTATTATTAAAGGTATTATTAAATTAAACTGTGAAGTCTCGGAATCGGGGAACTTTGGTAAGACAGTGTCCTGGTATTATTAAAGGTATTATTAAATTAAACTGTGAAGTCTCGGAATCGGGGAACTTTGGTAAGACAGTGTCCTGGTATTATTAAAGGTATTATTAAATTAAACTGTGAAGTCTCGGAATCGGGGAACTTTGGTAAGACAGTGTCCTGGTATTATTAAAGGTATTATTAAATTAAACTGTGAAGTCTCGGAATCGGGGAACTTTGGTAAGACAGTGTCCTGGTATTATTAAAGGTATTATTAAATTAAACTGTGAAGTCTCGGAATCGGGGAACTTTGGTAAGACAGTGTCCTGGTATTATTAAAGGTATTATTAAATTAAACTGTGAAGTCTCGGAATCGGGGAACTTTGGTAAGACAGTGTCCTGGTATTATTAAAGGTATTATTAAATTAAACTGTGAAGTCTCGGAATCGGGGAACTTTGGTAAGACAGTGTCCTGGTATTATTAAAGGTATTATTAAATTAAACTGTGAAGTCTCGGAATCGGGGAACTTTGGTAAGACAGTGTCCTGGTATTATTAAAGGTATTATTAAATTAAACTGTGAAGTCTCGGAATCGGGGAACTTTGGTAAGACAGTGTCCTGGTATTATTAAAGGTATTATTAAATTAAACTGTGAAGTCTCGGAATCGGGGAACTTTGGTAAGACAGTGTCCTGGTATTATTAAAGGTATTATTAAATTCAACTGTGAAGTCTCGGAATCGGGGAACTTTGGTAAGACAGTGTCCTGGTATTATTAAAGGTATTATTAAATTCAACTGTGAAGTCTCGGAATCGGGGAACTTTGGTAAGACAGTGTCCTGGTATTATTAAAGGTATTATTAAATTAAACTGTGAAGTCTCGGAATCGGGGAACTTTGGTAAGACAGTGTCCTGGTATTATTAAAGGTATTATTAAATTCAACTGTGAAGTCTCGGAATCGGGGAACTTTGGTAAGACAGTGTCCTGGTATTATTAAAGGTATTATTAAATTAAACTGTGAAGTCTCGGAATCGGGGAACTTTGGTAAGACAGTGTCCTGGTATTATTAAAGTAAAATGGTAATAAATGTCGGCAAGATCTTTTGGGAATATGGATGTTGATTGATTGAAGCAATTCAGGAAGTCAATTTTGTAATGCAGTATTGTTTTTATTCTTCTTTCTGAATGTTTTAATATGGACATTTTATCCAGTAGGTAATTATAATCAATGTCTTGTACCGGAATGAATATTGTAAAAAGACCATAACGTAGAGTTATACTCTAGTTGGCATCGTACAAGGGTTTTATATAACATGCTAAATGTTACAATTAATTACAGCTCTCAACACAACAGCAAAACTGATTATGTTTCCTTTAATCTAAAGGTTTGTTAATGATTGGCAATTATCGTTATTTGTTTTTGGGGTGTTATGCCGTGTTGCGCTACGTCCTTCTTTAGCCAACGTTTCGGACAGCGTTACAGTGTTCATCATCAGGGCAGATTTCCATCATCATCTATGATGATGGACACTGTAACGCTGTCGGAAACGTTGGCTAAAGAAGGAGGTAGCGCAACACAAATAACGAAAATACTTTTGGTCGTGAAAATCGAAAACGTATCTCATTAATGGCAACATTAATTTGATCTATAGTAAAGTATAATGCAATACGTGATTAAGAGGCAAAGAATACAATCGCTTATGAAGTCATACAGAGTTTTACCTTTATAATAGCTATATTATAGTTTACCTTTATAATAGCTATACATATATTATATTATATCCATAGTGTAAAACGCATAAAAATGAAGTATCATTATGACGTCAATCGATCTAGGTGCATTCTACCATATTCAACAGATTGCCAACGAATTGTCAAACATCAAAGCATTTATTGCTCTTAGAAATAATTAACTAGGGGGTGCGTTAATCTCATCTAAAAATAAAAGCAAATATGCCCTACCTATTCACACATAAACTGCATCTAAAGAAAATCAAATTTAATCTTTCCAATAGATTCTAATTCTAAACCAAACAGCATCAATTAGGGCCTATGGGCATGAGCCTTATAAAAAACATGTTTTAAATTTTACACAACTTAAAACCAACCAGAGTCACAGGAGACCATACAGCTCACGTAGGTCTTATACAGGGTGTAACAGGACGTACCCGAGAGATTTTAACCATCGATTCCTGAGCATATTTGGAGAAAAAAATGCAATTGAAATTTTGGTCTCCGGTGATATTTTTGATGTTATTTTATTTATTTTTTCTACAAAAACATTAAAAAATGGTAGGTGTACTTCCCCACCTCCCTCTTCCCTACCTCCTTCCCCTCCCCATTACCTTCAGCCTCACAACATACCCCAATTGGTGATGCCATAGTATCACTGGGTCCAGACGGGAGCAGCTGAGACTCTTGTGAGGTATCACTATAATTTTTTTTTTTTTAAATCATTTTAGTTTAAAAAAAACGTTACGTGAGCCACTTTTTAAACTTTTTTTTATTTTTGTATTAAAAATTGTAATACTTTTTTTAGTTTTAATATTCCATTTATTTGGATTTTATTGCAAACCGGAAATATTTTTACTTTCTGACAAAATTGACAGATTTTGAAGGTTAAACGTTAACATATGGTAAATGGTTGTTTATCAGTTGTGTAAATTTTAAAACATATTTTTTTGTGGGGGTTTTGTTTGGCCTAACCAATAGCGTCACATATTCCAATGGTCACCAAAATAATCTCTCATATCGTGCCAACAATATACGAGTAGCTACTTTAACTTTATTTATTGATTTCCGTGCGTGTTTCCCTTTCGTAACCTTCGAGCCCTCTGACGTTATTTTTATAAACGTGAACACAAGTTTATTTTTATATTTGATTACACAATAAATGGTATCTACAGTGAAAACACATATGGAAAATTGAAGAACAAAGTCAACATAAGAATGAAAAACAAAATTTTTTACAAAACAAAAGAACGACTTCAAAAAATGCACTAAAAAGTAAAAAAATAATTTCGTATTCTTCTACAACTTCATAATCAACTTACTTTTTCTAATCATTAATATATAGGTACGATTGTTACTTTTGGAGTCGGTGTCAGTAAAGGTAGGTTTGTAACTACATACATAGTTATAGGTGAGATGTGCTTGTGTCGCACAAGCGACTTGCTGACACCGACTCCAAAAATAACAATCGTACCTACATATTGATGATTAGAAAAAGTAAGTTATTATGAAGTTGTAGAAGAATAGGAAATTATTTTTTTTACTTTTTAGTGCATTTTTTTAAGTCGTTTTTTGTTTTGTAAATTTTTTTGTTTATTTTTTGATTTTTAGTGAATCTGAAGTACACTAACTAATTTGTATGAATATGGGTAAACCTACTAAACGTGCTGCTCATATGCATATGAGACAGACATAATTTGACCATAATAAACGTCAAATTAAGAGATTCGGCCGAGTTTCGTTAATTTGTCATGGATCCGATAATTAGACCCTAACCAAACTCTCATCAAATTACTTATACTTTCCAATAAAAAAAGAATATGGGTAAACCTACTAAACGTGCTGCTCATATGAGACAGACATAATTTGACCATAATAAACGTCAAATTAAGAGATTCGGCCGAGTTTCGTTAATTTGTCATGGATCCGATAATTAGACCCTAACCAAACTCTCATCAAATTACTTACACTTTCCAATAAAAAAAGGATCATCGAAATCGGTTGGCGTGATATTGAGTTATTCGTCCATTTGTCGCGCACATACTTAATGCAAATTTAAGACTTATATTATCTTATATTATATTATATTATCTCATGGATGCCATTGTCGGAACTGGACCAAATTAAAATGGGACCACACGGGAAGCACCAGCTTTCAAATAAAAAAAAAGAATCATCAATATCGGTTCACCCAGTCAAAAGTTCTGAGGTAACAAACATAAAAAAAAAAATTAAAAAAATACAGTCGAACTGAGAACCTCCTCCTTTTTGAAGTCGTTTAAAAATTAATAATGTATGGAAGTTATCAAGGCCAATGGAATTTAGTACACATACAGGTCGTTAAGGGACGTACTTGACTCACATTAACCAGTGATTCCTGACTTTGGTTTGGTTTTGAGTAAAAAATGTAAATGAGGTTTTGGTCTCCAGTCACTTTTGGTGTATTTTTTTTTAATTTTCTTCAAAACCAAACACAAAAAATCTTCCACATGTCATCACAGGTTGACACTAAACGACCTAACGTACTGATTTTTTTTTAGTTTAAATGGAAAAAAAAGTACCGGAGACTAAAGTTTTATTTACATTTTTTCTCTAAATAAAACTTGCTTTACTCCAAATAACACTGGTTAAAGTAAGTCAAGTACTTCCCTTAACACCCTGCATATATATTTTTTTTACAGTAGCTCCATACAGGAGGCTCACAGGAAAATAATTTCCTTTTAGACTTATGTCATCTTTGGGGATAATGTGTGAAGTGTATTTTAAAAGAAAGGAAGGAGAGGAAGTTCTGGGTAGTAAAAAGGAGAGGAGTAGGTAGGAATCTGGGGTTCAGAGTGTCCAAAAGTAACTGACGTACGAATTCATCCCTCCCACTGTAGTCCCGCTGGAGAGGCCAAATAATCTCCTTCAACTAGTCTCTCCCAATGAGAAACTTCCACGCAGTAAAGTGGGCAGACTTGACAAACCTCACTCCATGAATGTATATTAACAAGATACCCAGAATAATTGACCAACTACTCCTACACCTACTCCTAGATTCAGAAGGTTTATATTAGAAATGTTCATTTTTGATGAATATAAAGTTGAAATATCAGGGAGTCATGTGGTGGAACCAGATACAAAACTGGAAGTAAGGTGACATTGGCCTTAATTCGGGCCCATATCACATTTTTATAGGACCACATCTTCAATGGTAGACCATAGAATAGATGAACACAGATACTCTGCGTTGGTTTTATTGGCAAAAGCGGCAATATGTTATGAATACCGCATCGCCAGCGTGCAGTATAAAATATAAAATAGGTGCAGTACATCAGTATGAGCACAATATATAAATGAATTGCAGTCTCAGTGTAATATATTTTATGATGTATAGTGAGTACTGCACGTCGAGGTCGTGTCGATAAGGAACTAGTCTCAAATAAAACAATAAAACAACTACAAAATGAACTGACCTTCCCATTGACATACTTGGTCAATCTGTCTATATCTACAAATGTATTCCCTTCATGCCTTAAAAAAGCTACAGTTATACCCATACATAAAAGTGGTAACAAAAAGGATATATATAACTACCGACCCATAAGTCTCTTAAGCTCTTTTTCAAAAATCTTGGAAACTGTAATGAAGAAGCAAATTGTTCAATTTCTTGAACAAAACAAATTACTATCACCATCCCAATATGGTTTTAGAGAAAATCTGAGCACCAATGATGCCATAGAAAATCTAACAAGCATGGCCATAAAAAACATAGATGATGGGAAAAAATGTTTAGCTTTATTCATAGATCTTCAAAAAGCTTTTGACACAATAGACCATAAAATACTACTAACTAAACTAAAAAAAATAGGAATGGCCGAATCAACAATTAACTTATTGGAGTCATATATAACAGGGCGAGAACAACAAGTACAAATTGGCAAACAAAAGAGCAAACTTCTATCTTTAAACTATGGCGTTCCTCAAGGAAGTGTACTGGGACCGATTCTGTTCATTATCTACATCAACGATTTAACTAACCTTACCATTAAAGGAAACGTAATCAGTTTTGCTGATGATACTGTTTTATTATTTCAAGAAGAAAATTGGACTGATACATTTAATGAGGCTGAAAAAGGGCTTAGTGCACTTCAAAATTGGCTTAAAATCAACTCGCTTACCCTTAATATAAGCAAAACAAAATATATAACATTTTCAATGAACTCGAGGGGCCAACCAATAAAATCACTAGAACTAAAATTACATGAATGCCATGGAAATAATATACAATGTTACTGCCCCGTCATCGAAAAAACACAAAACATAAAATATCTCGGAGTAATAATTGACGAAAATCTTAGATGGGACCTACACATCAAAGGTATTACGGAAAAACTCACAAGCCTTATATATTTCTTCAAAAATCTAAGAAACGTGCTAAATAAAAAGGATATGAAAAAGGTCTACTATGCGTTATGTCATTCTCGAATTGAATATGGAATCATAGGATGGGGATCTGCTGCAAATACGTACCTACACAGCCTGAATACGATTCAAAAAGGAATCATAAAGACCATATTGAAAGTACCAATTAGAACGCCTTCAACTGAAATTTTCAATAACTTTGACGTACCAAATGTACAACAAATATATTCCAAAAATATATTATTGAAGCTCTTCAAAAATAATGAATCCTCTACTAGACCGTGTATGCATAACACTAGATCGAATAAAAATGATATAAAAAATATTCCAAGTTATAAAACCACATTTGGACAAAGAAACTATACATACTTTGCAACAAAACTCCATAACATCCTCCCCCAAGACATAAAACTAATAAAAAATCCAATTGAATACAAATCAAGAATAAAAATATGGCTTAAAGAGGTCAATGAGAAAATCCTAGCGAAGACGCTAAAAACGACATAGAAGACAAATGAACTATATTTAAATAACTTTAGTCCTCCTCGGCACAGGACCCCCTAGTGAGGAGGACTAAGAAATACAATATTTTTTACTTAATTTCACATTCCATTTTGTATGTAAAATTTTTGTATATAGTCGCTATAATAAAAAAATAAAAAAATAAAAAAAATAAAAAAAATAAAAAAAAAGTCATAAAATGCTGTACATAGGAAATAATAACCGTTGCAAATAAATGTATAAAGGTCGCCACAATTCTCGAATGGGGACAAAATGGTTAAAAAATTTAAAGAGCTAAAAAAAGACAACTTTACACACCTGATACAAGCCGTTATATATTTGCTAATAAATTTGGGAGGCAGATATGGGTACCGCCGCCACGGGAACCATTTACTGGTTAATCAACAACTCTGTCATGGTCTCCCCAAGTGGTTCGCTACGTTTTGTGACTTTGTAGGGTTTTTGGAGTGAGGTTTGTCTGGATCTTGACCGCGGTTGCTTCTGCTCATCAACTGCGTAGCAGGCCGGATCGGAAGAGACTGGTTGGGGAAAACCTTTTGACCTCTCCAGCAGAACTCTCTAGGAACATCGCAGGAACATTGCACCGCAGCGGGAGGGATAGATTCATACGTCCGTCACTCCAGGACACACTGTTCCCCAGATTCCTACCGCCCCTCATATCCCTTTTCCTTCCCAGAACTTCCTCTCCTTCCTTTTCTAAAAAGACCCTCCACACAGCATCCTCAAAGATTACACAGGCCCTAAGAGGAAATTTCTTATTTGGGGCCTCTTGTCTTCGATGTTCTCAGAATTGCAAGCGCAGAAAAGCCCGCGAAAAATTCAAGATGGCCGTCAGACATATATTTTGCGGCGTTGAAAAAAACAACCGCAATCGTTTCAAATGTCACATTTGGAATGCAATTCAAACAATATAATGTGGCGATGATGTATGTGTTTACAAATAAATTAATATAGGTATGCCTGCTTTTGGCAGATTAACACGTGTATCGAGACGCAGACGGTTAGAATGTCAGGAATGATGCTCTAATTGGTGGTGTGGGTGTTGATTACTGAATTATCTCAACCGGTCAGATGGGATATTATATTATATTGGGATGTTATAATACACAGAAGCTGAAACATCAGAGAAAACGAGGAATATCCATTACATCATTTTTTATATTAAATACTTGCTGAAGTCCCGGGCGACGCTCGGGCTTTACCCAGACTTTTCGAAATCAAATGTAGTGACCTTCCTCTTTTTTGAAGGTCACATGTGCAAAATTTCATCAACCTCGGCATTAAATTGTAGATTTGCATACAAATCAAATCCACACCGCCCGCTTACCAGCCCGCTCGTCCACCACATACAGACATTCTCCTTTATATAGTATATATTACAACCAATTTACAAATTATATACCTAAACCTTCATCATGAATCACTCTATCATTGGTGAAAACCGCATGAAAATCCGTTCAGTAGTTTTTGAGTTTATCGCGAACAGAGAGACAGATAGACGCGGCGGAGGACTTTAATTTATAATATGTAGATTTAGAGATTAAATCTATAATGTCACACCCCAAAGAATTTGCTTCCTTCGACAACATTTTTACATTAATTCCACACAGTAGGCCCTGAGTAAATTATTTTCCTCTGGGCCTACATCATCTTTGGGGATGCTGTGTGGAGGGTCTTTTTGAGGAAATGAAGAAATTAACATTGGTCTTGACGAGATCCATGTTGTAGGGTTCATAGAAGTGTCGTGGAAACGACCCTTCTCATGTAAGAAATGTCAACCGGTATTTATGTTTATATAACTGTTGAGCGCGCGTTTGGCGTGTTTTCCGACAATGCACTGTGCACTGTGCACTGTGCACCGCGCACCGGTGCCGAAGGGATCCTCGTAGCATCTTCCAATGAAATGCCGGTAGAGCAGTGTCAGCATTCCCGCCTGATGCCAGTGCTATAAATAACGCAATCCGTTCGTTAAAACAGGGAAATCTATCAAACGGTCCGCCAGTTTCAGCAGTCAATAATTTTTTCAAGTATTTTGGGGTTCCAGACTAGATAAAATACTCATGGGATTTTTCCCTTTTATTCAGAATACTACTTTTAATATAATAATTAATACAATATTACCAACATATTTTAAATAAATCATAGCAAATGCATTCAGAATCGCTTGACGCCACTTGTATTGCAGTAAATACAAGTCACCCATGGACTTCGAGCTACGTCACGAATTTTCAGCTAATCACCGCTCTACCCCTCGACGAGCTAACCTTGTTAAATACATTTTCTACGAACCTTGGTCCAGGGGTAAAGTGCACAAACATCGGGAGGTGATTCTAAACAATGTTAGAAGTAAAAAAGGTACTTAACTTTTTTCCAAATTCCAATTTTTTTCCCGATACTTTTTCTATGGAAAAATATTATTTTTTAAATTCAAATAATTCATTTTTTTACCTGAAAACTATTATAAATCGTTGGACTTACGAAAAAAGTTATTTATCTTTTTTACTTGTACTTTGATGTAGAATCTCCTCCTGAAATTTGTGCACTTTGGACACACTTTATTAGAGTTGATGTTTTTTATAGTAAAACCTACATATACGAGTAATATAATAATGGGTCTGCGTTACAAAATAAATTTATTATAATATATGCCAAGGGCTCGAGCTTTATCTCACTTCCACCAAAGAAAATTATACTCATTTCTTTCGCGGAGAGAATTAATTCAACCCATACCTACCAGACAGACTATTCAAGTTCGGGCAACCCCTACAAATAACTCATTATTATGAGATTGGGTAATTATAGTTTCGCAAGGGCAACACCGGATGAGATTTAGAACAGTAGTCATAATGAGATATTTTCCGCTCTACTAAGTTTGTGAGTTCTTTAGACAACTTCCTGAAATACTTGAAATACCTACACACAAAATGTAATTTCAGTGGCGTCAATGATGAACAGGGGAAAAATCGTGGCAAGTGGCTAACATTTTTCCAAATTAAGTCTTATCCAAGTGTTCTTTATAATGTACTAAGGTGATAAAATAATGAGCGGTGCAAAATAATGTGATTTCGGTTTGAAAATTAAATCGCTTAGATATATTTTAGATGCTTTAATTAAACACTATTTGCCTTTGAGGTAATCGTGTATATTTTTATTAGTCTTTTTATAAACTCGGAAAAAATAAAGTATGAGGCCTATAAAAACTGCTTTAAAGTTCAAAATCGCCTCCTTGCGAACCCCCTTTCGGTTATGGTATTATTGAATAATGTGGAAAATTAAATTCTTTAGAAAATTATCGTAAATCATTAAAATATTTGTTTCAGAGCTTCGCAAAATAAAATAGAAAACGCTTTGGCGATGTTTTATTCGTGAATAAATCAAAACAGGCGGCTTATCGCCATCTACATAACGAATGTTTTTACTAGTGGCCTGATCCCGAATTTTATACGACATGGTGCTGCATCACCTTAACATAGATTCTTCAATTAAAACAGGGTTGTATGGCGGTTTTATTGTAAAAACTCTGCATTGAGATACCTCCATAAAAAAAAAATCTCATTCGGCAGAAAAATTCGAATTTCAGTGAAAAGGTTAGACCGGGTAGAGAGGAGCTTCAGAAATCGGTCGCATCAGGTATAGAGATATGATATATGTAAAATAGAGAACGGTGGACACCGCTGGACAGTCATGTTCACCAACGCTTTCTATAATTACCACATGACCAGTGTTTCAGTTGGCAGAGCAAAGATGAGATGGGATGAGATGGAACTAAGTTGAACACGTGATAACCTTGACACCCTGAGGAGTTAGACGTGGTGACTTGTCGACTTGCGATCAATTGTAGATCGGAATATTAATGACAGGACAAAGCGTGATGCTCCGTTTTGGCTAAGTATTCAATACATTGTCTCGTTTATTGTATTTAATATAATACATACATGTAGATACTTATTAGTGTCCGACCGAAACAGGACTTTCCACCGAAACCGAATCTTCGGTGTCTGTCTCAGTTTCGGCCGAACCGAACTTATTTAGACATGTTAAAAATCGATTGTTTACTGTTACTTGGTTTATTTTTTATACTTATTCGGACAGTTAAATTGTGTTGACGTGTTAATAAAATAAATAAAAAAAACAATAATTGAAGCATGTGAATAAACATGTTTTTTAATTACTTCTATAAAACAAACAAAATTTATAAAAAATAACAATAATCAATGCTCAAACTAGATTAGATGCGAAACTGATGCCGAAACTAGATTTTTTTGCCGAAACCGAACCTTCGGTCGGTCACTATACTATTGAACAAACTACAGTCCCCTCTCACTTCCCAATCTTCCTCTTTTAACTATTCCGTCAATTTTCACTCTCCCTTTCTTTCAATCTCACAATATTTCTTACTTATTTTGTGTGCATTGGGGAATTGTCCAAAAGTGGATAATTTTTTTTACATTAACTCCACACAGGAGGCCCTGAGGCAAATGATTTCCCTCGGGACTATGTCATCTGGGATGCTGTGTGGAGGGTCTTTTTGAAGAGAGGAAGGAATGAACATTGGTCTTGAAGAGACCTATGTTGTAGGAAGGAGGAAACACAGAGGCCGGCAAATCACTCCACAGCCGAGATGTTGAACACAAGAACGAGTCGAAGAAACGACCCGTTCTCATGTGACAAATGTCAACCGTGTACAAATGTTGGGCACGCGTTTGGCGTGTTTCCCAACTATGCACCGGTGCCGAAGGGATCAATGATGCTAATTCCTCGGAGCATCTTCCATTGTAATACCGGTAGAACAGGGATAGCATTCCCACCCGACGCCTGTGCTCTAAAGATTACAATCCGTCTGTTAAGATGGGAGAATCTATTAAACGGACCGCCCGTTTCTGCACAGAGTCGAGGGTATTTTTCAGGTATTTTGGAGCTCCAGACCAGAGATGGCTGCCAAATTCAAATCATTTGCAATATTAGCGTTGCAATGTCCTTCAAAGAAAGAAAATTCTGTTTATTGAAGTGCTGTTGGATTCATATTTTTTTCCGTCTGGTGCGTCCATGAATAAATTTGTAGGTTTATCAATGGGAAACAGGTTACAAACAGCCGTACTTGTGAAAGCGTGGATTTTCCAAATTTACCCCCGCTATCCCCTACCGCTATTGAATCCGTTGAATGGTTAGGGACCGCTTAAGGGCAAACAAAGAAAGATTATTTTTAAATACATATATACAGGGTGTCCGGGGGTAAAGTGCATTAACTTCGGGAGGTGATTCTACATGATGGTAGGAGTAAAAAAGATTAACAACTTTTTCCGAAATTCCAACTTTTTTTTCCCATACAAAAAGACGTACCTACTAAAAATCCTTAGTGTGAGGTACGATCTTACTTGCTGAGAGCCTGCCGCGTGCCTGACTCTAGTGATTGGCCCGTATCGTAACAGCGGAAAATAATAAATCTGGCCGCACACGCCGGACTAATTTTATCTTTTTACCTCAAAACTACCCCTAAAAGTTCGAATTTCGAAAAAAGTTTTTTGTCTTTTTTACTTGTACTATCATATAGAATCACCTCCCCAAGTTAATGCACTTTACCCCCCGACATATATGTTTTTAAATAAATGAAGATAATATAAGCGAAACTGAATCGAAAATCTGGAAACAGAAAAATCAGAAAAACATATTGATACCTCTGGGTCCCAGAGGTGTTCCCAGATTTTCGATTCAGTTTCGCTTATATTATCTTCATTTATTTAAATATTACAATTTGAGGTTTTACTCATAAAGTAAAAATAAAAAATAAAATATATATATTTTTTTACAGTGAATACCGCACAAGAGTCCGAACTGTTCCCGTCTGAAACCAGTGAGACTATGGCATTCCCAATTGTATGTTGTGAGACTGAAGGTAGTGGGGAGGGGAAGGACATAGGGAAGAGGAAGGCGGGGAAGTACCTGGCTATTCAGATCTGGTCACCAAACACGGCTAATGCCATTTCAAGCAACGTTTCAATTGTGAACGGTGGTCTTACACCAGGGCGATACTGAGAGTATCTTCCACTCTGGAACATGCCGCAAATATACTATATATTATTTTAAATTAATAAATTGTGAAATAACACAAATTAATCAAATAAAATCTGCACTGATGATGGACACTGTAACGCTGTCCGAAACGTTGGCTAAAGAAGGAGGTAGCGCAACACGGCATAATATCCCAAAAACTAAAAACAAAAATAAAATTTATTTGCCACGCCGCGCGCCGGGATTCGACCCCGCCACCTTCGGTGTGCAAGTCAAGAGTCTTACCGCTGGACTACGCCGGTCGTCATATGCATATAATATACATATAAAGAAGATAAATATAATTAATTTACATATAAAGAAGATTTAACTTTCTTACATTCAATGAATATCATCAAATTTAATAATACGTAGCCTTAATAGTCAATCTTGACCGATATGAAATTTTAATTTTTTTTCCTAATTTTGATAATGATTATACTTAATTTGATTAGCAAAGGTAAATCCCAAAATTCAATCACGTCTGAATAAACTTACTTTTAAAAAATTACAATCATTACATTTTCTCCAGCTATTCTTTTATGTGAAAATATAATAAATCCATAGCTAAAAGCATGTCACATGTTTAGGTACTACAAAAATATCAAACTGCTAACTTACAGCAGTTGGCATCGGATGTTCGAAGTCTTTTTACTCCCAATGTGAAAAGCTCTTTTACACGAGACACCAGTCAGACGTCAGACGACAGCTATTATAAGACCTGCCGAAGAAGTTAGAGTAGGTAACTGGAAAGAAATAGCCGTTCCAAGGTGGGTTGGAGATTTTGTGGGTTATTGTGCCGTGCCCTTGGCCTAAACAACGTCGGAACATCCAACGGTACTCAAGTATAATAATATTTGTAAAAGTTGGGTTAGGTTAGGGATTAGGTTTTCAAAACCATCTCAGCTAATATGTAAATAACTATCTACCAAATTACCTAAACATAATTATTATGTCCATTTTTCAATGCGTTTTTTTTAGTGAGCGTTCAAACGATTCCACAAAAAAAATTGTATAATCAGATACGATTATAAAACATTTTTTTTCTTTATGGCTTTAATACTCGTATATTATCATTTTAATTGTTTACTTTGTATTCTCAGTACTATTAGCTTTATTGCTTTTGCAACCTTATACTTGACTGTGAATCTAACAATTATGTAAATGGCCCTTGTGCAGTTTTACAAATAACATGGAGCCAGTTGCATGTGCTACCTAATGTGAACTAAACCAGGCAATTTGACTGTCCTAAAACGGGAAATCTCCTAGACTAGGTGGACAGACAAAGCTTTCTTATTATGTATACAGGTGTATTTTTCTTCAAATAAATACATAAAATTAAAATAGTCTTCTATTTTGTACATCAGAAGCTAGAGCGCATTTTAACCAGCATTTGGGAGGAGGGAATAAGTACCGCCGCCCCGGAAACCATTTATTGGATAACCAACACCTCTGCCATACGTCGCCCCAAGACTTAACAGGGGAGCCCGGGTTAATCGGGTGAGGTATGCTCAGGTCTTGGTGGCGGGTGCGCCTGCCCACCTGATCCCTGACGGGCCGGATGGGAGTGGACAGCTTTGGAAGACCCTTTGATCTCTCCAGCTGGTATCTCCCAACCCATCGTCTTGCAATGGGAGGGATGGATTCATACGTCCGTCACTTGTACTCCTGATCACACTGACCTCTAGATTCCTAGTTCCTAATACCTTTTACCTACCTAGAACTTCCTCTCCTTCCTATCCCTAAAAAGACCCCACCACACAGATCACCAAATAGAAATAAGCTCCGAGGGAAATATTTTTTAAATATTTGTTGTTTAGGTAAGTACCTACTACATACTACTAAATAGGATAAAATATTATTTATTTATTTATTGTCTGAAACAATTATTACGTTAATGAAATTACCATTGGGATGTGGATAGATAACTTCAATTAAAACAATTTACAGCATACGTAAATCAAGTTGTTATTAGTGGAAAAAAACAGAAATAATAAAAAGAAATATAAATTATAAAACATAGTAAGTATACAGTTCAGAGAAAGAGAAAAAAGAAAGAAATAAAGAACATAAAAAAAGCAATAATTCTTTGTTAAAATATTTGTATTTGCCATGACGGCATATTTAGCTTACAGCTAATAAAATTAGCACATGTTTTTTAAAATACGAGAGGATGTTTGTAAAGATGTCTATAAGTCAATAAAGATGTGATTTTGACCTGCAAGACACTGAGTGAATGTCACTTTGACAGTCACGCAATGAATCCATATAAAATGATGTTAAAACTCGGGAAGCCCTAAAGTGGACACAACCTTTGGGCATAAGAAGGAAAGTCCAAAATAAATCCAATTATCCAATGATTGCCTCGAAAATGAATATTCAAACCAAATGACCGTGACATTACAAACCCTGAATACCAACTAATAAAAAATGGTTAATTATTATCTTCTTCAGAATTGGCTAATCAAATTACTACGGAATGGTTACAACGCGAACGCTATAACGACAACACGATTATAACGACCGAAGAGTTCGACTGATTTTTAAAAATTATTTATTGTTATTTTTTTAATTTTAATTTCTTTTATATATTCAATGATATCATTAGTTATTTTACAAAAACAGTTTATTTAGAATAAACAAGTCCTGCTATGAAATTATTATTGAGCCTGAGAGCCATTTCGCCTTCTGAAGGCATTATCACTAACAGTTTAACAATGCCTTCAGAAGGCGAAAGAGTTGTCACGCGTTACAATAATTACACAGCAAAACTTGTTTATAAAAACTTTTAGTACCGATTGTACGCAATATGCACATTCAACCAATTAAATCTTGGCTCTGCCATTGGCGGGGAGCAAAATAAAACCATCAAGAACCAATGGCAAACCAAATCAAAACGACAGTTTGGTAATGCGTTCAGAAGGCGAAACAGCTGTCATGCGTAATAATAATTACACAGCAGGAATTGTGTATTTAAATATACTGTTTTTATACATTATTGAATATATAAAAATAATTATAAAAAAGTTGGAATGATTTAACGCATTACGATTTGATTGTTATTATTTAGTGTGAAAGAAAGAGCTGCAGCATTATAAGTTTCAAAACAAAAGCAAAACCATCGGCGCAGACATTTGACGCTTTTGAATTTTTGGAATTCACGCACTCTTCGATATTATCCTTGTAACTATATTCCATTTTTTCAAAATAATCAACATTATTACGGCTAGTATTATTGTAGGGGTCTACGGTGTCGTCACTGTCACTCTGCAGTGTGTGAGAGAGATGCAAGAAAATTATAACATTTTTTCTTTTGGAGGAAACAGACCTACGTACATTGTGTATCTCATCTTTTGAAAGGGTCGTGATAAGGAACGTATGTTTATTGCCATTTTATGTCGTCACGGTAATAATAAGAGCGCCCTTTGCCTTTATTGACATTTTTCCTAGCTCCCAGTTCTCCAACAACAGTTGGCCATCTTAAGCACTGTGTCAGAAAATAAAATGAAATAAAAACAATAATTAATACGAATATGGCAACAGTACAACCGTTAATTAGGCACGCACCACGAGCCACGAGTGTAAGTAAAGAAGTCATGCGCATAGAATCATAGAACAATGCGCGATGCACTGCGTACCGCGTGATATTATCATAAGTGCATAATACGATGCTATTAATTTTTATAATATAGTATGGCCGCGTATCTCACTGCCTTGTTTTATAGTATTGATATTATCAGCGTACAAAAGGTAGAAGGTGACAAATAAAAAATCAACACTTTCATCAGATGTGTTATCCGTTTGGTTTATTATGTTACAGTAACTTTTGTTGTCGAAGTCAAGGTACGTATTTAAAAAATGAGAGAACGAAAACACTGCGTAGTAATAATATACAGGGACGTGCTTAACTTACTTACCAGTGATTCCCGACATTGTTTGGAGAAGAAACTAACTAACATCACGCCGTTACTCTGCAGGGTAGGCAGAGAGGACGGACCGCCAAACTACTCGGTTTTGGCACACACTCTTTGCCTTATTCACATTCATACAAAATCTTCTATTATTCTGGCTCTTGACATGGCCCGACTCAAGTAGGTATCTGATTCACTTATTTTTTTTTAACATTAACTCCACACAGGAGGCCCTGAGGAAAATAATTTCCCTCAGGGCCTATGGGCCTATGCCATCTGGGATGCTGTGTGGAGGGTCTTTTTGAGGAGAGGAAGGAATGAACATTGGTCTTGAAGAGACCCATGTTTTTTTAAATTTTTTTATTTATTTGATTCATCTGATTTATACATGTGTGTTACATTTTTGACTAATGTGGGCCTCACTGGGTGCTTTACCCGTGGATGTTGTAGGAAGGAGGAAATACAGAGGCCGCAAATCGTTCCCAGCCGAGTTGTTGAACACAAGAACGAGTTGAAGAGGTGACCCGTTCTCATGTGACAAATGTCAACCGGTGATCATGTGACTATGCACCGGTGCCGAAGGGATCAATGATGTTAGTTCCTCGGAGCATCTTCCATTGTAATACTTACCGGTAAAACAAGGACAGCATTCCCACCCGACGCCTGTGCTCTAAAGATTGCAATTCGTCTGTTAAGATGGGAGTATCTATCAAACGGACCGCTCGTTTCTGCACAGAGTCGAGTGTATTTTTAAGGTATTTTGGAGCTCCAGACCAGAGGTGGCTGCCAAATTCAACCGTAGGGCGCACTTGTGATTTGTACAGGGTTAGCAGTTGTGTACTATTAAAGTATCTGCGGGCCCTGTACAGTACGCCCAGTTTTTGGGAGGCTAAGTGCCTGCGTTCACGGAGATACTTACAAGATATCCCCCGTACGATTTTGCTGGTGCCCGTTCACGGCGCTACGCGGTGGCTGTCGGTTACCATTGTTACCAAATTACCAATCAGTATCACGATACCGACAGTGCTTATCGCACGCGACGTTCGCATCATTTGTGTCTGATACTTATTCGTTTGACGTTTGGCAGAAATGGCGTCGGAACATGAAAGTAATGTTAGATTTGTTCTGAAAGTGGAAAAAGTGCATGTTTATATAACTATACGTTACCAGAATACGTAAGAAAAGATTTAGTGGCGAAGGCATGGATTGATGTTGGAAAAATAGTCATATGACATCGCTTGACAGCGTGTTACTTAACTCCACGGCTGCACATGAAAAATGATCAAGTTCAGTATATTTCGGATGGCGCCGTGTGCGGAGACCAGCATTAACAAGTGGTATATCAGCAGGGTACTTGTGGTTTCGTCAAAATTACGTAGATTGTAAGTATCTCCATGAACGGAGGGCCTAACTTTACTCTGGCTTCGATGGAGCCCCCATACCTGAGCTGGTTACTTAGGGTAACAGCTCAGGTATGGGTACTTAGTGATTAATAATTGTGCTATGTCTTATTTTACCATTCACAATTGCGTCATATTTTCTTCTTACATCCCTTAGACTTATTCCTTACTCTACATGCCCATACCATCCGAGGGTACCTTTCTTAATCTTACTCATTACGCTTACATCAGCCTTGCATACTTTGCGGATTTCAACATTTCTCACACGATCATACATGGTTTCACCACAAATACGCCTCAGCGATCTTATTTCTACAGCATTCAGTCTACTTTCATCTTTCCTGTGCCAGTTCCATGCCATACTGCCACACATCAGGGTAGGTACCAGCACTCCATTGTGGACGGCTAGCGTCGCTTCTTTGGACAGTTTTTTATTGTTGTTAACGACAACAGCTTTCAGTCCTCTATTAATGGAGTTACCTGCATTTATCCTTCTTTTAATATCTGTATCAGCTTTCCCATCTCTCGTGAAAACAACTTAAAATATTTTTTTTAATTTAGTAGGTATTGGACAGTTATGGCCGGCTGAGTGGTCGGACGGTTACTCGGCTGAGTAATCAATCAGTGAACATGTGAAAGATTTTTTTTTGTTTTTGAAGGAAAAAAAATTCTCCTTCCCCTCCCTACTGCCTTCAGCTTCACAAAACACCCCATTAGGGATGCCTTGGTCTTGCTGGCTCCAGACGGGAGCAGTTGAGACTCTTGTGCGGCAAATAATAATAATAAGTAAGTCTAACTCCTTTTACCTGGTCAGCGTGTCAGATGTTTATTATGCGTATCACACAATACAGGCAACAAAATATTTTTATTCAATTTACTAGTGCGTCGCGTTAGCAGGAAGTTATAGGAAAAACACCGGCGTAAAGCGTGAATCATCGCTTCGATAATGCATGGTCAAAGTGATTGTCAGCGTGATGCGAGACTGCCGGTTTAAAAACAAACCACTTTTACTATTTACCAACCGGCTTCGCCTGAGACTCATTTAAAAAAATTGTAAAGTGAAAATTATCGTAGTGTACAGTATTAGTGTACAGTATATACCTACATATTTATTTTTGTTTTTTTTTAAGTGAAAACTTCTTTGGCACCGTTGTGATTTAAAACTCGACGAACACATACATCTATAGGATTTAGCCTGCGAGAGAATGAGATATTATAATCTCCTCTTTGTGCGGTGCTTTATAGCTTTCCACTCTTGTCTACTTTAGTTTTCTGAATGTTTCAATTCTACCTATCGCGTGTGAATTACACTCGATTTTTTTTTAAATTAACTACCACGCCTGAGGAAAATAATTTCCCTCGGAGTTTTCTTTGGGAATGCTGTGTGAATGATCTTTTGAGAAGAGGAAAGAGTGAACATAGGTCTTTATTGTTTGTGAATACCGCACAAGAGTCCCAACTGCGAGACTGTGGCATCCTCAATTAGGGCATGTTGTGAGACTGGATATTTCAGGTAGGGGAAGGAGATTGGGAAGAGAGAGGTAAGGAAGTTCCTGAATATTCATGGGATGGTCCGATGCGCTGCAGGAAACCCGCTTGCACAGCGCGGGTGTAAACTGTGCGCCCTAAAGTTTAAGTTTAGACTTAGGGAATTCAATACTTCGTTTGTGTGGAAGCACTATGAAACAATACCCGGTCACCAAACAAAGCTGCAGCCATTTCAAGCCACGTTTCGATTCCGAATGGTTGTCTTTCACCGGGGCTAAGTGGAAGATCATGTCTGAGTTGCATCTTGTCTTATTTTTTTATTGTTGATTATGAAACATAACTATAGTAAAGATAGAAGTATATTGTAAGAAACGTCTAGAAATAAACATTTCAGTTCTTCCACACCCATCACATCTTCTGATTCATCGTTATTAAACATTGATTCATACATTATAATATCTGTATTATTTATTAATTATCAGCAATGTGGTAAAATAATGATGATGATTAATTTCACACATTATTTCAGATCCTGCTCTACAAATACCAACAATATACACGCTCTTCAAAAACGTACTTGACTTACTTTAACTAGTAATTCCTGACTTTATTTGGAGTAAAAAATGTTAAGTAATGAAATTTTGGTCTCCGGTGACTTTTTGAGTTTTTTTTTTAACTAAAAACATTAATAATACCTAAACAGTTGGTACTGGGACAGTTAGGGGCGGGGTGAGGGGTTGTGAGGTTATTCGGCTGAGTGATTAGTGGAGGACATGTGAAAGTTTGTTTGTTTGATTTTGAAGACAAAAAAAATTGAAAAAAAAAGACATTTAAAAAGTCACCGCAGTACCAAATTTCATTAACATTTTTTTACTCGCAAACAATTTAAGGGATCACTAGTTTAAGTAAGTCAAGTACGTCCCTTAACATCCTGTATGTAACTATTTATAATATTATATTTTACAAGACAATCATTTTTCGATCAACGGCCGGCGTAGTCTAGGGGTAAGGCTCTGATTCACAATCCGAAGGTCGCGGGATCGAATCCCGGCGTGGGCAAATACATTTTATTTATTATAAGCAATAAATTATCAGCCTGAAACACTCATCCGCATTGAAAAATATTCCGAGAAAAGATACATGACGCCAACGGGACGCCAACATTTTATTTGTTTTTCAGTTTCAGTGCCGACAACCTGGGTGTTTATTTTATTTTCATGTATGTAATTTAGATTTCTTTTCCCACCTCACTAGACAAAGTCTGTTCCGAAGCAGGTAATTTGTGTTACTTCACAATTAATGAATTAAATATAGTTCAAGACATGAGCGCGGTGTATATTCGTATTGTCGTATAATATAAAATGTACTGAAAACATGTTTTAATATCGGTAAAAATTATCATGTTGGCACACAATTGTTTACAAATTGTAGTTACAGTGCATAAATAAATAATAAAAAAAAAACAACATATATATTATAACATACATAAATTATATCTAATATTGTATATTTTAATGTATTTTCTCTTATAAGTGAACTATGTATTATAAGTTCACACTTCTAAACACATAACCTTAACACATAACTTCATCTCTTTATATTGTACATCATGTTGTAATTCCTCCAACTTGTTGTCAGGTACTTGGTTACACTTTTCAATACTACTAACTTACCTACTTATCTCATACACTGTAAATCTGAATATATTATATGTTACCAGGTTAATTCGGCAAATCCGAATATACTATATGCTACCAGGTTCTTTTTCTATTTTTTTTGTTATGTAATTATGTAATGTATAATATGAACTAAACCTGTCAATTTGTCTGTCCTGGAACGGGAAACTTAC
This sequence comes from Limnephilus rhombicus, assembly GCA_929108145.2. NCBI lineage: Eukaryota > Metazoa > Arthropoda > Insecta > Trichoptera > Limnephilidae > Limnephilus > Limnephilus rhombicus. The sequence continues at coordinate 41,852,834 of OV815295.1, read as the reverse complement.
CTAGTTGGACAGGCAAAGCTTCCTAATATGTAATTTGTACTTTCTTTTGTATCTATCTACAGTAAATAAATAAATATAAATAAATTTGCGGCACGTTCCAGAGTGGAAGATACTCTCAGTACCGCCCTTGGTGTGAGACCATCATTCAGAATTGAAACGTTGCTTGAAATGGCTTTAGCCGTGTTTGGTGACCAGATCTGAATAGCCAGGTACTTCCCCACCTTCCTCTTCCACATCTACTTCCCCTCCCCACTACCTTCAGCCTCACAACATACCGCAGTTGGGGATGCTATAGTCTCAATGACTCCAGACGGGAGCAGCTGGGACTCTTGTGAGGTATTCACAAAAACAAAGTTTTTAATGTACAATTGAAATGTGTAATTTTGTTCTATATTTGAAATGGGTGCTTAATATTTTTATTTACATTTGAAATGTGTAATTTTTTTCTACGTTTCAAATGTGTAATATTTTTGGATTCCCTGGAAACGTAATTTCTCAGTTTAAATTTTGCAAGTCGAGTTACATCCCGTGATTTTTCAACGGTTATAAGTAGTAAAAATACACAATATTAGCCATCTATGCAGGAGTGAATGACGTTTTTATCTAAACCACCATCAATCAATTGCTTTCAAGGGCGAACCCGTTTTAGATAGCTGATTTTGATTCTCACGATAAGCCCAATATCAACCTGGTGAGAGACCATATGGCTTGCTTGGTGACTAGATCTGGACGGTCAAATACTTCCCAACCTCCGCCTTTCCCATCTTCGTAACTCCCCATTTCCTTCAAATTGGAGATGCAATAGTCCGACTGGCTCCGGGCTGTTGGGATTCTTGTTATGTATGAAACGGCTTTAGCTGTGTTCGGTGATCTGAAAAGCCAGATACCTACTGCCCAACCTTCCTCTTCCCATCTCTTTCCCCTATCCACATCATTCAACCTTCACGGGACGGATATGGGTACCGCCGCGCCGCCTCGGGAACCATTCATTGAATAACCAACACCTCTGTCGTAGGTTACCCTAGGTCTTGGGGTGAGGTTCCCGGGTTCTTGGGGTGAGGTTTGTCCGGATCTTGGCGGTTCTTCCCTGATTCGGGAAAGACTTGTAAAGGAAGACCTTTTGACGTCTCCAGCAGGACTGTCTCGGAACATCGCCTTGCACCGCAGTGGGAGGGATAGGTTCATACGTTCATCACCCCTATACACACTGACCCATAGATTCCTACCTAACCATTATACCTTTTTCCTTCCCTAAACTTTCTCTCCTTCGTTTTCTAAAAAGACCCAATCACACAGCATCTCCAAAGAAGACATAGGCCCTGAGGGGAATTATTTTCCTCTGGGCCTCCTGTGTGGAGCTGATCTAAAAAAAAAAATACCCCAAATTGGGTACAGTTGGGTGAGTCTTGACCAATAATCCCACAAAGACAAATTTAAAATGGTGCATTGGGAAATGAGAATGAGGAAAAGGTAGGTATCTACGGACAAAACGTCAAAAAACCGCGAAAAAATCGCGCGCAAATTACGAAAATACGTTCTAGAAAAAATTACCCACTTGTTATTCGAATTACAAGAAAGAATGTCAACTACCTGCATTATATTTTGATTGGGTACCGTATTTATTCGCATAAAACAATAACGCTATCAGCATTCAATAACAATTAATATTGTTATTACAATGAACCTGCATTTGAGTACAAAAAATAAATGAAAATATTTTCATTACCTTTGCGCTTTCCGTAGGGGCCCAGAAACGTAGAATTCCTGCCGACGACATTGTCATTAATATATTTCACAAGTTTTTCACTATCTTCGTTGACCTTGATCGCGGCAGGGGTACGCAGAGCACCCCTGGAAGTCGAAGAGGAGTCCTCCTGCATGGAGGAAGATTTGGCCCGGCCAATTTGCCTACCCGCACTAAAACTCATATTTTTACCACAACAATAACATCTGACAGCATTCACCAACGTAAAACATCAATATTCATCAGAGATTTATACAATTTTCACAGCACAATTTGATTAAAATACACTTTTTGGGGGGTTTTGCGCTTGTATTTTTTCTTGACTTGATAAAAACACGAGAGATCTCTACGGAGCAAACGGCGATGCTCTCTGCGTTATGTTTCGACAGAGACTGAATTTGACGGCGGTCGCGGTCGGTGGACGGTGGGGTGGGCGGACGGCGGGTGGCGGGCGCTATGCTGGTTTACATTTCGAAGGTGGGTTTATATCGATTGATACTGGAGCAAGTCGGATGACAGTCAAGTTGCTTGATACTTGATAGTAACAGCTAACTAACTAACTAACCATCACGCCGTTTCTCCGCAGGGGTAGGCAAAGAGGACGGACCGCCAAACAACTCGGTCTTGGCACACACTCTTTGCCTCACTCACATTCATACATCGTCTCATACATTCTCTTCTATTATTCTGACTTTTGACATGACCCGACTCAAGTATCTGATTCACTTGATCGTGCCATATCTTCCTCGGGCGTCCCCGACTTCTTCTACCATTCACATTCGCGTCGTATATTCTTCTTACACTACTTCCTTCGTTCATTCGCTCTACATGCCCAAACCATCTGAGGGTCCCTTTCTTAATCTTACTCATTATGCTTACATCAGCCTTACATTCTTTGCGGATATCCACATTTCTCACACGATCATACATTGTTTTACCACACATACGTCTCAGGGATCTCATTTCAACAGCATTCAGTTTACTTTCATCCTTCCTCTGCCAGTTCCATGCCTCACTGCCATACATCAGGGTAGGTACCAGGACTCCATTGTGGACTGCTAGCTTCGCTTTTTTTGACAGTTTTTTATTAGCGCCAACGGCATTCAGTCCACCATTAATGGAGTTACCGGCATTCACCCTTCTTTCAATATCTCTTTCAGCCTTCCCATCTCTCGTAAACATACTACCCAGATACACAAACTCATCCACCTGCTCCAAGTATTCATCATTCACAACTATGTTGCATACTGTTTTCGTACTCTCCCTTTCAAACACCATGACTTTAGACTTACTTACATTCATCATTAGCTCATTCTTCATACATACTTCGTTCATCCTAGATACGAGAGACTGTAGATCTTCCATAGTGTTAGAAATCAGCACTGCATCATCAGCATACAACAGGCAACATACTTTCAGATTACTCAATTTCACGCCCAATCCCACCTCTTTCAATTCTTGCATACAATTATCCATGTATAGATTGAATAACCATGGTGACATTACGCAGCCTTGCTTGACACCTTTTGTGATGTCAAACCACCCCGTAAAACCACGGTTCACCCTAACGCACGCAACGCTTCCCTCGTACAGAGACGCAATTGCCTGTATGAGATTTGTATTCACTCCATACTTAGACAAAACCTTCCATAGCTTTTTCCTGTCGACTCGGTCGTATGCTTTTTGCAGATCTACAAAGGCGCAGAAAAGTTTCTGGTTTTTCGCCAGAAACTTCTCAGTAAGCATACGCAAGGAGAAAATCTGGTCCATGCATCCCTTTCCACTCATAAAGGCACCTTGCACATCCCATATTTTATCCTTTCAGACAGGCAATAAATTTGTGTACTGTTGTCTGTTTCCATTTAATGAGAAATAATATATTCAATCTATGTACCTGTTTTTTATGAATTGTTTCTGTAATGTAATATTATACTATACAGATAAATGATTAATGAGTTTATTATATAAATATTTTTATTTTTATCTTATTTTTCTTCCAAGGTTAAGATATCAAAATTAGTTTAAATTCCTGCTACCTCGGAACAGGCTCAGCCTAGTGAGGTGGTATATACCAAAAAATGTATATTGTATTTTGTAGAAATTGCAATAAAAAAAAAATGTTTTTTTTTACAGTGAATGCCGCACAAGAATCTCAACTGCTCCCGTCTGGAGCCAGTGAGACTATGGCATCCCCAATTGGGGTATGTTGTGAGGCTGAAGGTAGTTGGTAGGGGAAAGAGGTGGGGAAGAGGAAGGTTGGGAAGTACCTGGCTATTCAGATCTGGTCACCAAACACGGCTAAAGCCATTTTCAAGCAACGTTTCAATTCTGAATGGTGGTCTTACACCAGGGCGATTCTGATAGTATCTTCCACTCTGGAACATTATATTGTTGTTGTTGTTACTATATATTTGTAATTTTGGAGGTGGGTTTGGGTACCGCTGCCCCGGGAACCATTTATTAGATAACCAACACCTCTGCTATAGTGCTGCAGGTCACACAAAGTGGTTCGCTACGTTTAGTGACTTACTAGGAACCAAGGGCGGATCCAGCTTTGGTGCCAGGGGGGGGGGGGGTCACATAGCGCCAGGGGGGGTCACATAGTCGTGGTCAAGTCACTAGAATTTATAATTTAATTTTGATAATAATAGATAGAAGTAAAAAGTAGATCCACCTATGTCCTGGACCCAGCCCAAGGGGGGGTCATGAACCCCATGACCCCCCCCCCCCCCCGTTGGATCCGCCCTTGCCAGGAACCAGGAGTGTTCGAGAGCACCCATCAACCGCTTGGAAGGCAAGTATGCTGACAGTAGGTGCTTTTAATATTCTCACGTTTACGGAACGGCGACGGTACAAAAAAGACAATAAACATACGTTCCTTATCACAATACTGCTACAGCTCTTTCTTACACCTTCTTTTCCAAAGTAAAAAATAGTCCTTTAGAGAAAACAGATATACGTACATTGTGTGTCTCATCTTTTGTCTCATAATTATTTAATGTGTAAGAAAGCGTTGCAGCATTATTATTTATTGTATTTTTTGTACCGTCGCCGGTCCATAAAAGTGGGAATATTAAAAGCATCTAATTATACCACCAACCATACTATGAACGGCGGCATAAATTCATTATATGTACCAAAATTATCGTTATTAATAATGTGTTTTTGAATTTTAGAATTTACATCACAACCGAACATTATATTTTTCAATTTTAAAGAAATCAAAATTGTACAACGCCCTTGTGGTGATTTTTCACAGAAAAGGCGCTCTACAAATTATCCAATTATTATTATTTAAATAGAAAAATTAACATTTTATTACTCTACACTAATAATCATAAATAAGTGCGTGTATATTTAATGTATAGGCAAGATTGAAAAAAAAACGTCAAATAATTGCAGTGATGTGTACCCAATCTTTTTCACAGAACTAATCTATGATCTTAAAAAAAATTAAAACCTTTTTACTTTCTTAAGAGTGCATTTACGTACGCAACTTGCGCAAGTCAAATCACGATGTAAACCCATCGTCCTTCGAACCTGACACTTTGCCTCGATAGCAGCGCCGCGACGGTTCTTTACTTTATTTCGTACAAATTAAATCGAATAAGTACCCACATCATTTATTTTTATTATTTCAATAAAACACAGCTAAGTACTTACAAATTATAAAATGTATTTAAGGCTCTGTATTTTTACTCTTGTAGAAAAGGTCGGTCAGTTTAATAGATTCCCCTATCTTAACAAACCGATCACAGTCTTTGAATATTTGGAGCGCAGGCGACAGGTAGGTATGCTATCCTTGTTCTACGGGTATTACAATGGAAGATGCTTCAAGGAATCAGCGTAATTGATCCCTTCGGCACCGATGCATAGTCGGGAAACACGCCAAACGAACGCCAAATAAATGTGGTCATTTCTACGACTTTTTTTATTTTTACATTAATTCCACACAGGAGGCCTTGAGAAAAATAATTTCCGCCAGGGCCTATGTCATCTGGGATGCTGTGTGGAGGGTCTTTTTGAGGAGAGGAAGGAATGAACATTGGTCTTGAAGAGACCTATGTTGTAGGAAGGAGGAAAGACAGAGGCCGGCAAACCATTCCACAGCCGAGCTGTTGAACATAAGAACGAGTCGAAGAAACGACCCGTTCTCATGTGACAAATGTCAACCGTGTACAAATGTTGGGCACGCGTTTGGCGTGTTTCCCGACTATGCACCGGTGCCGAAGGGATCAATGATGCTAGTTCCTCGGAGCATCTTCCATTGTAATACCGGTAGAACAGGGATAGCATTCCTACCCGACGCCTGTGCTCTAAAGATTGCAATCCGTCTGTTAAGAAGGGAGAATCTATCAAACGGACCGCCCGTTTCTGCACAGAGTCGAGGGTATTTTTCAGGTATTTTGGAGCTCCAGACCAGAGGTGGTTGCCAAATTCAACCGTGGGGCGCACTTGCGATTTGTACAGGGTTAGCAGTTGTGCACTATTAAAGTATCTGCGGGCCCTAAACAGTACGCCCAGTTTCTGGGAGGCTAACTTTACTCTGGCTTCGATGGAGCCCCCATACCTGAGCTGGTCACTTAGGGTTACACCAAGCATATCAATGGAGGGCCTGTTCGGAAGATTGCTTCCGTTGAAAGAGACTAGATTTTCATTTCGATCCCTTTTAGACGTAATCGGACAAGATTGGGTCTTTGAAACATCACGAGATTATTTTTACCCCAAGAGAAAATACTCTCGAGGTAACCGTCCATTCTTTGCTTCAAAGCCCTACGAGCTGTTGGAGTTTGTGAGCCCTTTGGGAGCTTGTCAAACAAAAAGCTATTATGAACTGTACTGTCATCCGCATAACAGTGAATTGGTGCACATGATAAAAGGTCGTTGATGTGCAACAAAAACAAAGTCGGAGACAGAACCGATCCCTGCGGGACGCCAGCATTTATCGAGTGTGAGGAAGAGGTGAAACCATCGACTACCGTCTGAATCGACCTCTCCCTCAAGAAGTCGGCAATCCAAGTACACAAGGATGCGGGAAGTCCGTAAGAATGCAGTTTGTTGACAAGTCCTCGGGGCCAAACCCGGTCAAAGGCCTTGGAGATGTCCAGTGCAACCGTTTGGGTCTCACCGAAACGTTCCAGGCATCGCCCCCAAAGATGCGTCACATACGCGAGAAGATCACCGCACGAGCGGTTCCGCCGGAATCCGTATTGACGGTCGTTAATAATTTTGTTCTTCTCGAGGTATGTGAGCAGTTTGTCGTTGATCACACGTTCCACCACCTTAGACAGAACTAATGTGATCGCTATGGATGGATGGATAACCGCTTTTTTTCCAACCAGAGGGCGCAGAGCTAGTCTTCAGGGACATTTTAAAAAGCTTCGTCAAAATTGGGGCTATTTCTGCAGCGCACCTCTGCAGTACCAGGGCAGGTATTCCGTCAGGCCCATTAGCTTTATTAACATCAAGCCCTCGTTAAACATGGTGTACTTCCCGATGCCGGATCCTCAGCTTTTTCATACGAAAACCGCAGTGAGGAACCGACGGCGGGACAGCACCTTGGTCATCGAGGGCTCCGTAAGCCGCGTTTTTTCGTCGCACTGCTTCAGCGCATTGTCGACTGAACCACGGCTTTGAGCCTACACCAGTTTCCATAACAGTAGATTGGATGAAGCCATCCATCGCGGATGTGATGACTTCACCAATTTCCTGGGCACATCTTGAGGGATCCGAAGTCCGAAAACAGACAGCTGACCACGGGAAAGCATTAAAATGTGCCCGCAGACCGAACAAATCTGCTGACCTATAGTGCCACACTTTTCTCTTCAGCCTCTCGTTTGGTGGTCTGAAGTTTGCAGGGATTGATGTCGTCACCAGGCAGTGGTCGGACGATCCTAAAGGCGCTGTGACTTCAATCTTGTAACCGTGTGGCACAGTAGTTAAAAATAGGTCTAACAGATTGGAACGGTGAGTCTGGACATCAGGAACCCTTGTGGGCTCCTGAACCATTTGCTCCAATCCGTAGCGAAGGGCAAAGGATTCCGCTTGGCGTCCAGCCGAGTCTGTTGATCCTGAGAACTTCAACCAAGGTTCGTTATGAACATTGAAGTCCCCCAGGACCACAAACTCTGCCGTAGGGTAGCGGGGCAAGAGGTCATCAATAGTGTCGCTTAAGTGTTTAAAGAGCTCGTAGGTGTCTGATTCGCCAAGGTTCGGTGAGCGGTATAAACACGCGTAGAATCTTACCGTACTGGCAAGATTGACGCGTACCCACATTACGTCGAATCTAGAGTTTTACAGATTCAACAGACGCACAAAGTTGACGTCAGCTCGACTATAGAGACAGACACCTCCTTTAGGTCTGAACTTGCCTGCGAGGGTGAAGCCCGGGCAGTCCAGATAGGAGGCGTCTACAGGCTCAGCTCTCTGTGTTTCAGACAGGAAAAGTAGGTTGGGGCGTTGAGAAAAAAGATGGTGGTGGACAGAGTTTATATTGGTGTGCACGCCGCGAATGTTGGTGTAATTCACCGACAGTTTTGGCCTGCACCGGGGACGCCTACTCCTCGCCGCTGAAATGACGTTAATTGTTGATGGTTGTATATTCATGATTTTATTTGTAGGGTTATTTATGTGTGATATGGGAGGAAGGAAGGTCTGGGAGGGAAAAGGTAAAGGGGTGGCCCGGTAGGATGCTGGGGCTTAGAGTTTCCAGGAGTGTCGGACGTATGTATCCAACCCACCCACTGCGGTGCAAGGCGATGGGAAGGGAGAGTCCGGCTGGAGAGGTCGCCCAATGCGCCTCAAACGCTACTGCTGGGCCCCCTCCGGTCACCAACCGGCACAACAGCAGCGACGGTGTTTTTACACTCGTTGATGGGGCAGCCCACCCTCAGTCGTGAGCCTGAGGGTCGGGCCCCTGTACTACCGAGCGGCCCGGACAGCGGTAACCGGTTGTAAAGGGTCTCCCTCAACCAGCATCTCCCAATCCGGCCGACGCATCCGTCATGAAGACCTGGACAAACATTACCCCAAGAACCCGGGCACCCCTGCTAAGTCACCAAACGTAGCGAACCACTTGGGGTGACCTGTGGTAGAGGTGTTGGTCATCCAATAAATGGTTCCCAGGGCGGCGGTACCCATACCCGCCTACCAAATTAAGCACTTGTTCTTGAGTTCAATAGCTCGGTGCTGGATCGATTTGCCGGCCTCTGTGTTTCCTCCCTCCTACAAAATAGGTCATTCACTCCTTCCCCTCTCAATAAAACCCTCCACGATCTCAAAAATGACAGGAGCTTGAGGATATTATTTTTCTCAATGCCTAGAGTTCAAAAAGAAGAAAAAGATGGTTTGAAAGAGAGATATACATATATAAATACTATAAATGTTAGAGTGAGCGTGCAAATATTAAAAAAAAATAACAAAATAATAAAAGTTAAGGCGTCAGCGAAAATATTTAAACTATGACACAGAAACGGAAAATTGACAGATATACAAATTTTAGGTGTTTGAGTGGGAGGTAAGCAAAGGGGTGGGGGTAATTGCGGGATTTCCGGAAAGAACAGAGCGGTTAATTGGAAAAATATTTATAATGGGACTGAAAGATAAATTAATTTGGTTATTGTATTATGTTATAATATTCTCCTGACGAAGGAAGGGTGCTTCTGAATCCGGTAGTGTTTAAAATAAAAGTGGTCAACAAATTTATAATAATTTATAATTAATTTATAATAATAATAATATTTGGCTGATTTATAAAGCGCCGTTTTCATGAAAAATCATCTCAAGGGCGCTGTACATATAATAAGCATACAATAAAATAAAATGAATACGATGAATGAATTATGTGTTTTTTTATTGTAAATTATGGCGAGCCACAAAGTTAATGCTTTTTACAAATATGGAAGAATTTTTTTCAAAAAAATAAAATTTTTGATAAAAATAAAGCGCCGTTTTCATGAAAAATCATCTCAAGGGCGCTGTACATATAATAAGCATACAATAAAATAAAATGAATACGATGAATGAATTATGTGTTTTTTTATTGTAAATTATGGCGAGCCACAAAGTTAATACTTTTTACAAATATGGAAGAATTTTTTTCAAAAAAATAAAATTTATCGGTATTAAAATTTTCTAACATGAAAAGTTTTCAAAATTTCAAATAGAAAATTCGAAAAGATGAATTTCTAAATGTTTTTTACAAAAAAATTCCCGACCCATTACCGACAAATTTTTCTAGATGGAATTTTCCAATTTTTTCCAGAAAAATACTAATATCTTAAATTGCAAACTTCACATATATCAAGAAGTCTTTGAAAGACCGTCACCAAGACCTAGACAAACCTCACCTCATGAACTTGGGCTTCCCTACAATATATTCATGTAATTTATTTAGTTTACTACCTATCTCACAGATAAATAATACAAACAAATCAAATTAATGTTTTGTTTCATAAAATAAAATTAAAAAACAACCCGTAAAAAACAGTTTACACGTCTATTTTCAAATGTCTTTTAATTTATTTTTTCTTTGACTAAAGTTTTAACTATTCTTCCCAATGATCGGAATCATCCGTACTACCAACTCTGTAATTAGTACAACTTGTATAAGCATATGAATATTTGTCTTGGTCCATTGTCTATATTCGCTTACATAATTTATCTATTCCATGTAAAAAACTGAAAATATAACTAATTTTTAAAAAATCTGAAAATGTAACTAATTTTAAAAAAAACTGATAATGTAACTGATTTAAAAAAAACTGAAAATGTAAATAATTTTTAAAAATTGACAATGTAACTAATTTAAAAAAAAACTGGAAATGAAAATAATTTTTAAAATATGTCACTAACTTTAATAAATGGCCAAGATCACCCTTAATGGGGGAAAACCAAATAAATAATAATTAAAAAACTATTTTCAAATGTTTTTTAAATCTTTTTTTTAGTTTGAGTGAGGTTTACCTACCCAGTGATAGAAAATAGGAATCAACCGCGCTACAAACCGGGCCAAATCCGGAACTAAAGCAGACATTTATTCGTGCTTCAATTTGTTAGAATTTCAGAAAGGTGCTACCAAAAGTTGATAGAATGTGTTACCATCGACAACGAGTCTATATATCGAGTTTCAGCTCGATCGAATGTCTGGAAGTGGGTTATTTTTTTTTACGTGAGCTCCACACAGGAGGCCCTCAGAAAAAATAATTCCCTCAGGGCCTATGTCATCTTTTTGGATGCTGTGTGGAGGGTTTTTTTAAGGAAAGGAAGGAGAAGAGAGTTCTGGGAAGGAAAAGGGTTTAAGGGGTGGGTAAAAATCTGGGGTTCAGTGTGTCCTGGTCATCCGCCTCCAAGACCTAGACAAACCTCGCCCCATGAACCCGTGCACCCCTGCTAAATCACCAAACGTAGCGAACCACCTGGGGTGACCTATGGCAGAGGTGTTGGTTATCCAATAAAGGTTCCGGGGCGGCGGTACCCATTCCCGCCTCCCAACTTAATTGCCACTTCCAAGACTCCGCCTGTTCGTACAATAAATTATTATTCAATCAAACAAAAGTAAAATTAAAATAAATGTTTCGTCTTCAAAAATGGTAAACTCACTTTCTGGCATCATTTTGATAAATTTGAATAAATAATATATAGATAAGAGTGATTTGTTTTCATTTAATCAAATAATTTTTTTTTTAAATAAGTCGAACCAGGAATTCCGCCACATAAAAATACAATAAGGCCCCCCGCAGACGAGAGACTTTAGTTGCGGAAACGTTGGAAAACTGTTCAAATTCAAACAAATTGAAAAAAGTATCTCTTGGTCGCGCCTCCACCTCCACACTCCATACACCGTAATGGATTTTTATGCCCGAAACTGTTGCAATGCAACTGTCTCCGCGCCTTTTTGAACTGAAATTTCTCTAACCCCGTTGTGATTTGCAATTTGGATGAAACGGAAATGACGCATTACAGCACCTGCGAAACATCAAACTGCGCTCATTAGCCGCTTTAATTATGATGTCACTTTTCAAGGCTCCCGTTGGTTGAGATATGAAACGGAAATGACGTTAGGTCTGCGCTCATTGGCCACTTTCGTTATGACTTTACTTTTGAAGGCTCCTATGGGTTGAGATTGTTTTGGTAAAGTTTCGCTTCTACCGCGTGTAAACTACACTCGATTTTTTTGTGTTATGTGAATACCTCACAAGAGTCCTAGCTGCTCCCGTCTGGAGCCAGTGAGGCTATGGCATCCCCTTCCGACAGGGGAAGGAGATGGAGAAGAGGAATATGGGAAAGTACCTGGCTATTCAGATCTGGTCACCAAACACGGCGAAAGCCATTTCAAGCAATGTTTCAATTCTGAATGTTGGTCTTACACCAGAGCTATATTGAGAGTATCTTCCACTCTGGAACATGCCACAAATATACTATTTATTATTTTTAATGATTTTAATTGTGAATTAACACAAATTAATCAATAAAATGTATTTGCGCACGCTTCGAGCAGCCCCAGATCTACATAGAGGGGGGAGGGCAAACCTTAGCGCTTGTTTTAGTGGGCGCCAAAATCGTAATTTATATTAAAAATTAAAAGATTTCTTTGTTTTAACCACTTTATAATGTCTATAAAACTGACATATTTCGAGAGCGATACTCTCTTCCTCAGGGTTTACTAAAAACTAATCTTATATATAAAAATGAATCGCTAAATGTGTTGCTAAGCGCAAATCTCGAGAGCAGCTGAACCGATTTCGCTAATTCTTTTTTAGAATATTCCTTGAAGTACAAGGATGGTTCTTACGGAGACAAAAATTAAGAAAATTGGATAATTTCAGAATACCTAACGACTATCGCACGCTTGACAGTTCGCGTGTTTGAGAATGATATTTTGCAAAACAATTCTATTTTTGAATTGATAAATTTATTTAAAGTAGGTACTCCCCGAATAGTTTGAATCGAATCAAGAATTTTAGATATTTTAAATAGGTACCTATGTTAGGTACCAAATTTAATATACATGAAAAATGGAAATTTGAATAAAAATTGTAAAAGATGGCACGCGGGCTGTTTAAATCTGAATGTACTGGGATTGAATATATGGAAAGCGGGAGGGAGGGAGAGATGAGGGATGGGGGGGAGGAGGGGGAGGGGGGGAGGGGGGGGGAGAGAGGGGGGAGGGGGGAGGGGTAGGAGGAAGTGTGGATGGGGGAGGGGGGAGGGAGGGCGGTGAGAGGGGGGAGGGGGGGGGAGGTGGAGGAGGCGGAGTGGGAATCCCCCTTACACCATGCGAGCGAAGCCGCGGGAAAAAGCTAGTTATAAATAAATTTGATGGTGTCAATGGAAAGGCAGGAGTGGGAATATCCAATGAATAATCGACAGCTTGTTCTGTCGATTATTCATTGGATTTTAAAACGCCCAGTTGAACAGATTTATGAACGTATAAGTCGATTTTGAACGCGTGCATAAAGTACGTGATGTCTCTGCCAGGGGAATCCTCGTCGCATCTAGAACGTAGAGCCGAATAAACCCGAGCGGTCGAACGTCAAGCGAAGCGACAATCACTCACCTCTCGAGAGGGGGCGCCACTATTATATCAAGTTTCTGCCCCGGTTTGAAAAAGTCGTAGATTCGGGGCTGGTCAAGAGCCCTCGATCACAGAGGCCGTCAATACTTAAGCGCCTCATCAGCGGGGCTCTAACATGTATCTTTTTGAAGTAAAACTTTTTTACGCACGCTTTACTTGAGGAGTAAGCTGGTGAACGCGTGACGAGAGCCTTACAAAAAGTGTGATCGGGCGAGGCGAACGGTCGGGTCTTTACGCACGCTTGACTTTGGGAGTAAGCTGGTGAATGCGTGACGAGAGCGTTACGAAAAGTGTGATCGGGCGAGGCGAACGGAAGTTGAGAGGGAGATATAAGTGAGTGAGGTTTTACTTCAGTCGTGTGGTCTAAAGCACACTCGTTTTTTTTCTTATCTAAGGGCGCCGGCAGACGAGGGACGTTAGTCGCAGAGTCAATTGGAAAACTATTAAAAAATTCATACAAATTAAAAAAAAATCTCGTTTACCGTAATGGCTTTTTATGCTCGTAACTCTCTCCAAAACTAAAGTCTCTCGTCTGTCGGCGTCTTTATTAATCAATGCAATACAATATTATGGTAGTTAGGGAGTAGGGACCTACTGACTCGTGCGTAACCAGGGAAATGCGTTTGTTTTTTAAAAAACCTCGCTGCAGTTCCAAAGTATGTTTTCTCCGAGTTTGATTTGACATCAGCAATGGCGACAGACATTGCTTGATCGATTTCGTGTTCATGTACACCATTTAGTTTTGAATAGACTCATTTCCCGATAGAAACCTTATTATACATTTGTTTCGCCATGCTGTCCAAGCTATATGTAGCCTCTGAGAAAGATAGGAGAGAAGCGCAGAAGAGAGAAAAGAGGAAACTAATTGAAAAAGAAAGAAAGGAAAGAATTTTTGATCCGAGATTCAGAAAAATTGGGGTATGTTTTTGCGATTCTTTGTCATTTACAAAGCTACCTATCTTTGTACGGTACACGGTGTCCGGAAACTAGTAGTGCAAGCGGTAAATTTTGCGGAATTTACATCAGATAATTTTTTTGATTTGAGCTTTCGTTTTCGAGTAAATCAAGTCTGAAGTTGGATTATTTTTGGTAAAATTTAGGGGAGGAATGCAGATCCCGCCAATGTGGGGGATTTTAATAAAAATGCACTGTCTAGATGAGAAAAGTGTGGAAAAGTTGAATAAAAAAGAAATTAAGGTGCGCTTGGCAAAATTGAGGGAGATACAGCCGTTTAAAGAATGAATAAAATGACACTTCGTGAACTTAAACTACGCCATTTTGTTACTATTATGTTGGTATCTCAGACTTGCTAACCTGTAATCGGCCGGACACGCTCATTTGCGCGCAGCTTTTGCGCATGCGCGAAAAAAATATTTCGAAATAAAAAAGTTTGTCTGCGATTTTGACCCTTCTATGTACAGAATTTGTATGAAAACAAGGTCAGAATCGCTTGCGCCAACATCATTGATTATATAGCCGACTATAGAAGCGGTTGATACGATTGTAGCCGACTTCATGTGATAGATGAGACGCGTAATTATGAAATTTTTCTAGCGGACTTTTTTTAAACTGTTTATCACCTTCCAAATTAAAGTAACCTAACCTAAGACTACGCTAAACATGGTTTGTGTAACATGGTTTGTGCCCCTTTATAACGCCTACTCGCGTCAACGCAAGAAAAACATCTCAGTTTTCAAATAGTTTAGCGGCTACGCTAGGTTTGTGTAACATGGTTTATGTAACTTGGTTTGTGCCCCTTTATAACGCCTACTCGCGTCAACGCAAGAAAAACATCCCAGTTTTCAAGTAGTTTCGCGGCTACGCCAGGTTTGTGTAACATGGTTTGTGACCATTATTAATTCTGTTTTTCATAATTACGCGCCTTATTATATATCACACGAAGTTGGCTACAATCGTATCAACCTTCGAATAGCAAGTCTGAGATACCAACATAATAGTAACAAAATGGCGTAGTATAAGTTCACGAAGTGTCATTTTATTCATTCTTTAAACGGCTGTATCTCCCTCAATTTTGCCAAGCGCACCTTAATTTCTTTTTTATTCAACTTTTCCACACTTTTCTCATCTATAAAGTGCATTTTTATTAAAATCCCCCACATTGGCGGGATCTGCATTTCACCCAAATTTAGAATTAATGTTCCATAAGCCGCCACACTTTCAAGCACATGCTATGGAAATTACACTTCATTTCAACAATTACTACAAGAAACAACTATTTACGAACACAAAATAGATTATTAGATTCTTAGTTTATGTAAACTATATAATTCATGCGTAATTAGATTGAAAAGAAATTTTGTAAATATCACATTATATAATCAAAGGTAAATATTAAATCCATAGAAACAAAATGTCGGCAATGGAGATGTTTTATTTGGGAAAGTTTTAACTTTGATTGAATAAAAGTTGAATTTTAATGCTTTTTTTACCAATTATTATAAGCAATAATTAATTATCAGCCTGAAACACTCATCCGCATTGAAAAATCTTCCGAGAAAAGATACATGCCGCCAACGGGACTTGAACCCGTGTCCTTCTGATTGCCGGTCAGCTGCTCTCCCAATTGAGCTATGGCGGCTTATCTTGTACCAGCCAAATGATTCAATATATACTAGTGTTTCATTCAACAATTACTGCTTATTATATTTTTTTTCCATTTATCCAAACGTTAGTAGTTGTTTCTTGTAGTAATTAAGTTGAAACGTGGTGTAATTTCCAAAATCTGTGCCTAATAAAAGTGTTGTGGCTTTTTTAACTCTTTAGTTGCAGAAAAAAGTGTATGAAATGTTTTAAAAAAGACATTTTCAACCCAATTTTTAATTCGGATTCTCGATTTGATATAAATTAACCAGTTTCCCGTTTGAATTTTGAGTTTTCGGACACCTTGTATAATGACAAAGTCGGTACAAACTTCTATTATATTGTCCTTAATAATTTATTGCTCTTTATTAATTTGTCATAACTGTTGGGCTTTCTCCAACTCTTCTCATATTAGGTATTTGATGGACTTCAAAACGTCAATCACTGCCATTTTTAATTTATGATATTAATTTGAACAGTTTAAACGCCGATTTTCGGTCCATATCAGTAACTCGGTCCATAACTGATCACAATTTGATAAAAAACTGAAACGGGCCGAAATTTTTTTAAATGGCACTGATCGTCGATTTGATGATTACGAAATACTTCGAGAGTTTGATACAACCCAACCTTAATAATAATAATAAAATTACATCCATACCTACACGAAAAAAAAGTAATATTTTTTCAACAAAATGTAGGTATCTAGCTACATAGTCTTGTAAGTAGGTACCTACTTAGTTGGGGAAGTGTACATCACATTATCAGTAGCGTAGCGAGGGGGGGGCGGGGGGGGGGGGGCGGACCGCCCCGGGTGCCACCCGAGGAGGGGGTGACACTCGAACGTGGAGAAAAAACTTACGAAAGTGCAAAATTGCCGTAAAAAATATTTTACACGTTACTGACTGTTATTTTGCTCTATGGCTTGGTTGGTCGGGGATTCCCGAAAAAAATTTTTTTTTGTTCCTAGCTCAGTCGGGGATTTCCCTGAAATATTCCTTGTGTCATTCTAATTTCGTTCGTATATTGTGATTAACGTAGACTCGTGAAGTAAATTGTTATTTATGGACTGACGTGAATTAGTGAAGAAGTTATTATTGTGTTTATTAGTGCTGAAAGACCAGTTTGAAAAACAAGGTAGGTAGGTGTGAATTTTTAGATACCGTTTTGTAGCGCATGAATAGTTACAGTCGGGACAAGAAAAAGGTTTTTCATCAGTGTGAGTTAGCAAGTGCCGTTTTAGTTATTTTTTTCGAGAATAAGAATAGTTGCAGCCAGGACAAGAAATAGGTTTTTTTCCACTGTCGGTAAACGTGTGATTTTTAGATTTCTCTTCATAGTACATGAATAGTTGCAGTTGGAACGTGAAAAATGTTTTTCTCCGCACTGAGTCAGCAACTGACTTCTTATGTATCCCTTTTGAGAACACGAATAGTTACAATCAGGACATGAAAAAAGTTTTTCTCTTCTGTGAATCACACTGTGGACTTTTAAATCTTCGTTTTGAGGACTTGTATAACTGCATCCAGATCATGAAAAAGGTTTTACTCCACTCTGAGTAAGCTTATGAATCATAGTGGAGTAAAGTGTTGCTCCATATGGAAACCTTTGTAAAATTACTTTCTTCAGGGCCTCCTCAGTGTAGCTAATTTAAAACAAAACATGTGTTGTAAAACCATGTAAGACAGTATTAAATTGTGGAGATCCGGAAGGAATGAAAGGCCGATAAAAATAATAATATTTTCCCAATTTGTTTATGAATTACAATATAAAACAATAAAATAAACAATATACGCATGGACCTATTGCGAGTTTGAAATCTTTTGTTTTATTTTTACCGCAAACGCGATTAAAACAAGAAAAAGTTATTTAAGCGACTTTCCTGTACTTTGCGCAATTTAATTGAGACTTTTAGGTAAAAATAGTCACTTGGGTGTTACGTAACGTTTAGGGGGAGGGAGGTGCAGAAAAATGTTACGGCGCGTTGCATGTGGGGAGAGAGGGTCAAAAATTTCAAAAATTGCGTTACGTTATACTTGAACTTTACTATTTCACGATTGAAATTTTATCGTTACACTCTGAACACAAAACTGGTTTTAACCTAAGTATTGGTTATTATGTTTTCATGCCAGCAAATGATTTTCTTCAGATTTTTGCAGCATATTAGAATTGAAGACTCCACACGGAACTCTGTTATTTGTAGCTATATGGCTCGGTCGGTCAGCATTCCCCAAAAATTCTCTTATTTTATTTTCGTTCCTGGTTCTTACTATTGATTTATTGGTGATTCCCGTGAAATATTCCTCGCTTTTCCCCTGTGTCATTGTCATTTCTTTCGTACATTGTGATTGTCGCGAAGGAAATTATCACCTATCGATTGTTGAAATAGCTGTTATTCTGTTAGTGTTTTTAAAAGTGTTTTAATTTTGAGGATAACAATTTTTTTTTACATATTTGACTAGCTAAAATGTTTTTTATATTTTAGGAAGTCAAAATTTGTGTTTTGAATTTCTCAAAAAAAAAATAATGGGGGGGGGGTGACACCACCCATGCCTACGCCACTGCACATAATATTATGTAGGTTCCTATTTAGTGGAGAAGGGGGCAAATCTCAATTTGGGAGGGGGGTAGGGGTACCGCCGCCCCGGGAACCATTTATTGCATAACCAGCACCTCCACCATAGGTCAACCCAAGTGGTTCGATATGTTTGGTGACTTAGCAGGGGTGCCTGGGTTCATGAGGTGAGGTTTGTCTGGATCTTGGCGGCGGATTCGTCTGCCCACCAGCCGCACGGCAGGCTGGATCGGGAAAGAATGGTTGAGGGAGTCTCTTTGACTTCTCCAGCCGTACTTTCTCGGAATATCGCCTTGCAACATAGTGGGGGGGATGGATTCATACCTCCGTCATTCCTACCCACCCCTAATAAATACCCATTTCCCTCCCAGAACTTCTGTTCCGTTCTGTGTGGAGGGTCTTTTTAAAGACCGACCAGTTGCAACCAGCAGCCTCTCTTTCTGTGTTTTTTCTACTGCATGTATTATGGTTTGATGATAATAATGTATGACTAGCAGTTAAAAACCCGTCTGCAGGTTTTTGCTGCTAGGCCCCTGGGCGGTTTTTAGTTCGGCTTCACCCATTTTGAGTAGGAACTGGTTTAAAAAATAGCCAGTTCCTCGGTCAACTGTGATCCAGTGACAGCTAGTCACCAAGACAAAGTAATCGAAACACGCAATGATGCCATAATATGTAATATACTCGTAGATTGCATGTAGCCATAACTACTACCCATATAGCCTGTAACCGCCTATAAATCCTAGTACTTATACCTAGGTAGTATACGTCCATATGCGAGCTGCTTACGGAAGTAGCGACATCTTTTGGCAGATTCTTGAACTAAAACCCAAAATACAACGATAGCTTTGCTTGAATTGTCACGAACATAGATGTTATTTGTGGCGCGGGGTATAAGGCGTGACGTCAGACATGCAATGGAAGTCGGTTTCTGGAATTCAACCACACGCAGACAAGGGCGGATCCAGGATTTTTTGTGGGGGGGGGCTCAAGGGGCGGACGGGTTAAAAATTCTACAAGTTCAAGTGTGTATAGGAAGGTTTATGAAAGTGTCAAAACAATAGAAAAATTAAATGTTTAATAAAGACAGTTTTTGCTTCTAAGTATGTACTGTGATAGAATCTCCACCGTACACAAAAGTACCGTCTGGGGGGGGGAGCACGTGACTAAATCCGCCCTTGCACACAGATCGTAGGCTATTAATACTGTTTGATTTGTTTCAATAATGAATATGTTTTCTTTTAAACGTAGGTGGACATTGCAGCTTTAGACAGACAAATAGAAGAGAATAAGCTAAAGAGGGAGACAGAGGAACGTCTGGAGAAGGCTTTCACCAACCAGTTTGACAGGGATTGCTTTCTGGCTTTCCAGTTGGATGAAAAGGAAAAAGAAGTAATTAACTCCTTCCGTAATGTATACCTAATTGTTTTGAATGCCATTGTTTCCTGATGGCTTCGTTCTGCTTTCCGCCAATGGCGGAGCTAGGATTTGGTCATTGAGTTTGGATCAGTGCAATCCGTATGTAGTACTGTGGGCAGAAGCACCACCACCAAGACTTTGAAAAACCTAACCCCATAAACTGGGCAGCCCTGCTAAGTCACCAAACGTAGCGATCCCCTCGGGATAGCCTACGGCAGAGGTGTTGGTAATCCAATTAATGGTTTCCGAGGCGGCGCATCCCAAATGTAATGGAGCAAGTTTTTACAGCAACATATTTCCTGGGAAAATTGTATTGCCTATATTCTTCCAAATTTATACAATATTTGTGGAGTTATTACAGGAGATCATTTTGTTCGTGTTGAAAATAATTTGTCTTATGCATTACAGCAATCTTGACGGAACACGGCAATATTGACGACCAATACCTTGCCTGGCAAGACTATTGAAGGGGAAGACTAGGCAATTTATTTTAGCACCTTTACAAAATCGCGCTACTACCTTCACCTTTGCAAGTTGCTACGGGAGCGTAAGTTTGCATTGCAAGTGACGAGTGTGTTTCTAAGATATATGGATTGTAATTAGTCCAGATACCTTAATGCACTGCTTACGCCGGTCCAGTGTGTTTTTACCTTGAGTCTCTCACTGATCCGCATAAATTTCCTCAACATACTTCTTGTCTACGGGCTGATGTAGGTGCCTTGACTATTTCCTCTAATTAAGCATCTCCATCATTAGTTTTGCAGTAAATGACCACACTTTAGATCTCGCGGACCACTTGTTGTCCACGGACCATCGGTTGGGAACCACTGGTCTAGATTATGAGTCTTAATTATTACCGTTGTATTTACTATGAATATCTTACTGGACTTAATGTCCGCTCTAAAATCGGATATCTTAGTATCTGATCAGGTTTTAGACAACTGGCCACAGTTATATAAGTACAACTACTGACCTCTGTCGAGACACATTAAAATTACATATAACTACTATACTAACGACATCTGTTGACAGTTAAGAGACATTGAAACTACATACTCTACAGATTTTGTAATCTGAAATGTATCCATTTGAATTTCTCAGACAGCCTTGGTCTGTTTTGATGCCCAAATGTCTCAGGACCCCACCTTCTATGAATACCTGTTTACAATAATTAATGTTTATGGCATACTTATGCCGTTTGTATTAAATAAATAAATAAATATAGTTCGCTTAGTTGGTAGAGCGGTCCAGAGCTGTGTTAACAGATCCCAGAACACCCTCTTCTCTCTTCTTCCTTTCCTTTAAAAGACTCCACACAGCATCCCCAAAGATAATATGGGCCTTGAGGGAAATCAAAAAACTTTTTTTTTCTTCAGTGTAGTCACAGTTGTCATATTTATTTATTTTTAAAAAGAAAGATACATATCTTTGCATATTATATTCAATAAATATTTGTATCTTCCATGTTGACCATTCTAGGACAGGCGAAGAATCAATGAAGAGATCAACGAATACCGCAGGAAGTTCCAGAGGAAGGAGGATCGTAGGGAGTATGACCTGAATGACCCCGAAGGTCTGAAGAAGCAGCTGGCTCCGAGGTGTGACGGCACCGCGGAGATCAGCCTTGCCTCGGCGCAGAAGTAAGAAACTTGTTAATATTACTAAATTAGGTGGCTAACAGAGTAAGAGAATGGCGAGGTGTTAGTTAGGGAGCAAGCGGGACTATTAGACCCTCGTGGGCACTAGGCACTACCACCTTAAGAAGCGTAAGGAATGTGAACAGGATAACATCTATGACAAAAGATATCGCAAACCACATGCTGCTCTTTGGCTACTGAGTGGGGCTCTTTGACAAATATATAATATAATTAAAAATAAAGGTAGGTAGGTACTAAGTAAGTCAAAACATTCCTTCGAGAACAATATGGCACCATAAGAAGTAAGCTGGAGTACGCTAGTGGTGTATGGGCTCCGTACCAAACTAAATAGGTTAATATGCTGGAACAAATCCTGAAGAATTTCCTCAATTATGTCTACACGTGGACGTATGGAACTTATCCAAGTTTCGTACACCATATGGACTTACTTGAAGCAACAAATAATTTTTGCCTAGAAACTGAACATTATGTATCCTGAACCGTCATTTAAAACCTATATTGAGAGAGAAGCATTCTCAAATCCCCTTTCGCGTGGCCTTCCCCGATCTTTTTTAGTACCTTGAGGCTGTCAAGTGGTCACCAGATGCTAAACAAAAGTATCTACATAAATCTAACTTTTGTTTATGGCATTTTTTTCTCATTAGCGTATTAAATTCCGTCGCTGGCATTTTCGTTTTGTAGTAGCTCCGAATTTATAACGATTTTTCCCCAAAAAAGCAAGAATTATTTCAAAATCATACTCTATGTTATAACAGCGAGGCTGTTCGAAGTATTTTAAAATTAAAAACAGAGTTTAAGACCGATAAATGACAATATATGTGGTGAACACAACAAAGATTGTCTGCATTTTGGGTTCTTTGTTTCTTTGTCTTTTTTTTTTTTTTTTTTTTTTTTTAATGCCGGCAACCCGGTCGTTTATTGTAATAATAATCATATACACACAAGTTAGTAGCCCGCCTCACTAGACTAAGTCTGTTCCGAGGCGGGTACATATATATATATATATACATAAACTTAGACACATATACATTTACATATATATACATGCATATACACAATTATGTTCATACACACATACACGCATATGCGCACATACTTACACACAGGTATTCGCATACGTGTACATAATCAAACTCATAGATACATATTAAAACCTAAATACATATAATCAAATAAGAATTATGGGGAGTTGTAATACAGTTATCAAGGAATTGACAAATTTCCATAAAACCAAAAATTCATCAAGTACACATAGTAATGCTAGCGTCTAAATCTAGAACTATAAGATTTCAACAAAATAATATACATATGAGGTAATAATAATATAAACTATCGCAAAACAAAAGCAGTATTAATAATAAAAGCATTCGTAATACAAAAGCAGTATTAATAATTAAGATAAAATTTCTATAAGTAACCAACACATATAAGTAAATAAAGAGTGAGGATTAAAGACTAAGATGAGATTACTAATAACTTGGTGATGCTTGCCCTTTTTTTGTGTAGTAACCATGTATTGAAATGTTTGTATAACCAGTTTAGGTTGTTTTTTGTGGTACAGTAGGTGGTTTCTTTTAGGAAGGTGTTGAAAATGTGAGGTGCGAGGTAAGATTCGTGTTTTTGGGCAAAAGTTGATTTAGTTTTAGGCACTAGAAGTAGGTTACACGATTTAGCTCTTGTGTTTTTCGGGTGAGTTATGTGGCATGGAGAGGAATTTACGCAGTTTATTTGTATGATCTTTTTAATGAACAGCTTCCTGATATCTAGTATGTTATTAGTAATAAGTATGTTTTCCGTCGGGTGAAGATAAGGTTTTTTGAACATGATCCTAATTAATGTTTTATGAATTGTGTTAAGCGGTTTAATGTACTTGTCGGCAGCTCCCCCCCAAGCAGAAATTCCATAAGTTAGGAGGCTTTGACAAAGAGCGTAGTAAACATTTTTTAATTGTTTTAGTGGCATAATGTTTCTAATAGTTTTGAAAATAAATGTTAGTTTACGGATTTTTTTAGTTAGTAAGTTAATATGAAGTTCCCAATTTAATTTACAATCCACTGTTAAGCCTAGATACTTGATATTATCAGTATGTTCTATTTTTTCGCAGTTGTGGTTTGAGGGATTTGAGGTAATATCAGGGTGTAGGTATAAAGGCGGAGTGATTTTTGGTTGCCCGGTAGTGGTTTTGCTGAATGTTAAGTATTTTGTTTTGGAGATGTTTAAGGTAAGAAGATTTTCGTCCAGCCAATTTTTTATTTCTAACATACCAGTTTCCGCACTTTTGAAGGCCTTTTCCCAACTCGGTGCTTTGAATAGAATTACCGTGTCATCTGCGTAACTGATTACCTTGTAGTCGATAGATGCCATTTTAATATCGGTAAGTTCATTTATGTAAATGAGAAATAGAAGGGGACCAAGTACACTACCTTGAGGGACGCCATACTTGATTTCTTCCGGATCACTGTAGCATTTATTAAGTTCAACTATTTGTTTCCTATTTTTAGTATAGCTAATAAACCATTCGAGCGGCGGACCGTTGATACCATTATTTTTAAGTTTTTCGTACAGAATGTCATGAGAGATAGTATCAAAAGCCTTAGCCAGATCTAGAAAAACTCCGATGACTTTGGATCCTACATCTGTATTTTTGACAATGTAATCAGTTAATTCGGATATAGCCTGTTCTGTGCTCATTTTAGCTCGAAAACCGAATTGACAATCTGAGAGTAAGTTGTGTTTATCGAGGTAGGATATTAGCCTTTTTTTCATTGCTTTTTCCAAAACTTTCGATAAAGAATTTAATAGTGAGATAGGTCTGTAGTTAGATATGAGAGATTTGTCCCCTGACTTGTGAATTGGAGTTATAATGGCAATTTTTAGTTTATCCGGGAAAATCCCTTGGCTAAAGCTTTGATTGAATATGTGTAGAAGAGGTATAACAATAAATTCTCGCAGATTAATCAGAATTTGGTTTGAGATTTTGTCCGGGCCCGGAGCGCAATGTGGTTTGAGAGATAAAATAAAGTCGGAAATTTCTGTTTTATTGAGTTTATATATATTAAAAGAGTGTAATGGTTGCTTGGTAGGGCTGTGTTTAGATGAAAGTTTTTTTGCAGTGTGGTGATTGTTGAGGATTTTGCTTGCTAGATTTAGGCCTACGTTGGAAAATGTCTGTTTTCTTTGTTTGTATCTTGTGTTGTGATTGACATGTGTTTTGTTGTGTTTGAAACAATGAGCGGGTCCGAAATTTCCTCATCCGATTCGGTAGAGATGACAGTATAGGAAATAAATAAAGTGATTTGACCAAAAGAGTCGAAGTGAAAGTTGCCGAAATTGGCGAAAAAAGATCGACCATCTTTCGGCCCAAGTGAAGCATATAAGCCATATATAAGCTCATTTATTCAAAACTTTATGGCTTCAAAAACGAGCTTGGTAAAGTATGGACAAGCCGCCGCATGCCGCTACACTTTAAATACTAAATAGGCATAAAATTGGAAAATGACATTTGCGAAGTTTCGTTTCAAACCAAAAAAGCATTAATTCCTCCATTTACCTAAACTAAGAACCTAATAACCTATTTTATGTTCGTAAATAGTTGTTTCTTGTAATAATTGTTGAAATGAAGTATAATTTCCGTAATCTGTGCATAAAAATGAGGCGGCTTGTCCATGAATTAATACGAGCATGACTCAGAAGATCGGAAGATGCACGGGGAGAGTGGTGCATCAACTTCTCTAGGGATTGGTCTCGTTAATCCTAGATAAATGTTGTGGGGCATTGAGCCATTCCCTCTTTCTGCAGAATGAGTGCCTCAGAAAATCTCTGCAGGAACTGTGAACTGGAGAGTAGAGGAAGGACTCCGGATACAGAGTAGCAGGCAGTGATTACAGATGTTCTGTAGATCGTCTGCGGGAAGAGAGCAAACGCGATCCAGCATCACAGGGACGCAATACTCAATGAAGTAAAGAGTCAGTATCTACGGGAAGCGGTTAAAAATATTCCTCCAGCAGCGGGTTATCTTTTTGACCCAAGCAAATTGGAATCTCAGATTAAGCGAATGGGAGGGCTGGATAAATGCCTCCCAATTTCGAGCTTCGCCCCTCAACCATCAACCAGCACGCAGCTGCCCAAGTATAAAGGGCCAGCGAGGAAGCCTTTTCGCGACAGCAGGCCCTTTCGGGAAGGCAGGACGTTTCGCGATAGCAAAGCCTTCCGTGGTGAGCGAACCAACTAACATGAGTCCAGAGGAGGAAGAGAGGACCAATCAGGCCAATTTTGGCAACAAGGATAGTCTGACTATCCAGAGAGAGTTTCAGGGGGGACAGTTAGGACAGTTCCTAAGCAATTAGGATGATTTAGGAGCCCCACCGACGCTGTTAACGATGTTGCGAGGGTACAAGCTACCCTTCCGTCAGAAATCCATGCTAAGTATACTGGCAGACACGGTAAGTTCCACTTATAAAACTCATATCACAAAAGAAATGACTAGACAAAATGAAAAAGGAAAAGATATTGGCATCGTCTTCAATATCTCCTTCATTTCTGTCACGGATGTTTCTCATACCGAAGCAAGACGGGTCATTTAGACCGGTTTTCAACCTTCGTCGCTTGAACAATTTTTTAACTATAGGCAAATTTAGGGAGTGTGCCAGCCGCAAGCTACCGGCATTTAATAAGATTGCACCATTTATTCAACCGGGGGACTGGATGGTTAAAGTGGAACCATCGCCGTTTCTTGAAACTCATTTTTAAGGAGAATTACTTCAAATGAGATGTTTGCCTTTACCTTTGGACTATTATCTGCTCCAAAGGTTTTTACTTATCTTACCAATTGGATAGCGCAAAAATTAAGAGATAAAGGTCTCAGAATATTTGTCTACTTAGAGAATTTTTTGATAGTATATTAATATATTGAAAATTCATAAATTTGAAACTATTTCAATGTTACTAACTCTGGGGTGGATAATACAATTCCTTAAATCCACTCCAAGTCCAGTTCAGAAAATTGAATATCTGGGAATTATGTGGAATTCAAGGGCTGATTTAAACTCCCGCAAGATAAAAGAGTGAAAATAACAAAGTTACTGAAACAATACATTAATCTAGGTAGATGGTCACTTGAGCAGGCCCAGGGCCTCTTGGGTACCCTCAATTTTGCTAGTTTCGCCATTTGTAGAGGCAGGCTTAACCTTTGCATGTTACAAGCAAGCTACCTGCATTCAAACCCACGCAGCTAGACGACCTCAGGTTGAATGGAGCTTGGTCCCAAACACAACAACCACTCCACAGCAATGTCAAAGAAATGCTCGCCGTGCTGGCAGCACTTACTCCTCACGGGCCAGAGCTGTCAGACTCGGGTCTTCTTACCCAGTCAGACAACAAATCAGTGGTCGCATACCTTCGCAACGAAGGCGACAAACGATCCAAGGCATTGCTCGAAGCGACTTGTCAAGTCCTTCAAATGGCAGACACGTATCACATTTCACTGTCTGCCCACTACTTACCGGGAATTCGCCACAACCTCACGACCGATGCCTCGGATTGGGAATGGGGCGCGCAGCTAAACGACCTCAGGTTGAATGGAGCTTGGTCCCAAACACAACAACCACTCCACAGCAATGTCAAGGAAATGCTCGCCGTGCTGGCAGCACTTACTCCTCACGGGCCAGAGCTGTCAGACTCGGGTCTTCTTACCCAGTCAGACAACAAATCGGTGGTCGCATACCTTCGCAACGAAGGCGACACACGATCCACGACATTGCTCGAAGCGACTCGTCAAGTCCTTCAAATGGCAGATACGTATCACATTTCACTGTCTGCCCACTACTTACCGGGAAGGTTCAACGAGGTAGCAGATCAACTCTCCTGAAAACATGAACCTCCAAAATGGCATCTTTTACCGGCTGCAACAAAATTAGTTTTTGCAAAATGGGGGGCGCCAACTATTGATCTGTATGCATCAGAGACAGCCCACGTCGTAGAAGATTATGTGTCCCTCAATGCATTCGACAAAGAGGCAAAATTTGTCAATGCTTGGACTCAAGAGTGGGATTTTCCTCTAGTTTGGGTGTTCCCCCCGCCGTGCCTTATGCCGAGAGTTCTAGCACACCTAAACCGGGTCAAGGACCTATACTTGATTGTAGCCCCGAGATGGAAGAAGGTATTCTGGAGACCAGACTTAAAAAATCGAGCAGCGAGTCCTCCATTCACCATATTGAAACTGATAGAAGTGCTGATAGACACCAGAACCTTGAAACCCCCACCACAAGTAGAGGATTTCATTTTGGAGGTGTGGAAGTGCCGGGGTGGAGTCAGTCATTAACAGATTGGTCGGACAAACAGAAAGATTTTTTAAAGTCGGGTTGGAGAGAGTCCACCCTTAAAACATACAAACCGGCTTGGCTTAGGTGGCAAAGGGGGCATTAAATTTTTTTTTTTTTTTTTTTTTTTTTTTACATTAACTCCACACAGGAGGCCCTGAGGAAAATAATTTCCCTCAGGGCCTATGTCATCTGGGATGCTGTGTGGAGGGTCTTTTTGAGGAGAGGAAGGAATGAACATTGGTCTTGAAGAGACCCATGTTGTAGGAAGGAGGAAACACAGAGGCCGGCAAATCATTCCACAGCCGAGCTGTTGAACACAAGAACGAGTCGAAGAAACGACCCGTTCTCATGTGACAAATGTCAACTGTGTACAAATGTTGGGCACGCGTTTGGCGTGTTTCCCGACTATGCACCGGTGCCGAAGGGATCAATGATGCTAGTTCCTCGGAGCATCTTCCATTGTAATACCGGTAGAACAAGGATAGCATTCCCACCCGACGCCTGTGCTCTAAAGATTGCAATCCGTCTGTTAAGATGGGAGAATCTATCAAACGGACCGCCCGTTTCTGCACAGAGTCGAGGGTATTTTTCAGGTATTTTGGAGCTCCAGACCAGAGGTGGCTGCCAAATTCAACCGTGGGGCGCACTTGCGATTTGTACAGGGTTAGCAGTTGTGTACTTTTAAAGTATCTGCGGGCCCTGTACAGTACGCCCAGTTTTTGGGAGGCTAACTTTACTCTGGCTTCGATGGAGCCCCCATACCTGAGCTGGTCACTTAGGGTTACACCAAGCATATCAATGGAGGGCCTGTTCGGAAGATTGCTTCCGTTGAAAGAGACTAGATTTTCATTGCGATCCCTTTTAGACGTAATCAGACAAGATTGGGTCTTTGAAACATTAAATTCAACGAGATTATTTTTACCCCAAGAGAAAACACTCTCGAGGTAACCGTCCATTCTTTGCTTCAAAGCCTTACGAGCTGTTGGAGTTTGTGAGCCCTTTGGGGGCTTGTCAAACAAAAAGCTATCATGAACTGTACTGTCATCCGCGTAACAGTGAATTGGTGCACATGACAAAAGGTCGTTGATGTGCAACAAAAACAGAGTTGGAGACAGAACCGATCCCTGCGGGACGCCGGCATTTATCGAGTGAGAGGAAGAGGTGAAACCATCGACTACCGTCTGAATCGACCTCTCCCTCAAGAAGTCGGCAATCCACGTACACAAGGATGCGGGAAGTCCGTAAGAATGCAGTTTGTTGACAAGTCCTCGGTGCCAAACCCGGTCAAAGGCCTTGGATATGTCCAGTGCAACCGTTTGGGTCTCACCGAAACGTTCCAGGCATCGCCCCCAAACATGCGTCACATACGCGAGAAGATCACCGCACGAGCGGTTCCGCCGGAATCCGTATTGACGGTCGTTAATAATTTTGTTCTTCTCGAGGTATGTGAGCAGTTTGTCGTCATGGGGTAAACCCGAATGTCCCTACAGGAAGCGACCTAGCACGATTTTTAACAGATCTTAGTCTAGAAGATAGTCTCTCTCCCAGCACAGTTCGACTTCATAAATCGGTAGTAACAACTTTCAGTAGCCCTGAAGAAGGAAACCGAAGTTCACATCCTCTAGTCAGACAAGTACTCAAAGCCGCAGCATTAAGACATCCTAAATTGGCTAAATCTCCTATCTGGGATCCTTTAGTGGTGTTGACCTGGTTAGAAGCTAACCCACCCAAAAAGTTGAATCTCTTTGAAACATCAAGCAGGGCAGCGACTTTACTTTTATTAGCTTCGGGACGAAGAGGGCATGACCTGACCTTGTTACAGTGTTCACCAGACAAATTATCCATAGATGAGGAAGGGGTCTCGTTAAGGCCAGTTTTCGGTTCCAAAACAGACTCCGCTACGTACCAACAGTCAGGTTGGAGGCTGTTAAATGGCAATCAACCAAATATAGACCAAAAATACTGGATTAAGGAACTGGTTGAAATCTCCAAAGAACGGACAGAAGACAGAAACAAAGCAGAATTTAACAGAACTCTTCATCACTACATCAGGAGCAGTTAAGGCAGCTTCAAGAACAGCCATTGCCCGTTGGGTCAAAACGATTCTAGAAGAAGCTAAGACCACAGCTGCACCGGGAAGCGTACGGGCAGCAGTGGCATCACTTAACTGGCTGGATAATTTTAGACTGGATGACATCTTGGCTTGAGGGAACTGGAGGAGCCGGGACACCTTTGCCAAATTCTATAGAAGAGAAGTTAACACTTCTCTAGAGGTAAATAGGGAATTGTCTGTGACTTCTCTATTCCACCCACTGTAACACACGAGTAGGTATTCCAGTGTTTAACATATTTTAATATCATCACATTAGCGTTAGTGGTCACCAGTCGATAACAAACAGATCTCAATATAGGTTTTAAATGACGGTTCAGGATACATAATAAAATAGTTTTACCTACCAATAAAACTTATATTATGTACCTAACCTCATTTAAAACCTAGGCAATCACTGCCTGGTGAGAACTAATGAGAAAAAAATGCCATAAACAAAAGTTAGATTTATGTAGATACTTTTGTTTAGCATCTGGTGACCACTTGACAGCCTCAAGGTACTAAAAAAGATCGGGGAAGGCCACGCGAAAGGGGATTTGAGAATGCTTCTCTCTCAATATAGGTTTTAAATGAGGTTAGGTACATAATATAAGTTTTATTGGTAGGTAAAACTATTTTATTATGCAAATCCTGCAATACCTACATTCCGATAGACCCAATAAACCTATATCCAAATTACCGATTCTAAGTAAAGTATTGGAAAAAATTGTTTATGATCAATTATATTCTTCCATCTCACCTTCACTTTTAAGTAATCAACATGGTTTATTATTATTATTGTTATAACATGGTTTCATGAAAAATCGCTCCACAACCTCGAATCTTGCGTTTTTTATAAATTTTCTTCATGCTCAAATGAAAATGCGATGCCAAGTAAATGCCGTCTATACGGAATATTCCAAAGCATTCGACCGTGTTAATCTCATTATATTCTTTTACAGTGATCTCGGTGATCTCTATAGATGGATCACATCATATGTCAGTAATCGGCACCAAATCACGGTTGTCGATGGTTTCGCATCCTATTGAACACTAATCGTCTCGGGTGTGCCCCAGTGGTCGCATCTTTGTCCTTAAACATTTCTAAGTGTCACTCAATCACATTTACTAGAAATAAAAATAAAATCATCTATCCTTACAACTTGAATAAAAAACCCTTACAATCTACGTCTACATGTAAAGATCTAGGTATTTACTTAGAGAGCAAATTAATTTTTGATAAGCATATCGAACAAATTATATCAAAATCTTACAAGACGCTAGGTTTCCTATTAAGAATATGTTAAGTTTTCAAAAGTGCTAAAACCCTAGAAATGTTGTTTTGTTCATTAGTCAGAAGGCCACTGGAGCATGCGTCAACCATATGGAATCCTCGATATAAGATATACATAGATTTAGTAGAAAGTATACAGAATAAATTTAGGAAACATTTAACAAAACTACAAATAATATGTTAACTTTACAAAAAAGACGCACATTGTCAGATCTGTTTTTTCTGTATAACCTTCTAAATATTAAAATAGATAGTCCTGAATTGCTATCCGTTATTAGTTTTAATATCCCAATGAGGTGTACCAGGCACACTTCCCTTTTTCGTATTGAAGCTAACAACACTAATGCAACAAGTAACTCACCAATTGCCCACGCAATCACAACAATCACCCACTACGAAAAATTACTACATTTAGAAATTTTCCATGATTCCTTACAAACATACAAAACTAATTTATTAAATTTCTTGGCTTGATGTAAATACATATTATATGTATATTTAAAACTACTTACACTTAACCTTTCACTAAACCTTAATCAGTCAATTACAATTCAGTGAGCATATATATAATTCTTGATTTTTAAATGTCTCTTTATCTCCCCCCCCCCCCTTCCATTCTTTCTTTTTATTATTATTACTTGTTCATTAACTAATTAAGTTTTAAAACCCGTTATTACATATGTCAGGCGTAACTACCAAATGACATTCGATGACTTACGTAATAGGTACACAACCATGTAAAAATTTAACAATAATAATAATAATAATAATTGGACAATTTATAAAGCGCCGTTTTTGTGAAAAATCACCTCAAGGGCGCTGTTAACATCTTATAACTTGTATTATAATGTACTGTGTATGTCTTAATAATAAAAAAAAACTAAAATAAATAAACAAATACTTTATTTTAAATATAATTTATCCTCTGTTGATAACCCGTTCCTTTTGAAATGGGCTTACACGTGCCTGAAAACTTCAGACGTAGTAGTAGTCGCCACGACTTGCTCAAAATACCACAAGGCAGAGCAGATGTTCTAGCACAGCATAGCATGACAAGAGGAATGATGCTATTGAAACAAATAATATTCATTTAGGATATATTTATACGTGACGCTATCTAGGTCACAAATCAATTCTCAGAATGATTGTTTCCAATAAAAAGGGTAGTTGCCTATAATATGGAAAAAAATTAGTTGAAGATAATATTGTTAATTCTAAAAATTTGAAATAAGAGATTGATATGACAGATTGACAGTAGGTGGCAATGGCGGAATTGGTAAACGCGCACGTCGCTTAGACGAGAGGTTCTGGATTCGAGTCCCAGTTGCGACTAGGGACACGAAAAAGTACTTTTCCTTTCGATACCGATATTTTTGTACTCGATACTTTGTATGCGATACTTTTACTAAATGAGTACTTTAAAAATTTGACTAAGCAGTTCATGTTTATGGGAAATTTAATTAAGTATGTGTGCTTTACTTATGGACGTGGAGTCTCACAGGCTTCACAATAACTTAGGTTTAAGTTAACATAAGTGATTATTATGTGTTTTCTTTTAGTTTTATAATGATTATAAAAGACAATATACATTATATTTATTAAAGACAAGGAACTCGAACTAATAAAAAGTTATATGAGTAATAGAACACAACAACTCAAAATTAACAATATTAGCAATCCACTTCCAATAACATACGGAGTTCCACAAGGAAGCATACTAGGGCCCGTTCTTTTCACTATTTACATCAGTGATTCCCAAAGTGGTCCAGGTGGACCCCCAGGGGTCCACGGGAGACTCGACAGGGGTCTACGTTGGCGTGATAAAAAAATGGGGGTCCACAAGTTGTGTGTGGGGGTCCACGAAAATTTATCTGGTTTCGATAGTAAAGAACAAAAATGTTGGCTTGGCTTTACCTATCAATGTAGGCAGATAAAACACTTCTCCAAAAAAATTAAGGGAGCAAAAAAACCCCAAATTTTTCAGTGATTTTTGACAGGTTGTATTCGGTGAAAAATGGTCGTATTGAGACTTAAAAAAAAGCATTTTGAAGCTTTAAATTCGAATTTTCATCTTTTTGGCAATTTTTTTTTAGTAGCTACGAATCTCATGCAATTTTAATAGATAGTGCGAAAAAATAATTTTGCAAATTTTTTGGTCCAAGGGCTTGAATTTTTTTTTCAGTTAAGCCGGCTTACGGATCAGATATTTAGCAATAATTTACCTTTTTAAAATCTCTCTTAATTTTTTTGAGTAGTGTATTTTAAGAAGGTCAGCGACTGTTACTTGTAAAAACTCGCATATTCGATAATTCTATTAAGTTGTAAAATACAGGACTAGGTTTTTTTAAATGATTTTTATGAATTTTTTGGCATGGAAGAAATATGTATAATTTACTGAAACTTTGAGGTCACTTTATACATCTATTTAAGAAAATATTGTGAATTTTTCGAAGCATTTTCTCGGAAAATATGAAAATTATCAGCTGCTATTCATCGAGCGTCACCATCGGACATAGCTTTTGTGTGCATTTTGGAGGCCATAGTTTTCATCTCAAATCAATAGGGATTTGAATTAAATTTAAGAACATGTGTCTCTTCTATGTAAACTCGACTTTTCCCCAAAAAATGGAAATAAATTTTTTTACAGGTGTGTAAACAGGAAACTTTGATTTTTTGCCATTTTTTTAAATATATTTTGCAATTAAAAAATACCTTTGACAATGACATTACTACGAATTTCGGTTCTCTCAGATAGATCGTAATTATATAAATAAGGTATTTGCAAATTTTTAAAATGTGTGGTTAAAAACTTTCTGAGGTAGAGTGTACAAAAATTCACAAAAAGTCGTTTCGAGAAAAATGCGTTTCAAGTTTACCACGCGGTTCGGCACAAATACCCTCATAACACCGGAACGAATTGAAATTTTTATTTAAAACTTTGGGTAAAACCACAAGAAAACACACTATTTTTCTTTTTTATTTATACCACTCAGAATTTAGGGTTGGAACTCAGCCGCGATGCAAATTTCCATCGTTAGATCTAATCTTCACATTTTTTTGACGAGTTTTGGGAATGTGGTAGAAATGTAGCAGCAGGGGGTCCACCGAAATCAGTAAAATTTTGAAAGGCGTCTACGAGAAAAATAAGTTTGGGAACCTCTGATTTACATAAATGAACTTTGTAACATGGAAATAAACGGTGAAATAGTTAGTTATGCAGACGACACAGTTTTACTCTTTAAATCTAAGGATTGGAATAATGTATTTAACATAGCAAATTTAGAAATCACGAGAGTAAAAACATGGCTAGACTCAAACATACTTACACTAAACATATCGAAAACAAAATTTACAACGTAGAGTATAAACAGCACGGGACAACCAAAAAACAACACGAACACCATAAAAATACACGAATGTTTAAATAACAACATCTGCAACTGCCCTTCTCTAGAAAAAACAGAACAAATAAAATATCTAGGAATCGTAATTGACCATAACCTAAAATGGAGACATATCAAACAAATCACAAATAGACTCCTCAAAACAATACACATTTTCCTAAACATAAGGAACATATATAAAATAAAACAAATGAAAACAATATATTTTGCACTTTGTCGATCAATAATAGAATATGGCATAATTGTCTGGGGAGGAGCAACAAACTCAGCTATTGTTCACTTAGAAATCGCGCAGAAAACAATATTAAAGGTAATTCTTAAAAAACATAGACTAGCTGATACAGACCAAATATTCAACAGTTTTGACGTACTAGAAATACGCCAATTATACGTTAAAACCCTACTAAACTACATTTTCGACCAAAAAAACAAATTTCAACAATCTCAAAATATCACTAACAGACCAGAAAGACAATCGTACAAAAATAACATAAAAACTCCGACAGTGAATACAAGCTTTGGAAAAAGGCACTATAAATATCATGCTATAAAGGCATTCAACAGTCTTACCCATGAAAATAAAATAGAAGAAAACAAAAATAAATTCATACTCAAAATTAAAAATTGGATTAAAGAACAAAAAAGACAATATTTCCAAAATCTCATTACATAATAAGAATAAAACACATACACGTAACACACAAAAATAAATATAAATCACATCTTCATTATTTGTTTTTGGGGTGTTATGCCGTGTTGCGCTACCTCCTTCTTTAGCCAACGTTTCGGACATCGTTGCAGTGTCCATCATCAGGGCAGATCCGGCAGATCCGGTAGATGTGTCATCTACCGGATCTACATCTACATCTCTATAACACCCCAAAAACAAATAACGAAAATGCTTTTGGCCGTGAAAATCTTAAAACTTATCATAAATCACATCATTAAAAAAATACATTTTTACCTAAATTATAAATTTTTATTTTTAGTTTAATTTTAGCTTTTTTTTTATGCAGCATTATTTTTATATTATTTTTAATGTAATATGTATAAATTTTTGTTTTATAAAATGGAGGCCTCAGCACAGGTGAGCTACCCAGTGAGGCCGACATTGCTGAATTGTATTTAAAAATGTTAGATATTATGTCAAATAAATAAATAAATAATAATTCAAGAAAAGTAAGTTTATTTGGTTATCTAAACATTTAGTTACTGAAAAACACCATTAGGTGAAAAAAATCTGAAAAGTGCCATACTTGTAAATTGCTTCAGATTTATATCTTTATGATTAAAATGTTGATTATAATATTACATTTTTTATTGTCATAAATCTATTACGTTTTAAAATTAATACGATGTTTTGTTCCAAAAAAAATCCTATGTTAACTCAGAAGCCTCTGAGACTCCACGTCTAGAATAGTGTTATGAAAAAATAATGTCCATAACTGGTAAAATAATAAATAAATACAGCTGTGTTTCATCATTGTTTCTTTTTTCATTTCACTGACGTTGACATCCTTTTACCTTTTCTAACTAAAGATACTTGAATTTGAAAATTCCAATCCTGGGGGGGCGGCAAAGTATCGACACTTTGAAGTATCGATACTTTTGTTTCAATACTTTTACGAGTACGATACTTTTTTTCCGATACTGTCATGAGTACAGTATCGATACTTTCTATTCGATATGACCATTGTTTTCTTCTGATTTTCTGTGTCTTATTCTATTTCATATTTTCGTTTAGATTATTATTATTATCTTCTTCTTCAATGATATATTACATTGATGGGAATAACCTTCAAAAGTTATAAAAAGAGAGTTTTTCTTGTGAAAATCAAATAATATTATTGAAATGTAATAATTATAAAATACCAGCTGATTCCCGGCATGCGTTGCAATGTCATATTCAGAGAAATACATTTTTTCTCCCTGCATGTCCTTTCCCGTGCGTCCCCGTTCCCCTCCCGCATTCCACCTTTCCTGCCACCCTCACCCCTCTCCCGCTCCCCCGTTCCGCAAACTCCTCTCCCGCGTTCCATTTATTCAGTCCCAGTACATTCAGTTTTCAAACAGCTCGCATGCCACTTATTACAATTTTTTTATTCAAATTTTCGTTTTTCATATATAACAAATATTCATTTTTTAATATTATAAGAACAATCAATCAAATTTGATACCTAACATAGGTACCTATTTAAAATATTTATAATTTTAAAAATCCATAGACAATTTTTTTAATTAAAAAAAAACACAGCTGCCTGCAAAATTCAATTTCATCAAACGGGCGAAGTTAAAACAGTTGTTAAAGTTTTCTGAAATTATTCAATTTTCTGCGCAATTTTCTTAATTTTTCTTTCCGTTAGAATTTTCTATAAAGTATTAGAAAACTTTTTAAGAAAAGATGAATGAAATAGGTAATAGGAAGTGAAATAGAAGTTATGGCGTGACCAAGGGAAACAGAGATTCATTTTTATATACCTAATAATTATAAATTTGGCTCTCAAAAGAAATCTAAATTGTTGTTTTGCTGATATTTGGTTCTTTTGATTGTAATGAATTTACCCACCACTGATCTATGGTGTCAAATCCAGTGATGGGAATGAGTAATAGTGAAGAGGATCCCATTTGATGAGAAGAAGGCTCAGATACCTGGTAAGCTGTAGTGGAACCACGACACTTCACCAAAACTTTTCAATTTGGTAGGCGGGTATGGGTACCGCCGCCCTGGGAACCATTTATTGGATGACCAACACCTCTGCCACAGGTCACCCCAAGTGGTTCGCTACGTTTGGTGACTTAGCAGGGGTGCCCGGGTTCTTGGGGTAATGTTTGTTCAAGTCTTGATGGCGGGTGCGTCGGCCCACCTTCTGCGTGGCGGGCCGGATTGGGAGATGCTGGTTGAGGGAGACCCTTTACAACCGGTTACCGCTGTCCGGGCCGCTCGGTAGTACAGGGGCCCGACCCTCAGGCTCACGACTGAGGGTGGGCTGCCCCATCAACGAGTGTAAAAACCCCGCCGCTGCTGTTGTGCCGGTTCGTGACCGGAGGGGACCCAGCAGTAGCGTTTGGGGCGCATTGGGTGACCTCTCCAGCCGGACTCTCCCTATCCATCGCCTTGCACCGCAGTGGGTGGATTGGATTCATTCGTTCGTCACTCTTGGACACTCTGATCCCCAGCTTCCTACCCACCCCTCATACCTTTTCCTTCCCAGACCTCCCTCCCCCCACACCCCATCATAAAAACATTTAAAATCATGACAAAACAAACAACAAAAATTAACATCATTACAGCGGCGAGTAGTAGGCGACCCCGGCGCAGGCCAAAAATGTTGGTGAATTACACCAACATTCGCGGCCTGCATACCAATTTAAACTCCGTCCACCACCACCTTTTTTCTCAACGCCCCAACCTACTATTCCTGTCTGAAACGCAGATAGCCGAGCCTGTAGACGCCTCCTATCTGGACTGCCCGGGCTTCACCCTCGCAAGCAAGTTCAGACCTAAAGGAGGTGTCTGTCTCTATAGTCGAGCTGACGTCAACTGTGTGCGACTGTTGAATCTGGAAAACTCCAGATTCGACGTAATGTGGGTACGCGTCAATCTTGCCAGTACGGTAAGATTCTACGCGTGTTTATACCGCTCACCGAACCTTAGCGAATCAGACACGTCCGAGCTCTTCAAACATTTAAGCGTCACTATTGATGACCTCTTGCCCCGCTACCCTATGGCAGAGTTTGTGGTCCTGGGGGACTTCAATGTTCATAACGAACCTTGGTTGAAGTTCTCAGGATCAACAGACTCGGCTGGACGCCAAGCGGAATCCTTTGCCCTTTGCTACGGATTGGAGCAAATGGTTCAGGAGCCTACAAGGGTTCCTGATGTCCAGACTCACCGTTCCAATCTGTTAGACCTTTTTTTAACTACTGTGCCACACGGTTACAGTATTGAAGTCACAGCGCCTTTAGGATCGTCCGACCACTGCCTGGTGACGACATCAATCCCTGTAAACTTCAGACCACCAAACGAGAGGCTGAAGAGAAAAGTGTGGCACTATAGGTCAGCAGATTGGTTCGGTCTGCGGGCACATTTTAATGCTTTCCCATGGTCAGCTGTCTGTTTTCGGACTTCGGATCCCTCAAGATGTGCCCAGGAAATTGGTGAGGTCATCACATCCGCGATGGATGGCTTCATCCAATCTACTGTTAAGGAAACTGGTGTAGGCTCAAAGCCGTGGTTCAGTCGACAATGCGCTGAAGCAGTGCGACGAAAAAACGCGGCTTACCGAGCCTACAACACATCTAGAACATCCGAAGACAGAACAGCTTACAACAAAATGGCAAAGGAAACCAAGAGAATCATAAATAGGTCAAAATTCGAGCACGACCAGCAGATCAGCAGAAAGCTGACTGCATGCCCGCATGGCAGCAGGCAATTCTGGTCGCTTGCGGGCTCAATAGGTCGCAATTTCTGCAAATCCAGTCTGCCACCTCTTACCAGACCTGACGGCTCACTAGCAAACACCGCCACCGAAAAGGCTAACTTACTAGGTAAAATGTTTGCGGATAACTCAACCCTCGATGACCAAGGTGCTGTCCCGACGTCGGTTCCTCACTGCGGTTTTCGTATGAAAAAGCTGAGGATCCGGAATCGGGAAGTACTCCATGTTTTACGAGGGCTTGATGTTAATAAAGCTAGTGGGCCTGACGGAATACCTGCCCTGGTACTGCAAAGGTGCGCTGCAGAAATAGCTCCAATTTTGACGAAGCTTTTTAAACTGTCCCTGAAGACTGGCTCTGTGCCCTCTGGTTGGAAAAAAGCGGTTATCCATCCTATTCCAAAGAAGGGTGACCGCTCCAACCCGGCCAACTACCGCCCCATAGCGATCACATCAGTTCTGTCTAAGGTGATGGAACGTGTGATCAACGACAAACTGCTCACATACCTCGAGAAGAACAAAATTATTATCGACCGTCAATACGGATTCCGGCGGAACCGCTCGTGCGGTGATCTTCTCGCGTATGTGACGCATGTTTGGGGGCGATGCCTGGAACGTTTCGGTGAGACCCAAACGGTTGCACTGGACATATCCAAGGCCTTTGACCGGGTTTGGCACCGAGGACTTGTCAACAAACTGCATTCTTACGGACTTCCCGCATCCTTGTGTACGTGGATTGCTGACTTCTTGAGGGAGAGGTCGATTCAGACGGTAGTCGATGGTTTCACCTCTTCCTCTCACTCGATAAATGCTGGCGTCCCGCAGGGATCGGTTCTGTCTCCAACTCTGTTTTTGTTGCACATCAACGACCTTTTGTCATGTGCACCAATTCACTGCTACGCGGATGACAGTACAGTTCATGATAGCTTTTTGTTTGACAAGCCCCCAAAGGGCTCACAAACTCCAACAGCTCGTAAGGCTTTGAAGCAAAGAATGGGCGGTTACCTCGAGAGTGTTTTCTCTTGGGGTAAAAATAATCTCGTTGAATTTAATGTTTCAAAGACCCAATCTTGTCTGATTACGTCTAAAAGGGATCGCAATGAAAATCTAGTCTCTTTCAACGGAAGCAATCTTCCGAACAGGCCCTCCATTGATTTGCTTGGTGTAACCCTAAGTGACCAGCTCAGGTATGGGGGCTCCATCGAAGCCAGAGTAAAGTTAGCCTCCCAAAAACTGGGCGTACTGTACAGGGCCCGCAGATACTTTAAAAGTACACAACTGCTAACCCTGTACAAATCGCAAGTGCGCCCCACGGTTGAATTTGGCAGCCACCTCTGGTCTGGAGCTCCAAAATACCTGAAAAATACCCTCGACTCTGTGCAGAAACGGGCGGTCCGTTTGATAGATTCTCCCATCTTAACAGACGGATTGCAATCTTTAGAGCACAGGCGTCGGGTGGGAATGCTATCCTTGTTCTACCGGTATTACAATGGAAGATGCTCCGAGGAACTAGCATCATTGATCCCTTCGGCACCGGTGCATAGTCGGGAAACACGCCAAACGCGTGCCCAACATTTGTACACAGTTGACATTAGTCACATGAGAACGGGTCGTTTCTTCGACTCGTTCTTATGTTCAACAGCTCGGCTGTGGAATGATTTGCCGGCCTCTGTGTTTCCTCCTTCCTACAACATGGGTCTCTTCAAGACCAATGTTCATTCCTTCCTCTCCTCAAAAAGACCCTCCACACAGCATCCCAGATGACATAGGCCCTGAGGGAAATTATTTTCCTCAGGGCCTCCTGTGTGGAGTTAATGTAAAAAAAAAAAAAAAAAAAAACATTGAATGACAACTCTGGTGGAACAGGAGACAACACATATGAAAACCATCTCCATGTCTCTAAGATAAATTAATTATGTTCTAACCAATTAAACATCATAAGCTTGTCTTGGCACACACTCATTGCTTCATTTACATGCATATATCTTTGTGTACATTGACTCACCGCAGTATTTATTTATTTATTTATTTTCCATGTTCTCCGTAAAACGGTTATTCACCAATACATTATGGAGAAGATTATAAATTAGACAAAAAGTATAGCAAAACACATAAAAAGGTCAGTTTCACCACTTTGTGACATACGTCAAAAGATAACTGTTAAACTGCCTGTAGGTTACGTTAAAAATGTCGATGGTCAATGCAGACTCGTTGAGCAGTTCAATCGCTCTGTTGACTGGCGCGTTCTGATAGGCAGAAGTCCTCGCTTTTGGAGCATAAAAAAGGGTATGGGACCTTCCACGAGTATACTTGTCTGGGACATATAAGTTAATCTCTTTCAAAATAGGTGGATTATGTATAGTTCCAGAGATTATCTTAAAAAAATGTTTTCCTAAAAATATTTTTCGGCGGGCTTCTAATGTATTAAGATCGAGCATTCCTGCTAAGAATAAGGATGGATACAGGAAAGGGTAGTACATATATTCCCTCATATATAGGTAACGCATGAATCTCTTTTGTACTTTTTCTTTTACGAGAATATGGTTTTGCTCAGAAGGGGCCCAGATAATGGAGCTATATTCCAGGATACTGTGAACAAGTGCTTCATACGTTCTTCGGATTGCGATACCGTTGGTAAATGATCTTGAATTACGAAGAACAAATCCAAGCATTTTGTTGGCGCGGGAGACAATATCAGATATATGGGATTTGAAAAAGAGATTTGCTTCAAAAATTACGCCAAGGTCTCGAATCTCATTTTTACGTGTTAATTCATGTTTATTAATGTGGTAGGGGAACAGGAATGTTTCTTGTAAATATAACGACACTGCATTTCTGAATGCTGAAGGGTAAGTTGTTCAGTTCCGACCATTTGACAAGAGAATCAAGATCGTTCTGCAGAAGAATGGAATCGATGTAACTTTTGATTGCTTTGAAAAGTTTTATATCGTCAGCAAAAAGGAGATATTTTGAGTGGTTTATGGTGTTGTCAATGTCATTGATGAATAAGCGAAAGAGAAGGGGTCCTAGATTCGATCCCTGGGGAATCCCAGAGTTAGTTTTGTATTCGTGAGAGAGATGATGTCCGTAACTGACATACTGACGACGATTGCGTAAGTAGCTAGCCACAAAAGCGAGAAAATTCTGAGAGAATCCGATATCACTTAATTTTTTTAATAAAATATCATGGTCGACTTTATCAAATGCTTTCTCGAAGTCTGTATAAATCACATCAACATGTACAAAATTTTCAAATGAATTATTAATATAGGTGGTGAGATTCATAAGATTCGTTGAAGGTGACAGTGTGGGACGAAATCCGTGCTGATTTTCGGTGAGTGCGTGTTTTGTTTGGTTGTATATCTGTGAATAAATTATGGTTTCTAAAAGTTTTGCGGGTGCTTACAACACAGCTACAGGTCTGTAATTATCTATTTCTGACTTTTTTCATTTTTTTGTGATTAGGCGTTACTTTCATTAGTTTCCACATTTCCGGAAAGATATTTTTGCGAAGTGATAGGTTAAAAATATCTTTTGGAGGTTGAATAAAATAACTTGCATATCTTTTGAGGATTATAGGTGGAATACAATCTGGGCCGACGGAGTATTTAGGTTTTAGCTTATGGAAAGCTGTAATAATATCGTCATCGTTAATTTCATGAATTTTTTTTTTTTTTTTTTTACATTAACTCCACACAGGAGGCCCTGAGGAAAATAATTTCCCTCAGGGCCTATGTCATCTGGGATGCTGTGTGGAGGGTCTTTTTGAGGAGAGGAAGGAATGAACATTGGTCTTGAAGAGACCCATGTTGTAGGAAGGAGGAAACACAGAGGCCGGCAAATCATTCCACAGCCGAGCTGTTGAACATAAGAACGAGTCGAAGAAACGACCCGTTCTCATGTGACTAATGTCAACTGTGTACAAATGTTGGGCACGCGTTTGGCGTGTTTCCCGACTATGCACCGGTGCCGAAGGGATCAATGATGCTAGTTCCTCGGAGCATCTTCCATTGTAATACCGGTAGAACAAGGATAGCATTCCCACCCGACGCCTGTGCTCTAAAGATTGCAATCCGTCTGTTAAGATGGGAGAATCTATCAAACGGACCGCCCGTTTCTGCACAGAGTCGAGGGTATTTTTCAGGTATTTTGGAGCTCCAGACCAGAGGTGGCTGCCAAATTCAACCGTGGGGCGCACTTGCGATTTGTACAGGGTTAGCAGTTGTGTACTTTTAAAGTATCTGCGGGCCCTGTACAGTACGCCCAGTTTTTGGGAGGCTAACTTTACTCTGGCTTCGATGGAGCCCCCATACCTGAGCTGGTCACTTAGGGTTACACCAAGCAAATCAATGGAAGGCCTGTTCGGAAGATTGCTTCCGTTGAAAGAGACTAGATTTTCATTGCGATCCCTTTTAGACGTAATCAGACAAGATTGGGTCTTTGAAACATTAAATTCAACGAGATTATTTTTACCCCAAGAGAAAACACTCTCGAGGTAACCGTCCATTCTTTGCTTCCATAATTTGTACAGGTAAAGAGTTAAATGACGATGAAGCTATAGAGGATATGTCAAGTTTGGGGATACTGTCGCTAAATACTGATTGAAAATAGTGTGCGAAACCTGCGGCGATCTCAGAAGATCCATCATATTTATTGTCTTTGTAGTTCATGTGGTTAAGTTTGTCACAGCCGCGGCGTTTATCGTTAGTGTATAACCAAAATCGAGTTGGGTCTGTTATTATACTGTTCTCGGCCTCACGTGTAAAGTCAGTGTAGGCCTGACCAATTAACCGTTTGATTTATTTTCGCAAAGTTTTAAAGTTAGCTAAGGCATGTTCGGATTTTGTTTTTTTCCAAAGATGGTGCATTTTAGTTTTTTCTCGTATGAGGTGAATGATTTCCCCATTAAACCATTTCGGATATTGTCTAACATCTTTGAGCATACGTGTATATCTTTTCTTAAAACAAATGTTGAAAATATTATTGAGCTTTTTTCGTTATTTGTTTTTGGGGTGTTATGCCGTGTTGCGCTACCTCCTTCTTTAGCCAACGTTTCGGACATCGTTGCAGTGTCCATCATCAGGGCAGATCCGGCAGATCCGGATGATTTTCGTTATGTGTAACAAATAACGAAAATGCTTTTGGCCGTGAAAATCTTAAAACTTATCTATTATTGAGCTGTTCATAAAACATTTCGACAGCTAGATTTACGTCAAGGCAATCGTAATGATTCCAGTGATGTTGTTCTAAGGCATTCTTAAGTGTGTTATCTGAGCTTTCGTGGAAAATCCAACCCATGTTTATGTCTGGAGGCAATGTGTCTGTTTGTATATCTGAATGAGTTGTGTAATCGAATGTGAATGTAAGTGAAGGGTGATGAATATCTTCTCTGACTAATGGGGAGTCATGGCGGCAGATAACAGCATTTTTAGAATTTACATTACTTAATACTAGGTCTAACATGTGTGCATTTATGTTATAAACAGTGTTGAATTGTGTTAAATTATAAAAAGAACAAAAGTAATCGAAAACGTCAATTGGGTTTTTCCCCGAGGGAAAGTTGAAATCCCTGAAAATAATAATATTTTTTGATTGTAACTTTACACTTTCACTTATAGTTTTGTCGTAAAATAATTGATACTGTTCATATGTTGTGTTTGGAGGAAAATA
Organism: Limnephilus rhombicus; assembly: GCA_929108145.2. Classification (NCBI taxonomy): domain Eukaryota; kingdom Metazoa; phylum Arthropoda; class Insecta; order Trichoptera; family Limnephilidae; genus Limnephilus; species Limnephilus rhombicus. The sequence goes on along the minus strand of OV815295.1, from coordinate 41,808,052 downwards.
TACAACACATATATAAATGATGACATTTCTATGCGATACTTTCACCCACAAGTCTTCACCTTGGGTTTCCATGCAGTCCATTCTTTCCGCGTGTGAGTGGCTGTCAGCTCGGAGGGCTAGGAGAGTCCCTCCTCCGCGACTGCCTCTATCCTTCCTGTAGACGTGGTATAGGTTTTCGAATAGCTCCGACGAAAAGGTGCTTGAAGTTAGCCAGGTTTCGGTAAGAGCAATCAGAAGTGGTTTCTGGGACATTACGTTTGTCATGAAGTCGATAATTTTATTATTCAGACTTCGAACGTTCTGGTATACTCCACTAATGTCTATCTTTTTCGGACGTCGTATTGACCGTCTTAGTTTGGGGTCGTGGTCTCCGAAATGACCACTCATTGAAGGCCACGTTTTCAGGCCAGATCGTGGGGTCCAGGAAAAAGTGGAAGTAATTTTCCGGTATGCCAATTTTGAAGGCAGCATAACGTTCATGCCTCGTGACCAGTTTTTCGACAGTGTAAATTAAATCCGGCTTCTTCTTTTTTAAGAATGAAGATATATTTTCTTCTGTGGTATTCGGGTGAAACATGAATACATGCAGATGTAGGTTTTTGGGAATAGTGACCAAGCTGTCGTCGATAGACCCTGTCCCTTTACAGATTGGCCGAGATCGTCGTCTACCGTTGACGAGGGCATCGCTATACGATGTTATTGGCTGGGTTGGCAGCTTGGGCACAAGAGGCTGTATTGTACTCTGTGGTTGTGGAGCAGAAGACGCCGCTGCAGCAGATGTGGAAGCAGAATGTAGATCTTCCTCCGGTTTTCCTTTTTTAGCAGTGGATCTTGTGGTCATTTTGCGGGTAGTGGGCGGCTGGACGCCGCTAACGGGAAGGTAAGTTTGGCCGGGGCGTCCGGCTAGAGCGGCTATGGTAATAGCAGGAGTGGGGGCGGGGCCGGGGGGCCCGGGCGGTGGAGGTGTCCCAGACGGCTGCCTAGTGATATCACCATACGCTGAGCGCACACACACATTGAAGTCTGGCGCCGGCGCTAGTACCTGGCGAGTACCTTGTCGTGCGATGTCACCTGCAGTTACGTTGTACGAATACTTGCATGATGGGCACACAATTTTAGCACTACCGTATGTGAATAAGGCAATGAAACCACTTTTGTATATAATAATATATATTCCTGTTTGCAGACCCTCTGACCTCTGACCACCATAAAACAGAAGAAGAACCGTATAATTATTTAAACACATTTAATTGTTTCAGGTTTGAGGGGGAAGATATTCGTAGTGTGGAAAGGACTAAAGCAATGGCGGCCCAGAGACTAGCTTGGCTAGAACAGCAGGTGTGTTCGTTCAAACAATTTAATAACCCAGATGCAATGACAGCCATGTTCGGTGGCATTATAAGAAGTAAGCTGAAGTATGAAAAGTAAAATGTAAAAGTATGGAATGTAAAGATATTGGTGTTTACCAATAGCAAACTTATATTTAATAAGCACATCGACTCAATCTTTCACAGGTCAAATAAAATGCTTGGTTTTGTTCTTCGTATAAGTAAAGTGTTCAGTAACCCACGTACAGTAGTAATGTTATATTTTGCATTAGTCAGAAGTACACTGGAATATGCCTAGCCAATTTGAAAAGTATGCATAGATAGCACAGAACATATTCAAAATAAATAAAATATCTTACCTTCAAATTCAACAATAACTATAATTCAATTTGGTAGGCGGGTATGGGTACCGCCGCCCTGGGAACCATTTATTGGATGACCAACACCTCTGCCACAGGTCACCCCAAGTGGTTCGCTACGTTTGGTGACTTAGCAGGGGTGCCCAGGTTCTTGGGGTTATGTTTGTCCAGGTCTTGATGGTGGGTGCGTCGGCCCAACTTCTGCGTGGCGGGCCAGATTGGGAGACGCTGGTTGAGGGAGACCCTTTACAACCGGTTACCGCTGTCCGGGCCGCTCGGTAGTAAACTCTGTCCATCACCACCTTTTTTATCAACGCCCCAACCTACTATTCCTGTCTGAAACGCAGATAGCCGAGCCTGCAGACGCCTCCTATCTGGACTGCCCGGGCTTCACCCTCGCAAGCAAATTTAGACCTAAAGGAGGTGTCTGCCTCTATAGTCGAGCTGGCGTCAACTGTGTGCGACTGTTGAATCTGGAAAACTCCAGATTCGACGTAATGTGGGTATGCGTCAATCTTGCCAGTACGGTAAGATTCTTCGCATGTTTATACCGCTCACCGAACCTTAGCAAATCAGACACGTCCGAGCTCTTCAAAAATTTAAGCGACACTATCGATGACCTCTTGCCCCGCTACCCTATGGCAGAGTTTGTGGTCCTGGGGGACTTCAAGTTCTCAGAATCAACAGACTCGGCTGGACGCCAAGCGGAATCCTTTGCCCTTTGCTACGGATTGGAGCAAATGGTTCAGGAGCCTACAAGGGTTCCTGATGTCCAGACTCACCGTTCCAATCTGTTAGACCTATTTTTAACTACTGTGCCACACGGTTACAAGATTGAAGTCACAGCACCTTTAGGATCGTCCGACCACTGCCTGGTGACGACATCAATCCCTGTAAACTTCAGACCGCCAAACGAGAGACTAAAGACCGAACCAATCTGCTGACCTATAGTGTGGTACTATAGGTCAGCAGATTGGTTCGGTCTGCGGGCACATTTTAATGCTTTCCCGTGGTCAGCTGTCTGTTTTCGGACTTTGGATCCCTCAAGGTGTGCCCAGGAAATTGGTGAAGTCATCACATCCGCGATGGACGGCTTCATCAAATCTACTGTTAAGGACACTGGTGTAGGCTCAAAGCCGTGGTTCAGTCGACAATGCGCTGAAGCAGTGCGACGAAAAAACGCGGCTTACCGAGCCTACAACACATTAGACCGGGAGGCGAGATAGGTAAACCCTAGGTCATCGACTACACGGATGAAACTACTTTTAAGTGATAATGGGCATTTAGAAAACCTTAAAAAAGCTGGTCTGCCGGTGCGCCTCTTGGCAGGAGCCGCGCAGTCATGGAAATAGTCAGTGATTTTTTTGGTCAAAATTACCTTATCGACTACACGAACGGGAATGGTCTCATATGATAAAGGTCGATTAGAAAATGAGAAAAAAGCAGGTCTGCCAACCGGCAGCCTGGCAAGTTCGGAGGCAGCCGGCGTCAAAGTGGGGAAAATTTGGTCGATTTTACGTCATCGACTACACTAATGAAACCAATGAATAACTATAGTCCAGATCATTCCATATAAGAATTTCGCGGTCTGCCGACCAGCAGCCTGGCAAATTTTTGTGTACGATTTTTTTAAGTTTTTTTTTTTTTTTTAATTTTTCGTTTATCTTTATTATTATTTTTATTTCATTATATTTAAAAAAAACTTTGAATGCCATATTTTAAAAAAATAAGCGAAAAATATAAAAAAAATAATTTAAGAGTTCCCAGTGTACCCATCCGTCAGGCGAGCCTTTAGACGCCAAACCACTTACGAAACCTGCCGCGGTGCCCCTCACCGCTGTCGCGTGTTAATATTTTTGTACAAATTTATAATAATAATAGTCCTTTTAAGATTGCCTAATAGTCCATAGTAGTTTGAAGTTTGAACAACCAACCCACCGTCGCCGTATGAGCTGCATTCGTCCGAAAAACGATGGAAATTTCCGAACCCTGTCTGTTTCATATCGGTTTCGCTTGCTCTGCTGCATCGATTACATCGAATACAAGATCGAAGCTAATGAAAACCTGTAGTCTATATCATCCCATTTATGACTTCCTTGGTCTGCCGACCAGCAGCCTGGCTGTTTTTGTGTAGGATCTTTAAAAATTTAATTTAAAAAAATATATTTTCAATATCTTCATTATCATTTTTATTTGAATATGTTTTTAAAAACTTAAAATGCAAGATTTTAAATAAAATAAGTTGTAATCATAAAAAATAAATTTTGAGTGTTCCGATTGTACCCATCGGACGGGAGAGCCTTTCGACGCGAAACAACTTACTGGAAATTGGCCGCGGAGCCCTTCGCTGCCATTGCGTGCCCATATTATAGCCTGGTTGGTACACTCGAAACACTTAAATAATTTTTTTTATCATTGCCACTTATTTTTTTTTCGTCTGGCATTCCAATTTTTTAAAACCATATTGAAATAAAAATAATAATAAATACAATGAAAATAATTTTAATAAAATTAAAAAACTTTACAAATCGTACGTAAAAAACTGCCAGGCTGCTGGTCGGCAGACCAAGGAAGTCATGAATGCAGTTGTCTAGACTACAGTTTTTCGTTAGTTTCGATCTTGAATTCGAAGTAATCAGTGCAACAGGGCTAGCGAAACCGATATGAAACGGATGGGGTTCGGAAATTTTCGTCGTTTTTCGGACGAACGCAGCTCTTATGGCGACGGTGCGGTGTTTGTTCGAACTTCCAACCACTATGAACTATTAGGTTATCTTAAAAAGACATATATTATTATAAATTTGTTTAATAATATGGGCACGCGTTGACGGCGAAGGGCTCCGCAGCCAGTTTCCAGTAAGTTGTTTCACGTCGAAAGGCTCTCCCGTCCGATGGGTACACTCGGAACACTCAAAATTTTTTTTTTTTTATGTTTACAACTTATTTTATTTAAAATCTTGCATTCTAAGTTTTTAAAACCATATTAAAATAAAAATGATAATAAAGATATTGAAAATATTTTTTTTTTTATTAAAAAAAAATTTAAAACATTAAAAGATCGTACACAAAAAACTGCCAGGCTGCTGGTCGGCAGACGAAGGAAGTCATAAATGAGATGATTTAGACTACAGGTTTTCATTAGTTTCGATCTTGTATTCGATGTAATCGATGCAGCAGAGCAAGCGAAACCGATATGAAACGGACAGGGTTCGGAAATTTCCATCGTTTTTCGGACGAACGCAGCTCTTACGGCGATGGTGGGTTGGTTGTTCGAACTTCCAACTACTATGGACTATTAGGCAATCTTAAAAGAACTATTATTATTATAAATTTGTACAAAAATATTAACACGCGACAGTGGTGAGGGTCACTGCGGCAGGTTTTGTAAGTGGTTTGGCGTCTAAAGGCCCGCCTGACGGATGGGTACACTGGGAACTCTTAAATTATTTTTTTTATATTTTTCACTTATTTTTTTTAAAATATGGCATTCAAAGCTTTTAAAAATATAGTGAAATAAAAATAATAATAAAAATAAACGAAAATTAAAAAAAAAAAAAAAAACTTAAAAAAATCGTACACAAAAATTTGCCAGGCTGCTGGTCGGCAGACCGCGAAATTCTTATGTGGAATGATCTGAACTATAATTATTCATTGGTTTCATTCGTGTAGTCGATGACGCAAAATCGACCAATTTTTTTCCCCACTTTGACGCCGGCTGCCCCGAACTTGCCAGGCTGCCGGTTGGCAGACCTGCTTTTTTCTCATTTTCTAATCGACTTTTATCATATGAGACCATTACCGTTCGTGTAGCCGATGACGTAATTTTGACCAAAAAAATCGCTGACTATTTCCATGACTGCGCGGCTCCTGCCAAGAGGCGCACCGGCAGACCAGCTTTTTTAAGGTTTTCTAAATGCCCATTATCACTTAAAAGTAGTTTCATCCGTGTAGTCGATGACCTAGGGTTTACCTATCTCGCCTCCCGGTCTACATCTAGAACATCCGAAGGCAGAACAGCTTACAACAAAATGGCAAAGGAAACCAAGAGAATCATATATAGGTCAAAATTCGAGCACGACCAGCAGATCAGCAGAAAGCTGGCTGCATGCCCGCATGGCAGCAGGCAATTCTGGTCGCTTGCGGGCTCAACAGGTCGCAATTTCTGCAAATCCCGTCTGCCACCTCTCACCAGACCTGACGGCTCACTAGCAAACACCGCCAGCGAAAAGGCAAACTTATTAGGTAAAATGTTTGTGGATAACTCAACCCTTGATGACCAAGGTGCTGTCCTGACGTCGGTTCCTCACTGCGGTTTTCGTATGAAAAAGCTGAGGATCCGGCATCGGAAAGTACTCCATGTTTTACGAGGGCTTGATGTTAATAATGCTAGTGGGCCTGACGGAATACCGGCCCTGGTACTGCAGAGGTGCGCTGCAGAAATAGCTCCTATTTTGACGAAGCTTTTTAAAATGTCCCTGAAGACTGGCTCTGTGCCCTCTGGTTGGAAAAAAACGGTTATCCATCCTATTCCAAAGAAGGGTGACCGCTCCCACCCAGCCAACTACCGCCCCATAGCGATCACATCAGTTCTGTCTAAGGTGATGGAACGTGTGATCAACGACAAACTGCTCACATACCTCGAGAAGAACAAAATTATTAACGACCGTCAATACGGATTCCGGCGGAACCGCTCGTGCGGTGATCTTCTCGCGTATGTGACGCATATTTGGGGGCGGTGCCTGGAACGTTTCGGTGAGACCCAAACGGTTGCACTGGACATTTCCAAGGCCTTTGACTGGGTTTGGCACCAAGGACTTGTCAACAAACTGCCTTCTTACGGACTTCCCGCATACTTGTGTACGTGGATTGCCGACTTTTTGAGGGAGAGGTCGATTCAGACGGTAGCCGATGGTTTCACCTCTTCCTCACACTCGAAAAATGCTGGCGTCCCACAGGGATCGGTTCTGTGGCCGACTTTGTTTTTGTTGCGCATCAACGACCTTTTGTCATGCGCACCAATTCACTGTACGCGGATGACAGTACAGTCCATGATAGCTTTTTGTTTGACAAGCCCCCAAAGGGCTCACAAACTCTAACGGCTCGGAGGGCTTTGAAGCAAAGAATGGACGGTTACCTCGATAGTGTTTTCTCTTGGGGTAAAAATAATCTCATTGAATTTAATGTTTCAAAGACCCAATCTTGTCTGATTACGTCTAAAAGGGATCGAAATGAAAATCTAGTATCTTTCAACAGAAGCAATCTTCCGAACAGGCCCTCCATTGATATGCTTGGTGTAACCCTAGGTGACCAGCTCAGGTATGGGGGCTCCATCGAAGCCAGAGTAAAGTTAGCCTCGCAAAAACTGGGCATACTATACAGGGCCTGCAGATACACAACTGCTAACCCTGTACAAATCACAAGTGAGCCCCATGGTTGAATTTGGCAGCCACCTCTGGTCTGGAGCTACAAAATACCTGAAAAATACCCTCGACTCTGTGCAGAAACGGGCGGTCCGTTTAATAGATTCTCCCACCTTAACAGACGGATTGCAATCTTTAGAGCACAGGCGTCGGGTGGGAATGCTATCCTTGTTCTTGTTCTACCGGTATTACAATGAAAGATGCTCCGAGGAACTTGCATCATTGATCCCTTCGGCACTGGTGCATAGTCGGGAAACACGCCAAATGCGTGCCCAACATTTGTACACGGTTGACATTTGTCACATGAGAACGGGTCATTTCTTCGACTCGTTCTTGTGTTTAACAGCTCGGCTGTGGAATGATTTGCCGGCCTCTTTGTTTCCTCCTTCCTACAAGATGGGTCTCTTCAAGACCAATGTTCATTCCTTCCTCTCCTCAAAAAGACCCTCCACACAGCATCCCAAATGACATAGGGCCTCCTGTGTGGAGTTAATGTAAAAAATAAAATAAAAACAACTTTGAATGCACATCACAAACTTTGCAACAAAGGCGAGCAATAGCTGATTTGAGATTTATACACAAAATTTTAAATAATAACATTGACTGCACTGAACTTCTTTCCCCTGTTAATTTTAACATACCCTTAAGAAGTACAAGCCGTACAGAATTATTCCACATGTTTAATTAGAACACAAATGCAGCAAGTAATTCGTCAATCAATCATGCTCTTCATATGTTCAATAATGTTTATCTAAATTCTAACATCGACATTTTCTCCAATTCACTGCCTAAATTTAAAAACAGCATCATGTCAATAATATTATTTATTTAATATACACAGTATAAATATACCATAAACACCGATTTAAATTAACTTAAGAAGTAACACCAGAGATATAATTACAATCTATAACATTGGTTCCCAACCTTTTTATGACCAGGGACCACATTGCCTTAATTATTGTTAACAGGGACCACAAGGTTAAAAATAAACTGAATCGATCAAAAAATAATCTTTAATCGAAACGTTTAACATTAGTAAGTTTTAGTAAAATTAAAAAGTACCATAAGTTAAAAGTGTTGTAATTGAAAACATATTATTTTTAATAGATAAAATTATCTATTAAAAATTATACAGGAACTATAATTTTTTTTTAAAGTTGCTGTATATAGGTTCTGATGACATCAGGGCTGATGCCCGCCAGGTGATGGTTATCGTACTTAGCATGCTATAACTCATCGGTGACCAACTCAGAATGAAACCAACTCAGAAGCACCTCAGAAAGGTCATTAAGAGTAATGATAATATATATTTTTTTAAATGGTTAAATAGGTTAAGTTAGGTTATGGTTACCGGTAGTGGCGTAGCGAGGGGGGCGGACTGCCCCGGGTGCCACCTGAAGGGGGGTGCCACTCGACCAACATATTGCATACACGTCACCAAGATATTGCATACAGATGAACACGGTCAACATACATGAAGATGAGCAAATGAACAAACGTGTCAACAAACATATGGATTATGAGATCAATATTCATGAAGATGAGCAAATGAACAAACGTAGTCAACAAACATGAGGATTATGAGATCAACAAACATGAAGCTGAGCAAACACGAATTCCTAGAGAGTAGGAATGTAAATAAACTACTTTGTATTTAAATATTCATTCTTAAAAATGTTATTAAATTAAAATAAATAAATAAAATTCTTACGAAAAGACAGCACTCTAGCAATATTAAATCTCATTAATTAATATCACTTACCCCAAAAGCCACAATTCGAAAATCAATAGAGGGTGTCCAATAGAAGTTATGAAACTTTTGACTGCAGAATGTTTTTACTTTTACCATAATAATTGTCTGTACTTAATATTTATACGTTAAAAGATCTATCCAAATTTGCTTCAGAGATCGGATTGATCTAATTTTCCAAACAGAACAATGCAGTGGTACACTGGACGGCGCTGCAGACCTGTTACCTTACTTTAGCGGTATTCACTTTTCTGCGCAGGGTCTTATAGCACTCGGTGGACTCCTTACCAATAGTCCAGTCAACGAAGGAGATGTAGAGTATGTGAGCAGGAACTATGAAGTCGAAATTAGCTTTTTGAATTTCTCAAGTTAACTTAGGGGAGGGGTGACACTACGCCCCGGGGTGTGACCCCGGGTGCCACCCATGCTAGCTACGCCACTGCTTACCGGCTATTTCGAAATTATTCTTTCATAGCTTTTAGTGACCTTTCTGAGGTGTTTCTGAGTTGGTTTCATTCTGTGTTGACATGGAACCAACTCATCACTAAAAGTCGAGCAAATGTTCCATCTTGGTTTCACCGCATGTTTTGAGGACACTAGGAGAAATAACCGTTCACTTGCCACTCGTCGTAGTCGCAATTCCTGCTACAACGTCGCCGAGCGCAGTCGTGCGTGTTGAATTTCGTTCGATTTGTGATAATTTGAAAACGCCGACGGTGGTGGATGCCCTAATTTTTACCCAATTTTGCTGACACAATCAATTATTTAAAAAAAAGAATTTGCCATCTTTAATTGTTTATGTCAGAAAACATACGTTTTTTTTAATTAGGAACATTTTTCCAGATAAATAATCTTACATTTCGAACATGTTCACATCACGCATAAATAATCCATCAGGCCTCGACCATATTTTGTCAGTAAATTAGAATATTTCCGCTTTGCAATAAAATCCATATAAATGGAATGTTTGAAAACGTATCTGAAAACTAAAAACTGTTTTTGAAAGGTGTTGAAATACGCTTCCAATTATTAGAAATAACTACGTAATATTTTCAACTAAAATTACTGAACGAAAAAATAAATAAAAAAACACACATATTTTTTTAGACAAATGAATTATAATCGTTTTCATCACCTCACTTTTTGTCTTTTCATGTGGATTAGTTAATCATGTGAATCCCCATTATTAACCGGCGCGCGTTCATTCAAAGTTTAAAATCTTTTGCGGACCATATTCTAGCTCTCGCGGACCACTAGTTGGGAAACCCTGATCTATAGTATAACTAAAATTAATATTGATTAAAAAAATTGGATAGAATAACCCTCCTGTACCTACCTTCCGTGCAGTTAAAAAGATCTGCCACATCTGCATATCTATTAGTAACTTCATGTAACCTAGGTACAAGCGAGTGTTTCGTGTACTCAGTCCTGTTATTGTTGTATTTAAACAGGATTTTAGAACGAGTGGTTCTCGTGGGAATATGAAATTCAATGAGCTTAGTTAAATCAGGTCTATCTATTCTACCATTCACAATTTTGAACATAAATATTAAGTCAGATAAATTATAATCCTTCGATCTAAGAGTTAATAAATTTAATTCTTTCATCAAGTAATTGTCGTTTATGTTTTCAACGGGAATACCGAGTTTAAAATTAATGGGTCTTAGAAATTTATGTTGAATTTTTTCAATTGAATCTGAATGTATTTTAAAATGGGAGGACTAGAGCGAGGAGTTATGTTCGACTTGACTACGTACTAAGGATTATACAAAAAATTTTGTGTTCGTAAAACCTCTGGAATTTCGAAGAATGAAGCCAAGCATTTTCATTCCTTTATTACTGATTGTGTTTATATGGGATATTTAAATTTAGAGTAAAAAATTATTCCCAGGTCACCCCCCCCCCCCCCCCGCGGGGCGTGGTGTCACCCTCTTCCCTATTAAAGTTTAAATTAAAGACTGAAAAAGAACAGACCGTGTTCATGTATACAATACTTTACAATACCCGGGGCGGACTGCCCCCCCCCATCCCCCCCTCTCTACGCCACTGTTCATAGGGATGAATAATTGGATGACTTATTCTGTAAAATCTTATGGAATGACACTTATTTATGTTGAGAAAAAGTTTGTTCAGAGAACACCAATTAATTAACTTGTTTAAATTATTTTGTTGACACATACAATCTTCGGCGGTTTTAATTATTTTAAATATTTTCAAATCATCTGCAAAATTTTATATGAGAGATCCAAGTGGTGTGCGGTTCAAAGAGGTCGCTTCTAGAAAGCTCTTGCCTCCTTTTTTTCAAATAAATTGGTTTTATTTATATATGGGTTTTATTCAAGCTACATATCTGAAAGTTGTCACACACACGCGCAATTACAGTAGGGCCTCGCTAATCCGGATAGGGAAAACAAGACCCCTTCCGAATTATCGAGGCGTCCGGATTATAGTATGCAATTTTTTAATAGGAAAAAAACACATTTTTAACTTGGGTTTCATTTATTAAAGTAAAAAAATAAAGCCAATTTAGACAAGAATATGTATGTACTTACAAATGTACTTATACAAAATTCAAACATGTAAGAAATTTGGGCACTTAACATTAAAAAAAAACAAACTAAAAGTTAATTAACGAGTGACAGCAATTGATTGAATATTGGCACTTTTTGACCCGCACGCACTCGTCCGGATTACACCGTGCACCGAAGTAACGGGGGTCCGGATTAGCGAGGCTCTACTGTATCTGCACAACCTGCCACATTTCGCGAAATAATTTTATTTCTATTAGAAAAAAAGTTACGTTAATTAAACGTCTTAAAATAATCTATTTCTTTGTTCGAAATATTCAAACACAAGAAGAAACGTGGAAGCGTCGTGAAATCTTAAGGTTGAAAGGTCGTTAATGCGGTTTTAATCTTCATCGCCGTACGGTTTGAGTGTGTTTCGATGTGACAACAGAAGAAAAAAGTTCAAGTGTCATAACGGAACGCGTTTAAAAGTGATCTCTGAACTGTTCAACCCCCTGCGCCAAACAAGATGGGAAACTAAGATGAGAGTTCCAATTTTATTATTAATTTTTAATCAAAATATTACACGCTTTTGTGTAAACATACCAAATACCTATAACATTTAATATTATTTCATCATTATTTTATGTAATCACATTTATTAAATTATATTATCAACAAATTTTATTACATTCATTTTACTAACCATTGTGTCGAGGAATCCATTTTAATATTATTCATCCTAAATGACAGAAATTGTAACATAACATCATTTGTATTACAAGTAACCACATAATCATACGTAAAGAGTAGGCATCGCCGAGACAGCAGAAGATAAGATTTTTTCATTTTTAAGTTACACAATATTTATTACTTTGAGAGTTATCGAATACTGTTGATTTACCTACAATATTACTTCGCGTACACTTGAAGTAATTAATGATTTTGGGATATACACTGCACACCAAAAGGAATGGTAAAGGTTGTTTATGTTAACATAATATTTTGTAGCATTCAAAAGCAGTCTCACATCAACAAAAGGAATGCCATCCACAGATAAATGTTTACGTATTTTGATTTCAGTCAGTTTTTGCTCATTACGTTTAGGAGGAACGTCCACTTGTTTGTGCAAGTATTTGTTTAGATAAGATATTTTAATTTATTGGTGTGAGTGGGGTGGGGTTGCTTGCCGAAACGAAGTGGTGTGATGGTCCATCTGCAGGTGGGTTGATTGGCGGGATCCAGGAGGAGTCCAGAAGAGCCAAGCTTGGGTGGTAATGAGAGGTAAGAGGATAAGAAGATCCAAGAAGAGACAAGGTTAGCCAAGAAGGAAGGATAAGATGCAAGAAGTTGCAGGAAGAGCCAAATCAAGCCAAGAAGAGGCAAGAACAGACAAAAAGAGACTAAATGATAAGAGAAGACACAAAACGAGACAAGAGGAGCCAAGAGGAGTCAAGAAAAGACTGGAAGAATCTAGAAGAGACAAAAATTGACAAGGAGGAGATAGAGGAAGAGCCAAGAGGAGGCAGGACGAGCCAAGAAGGGGCGAGAAGATGCAAGAACAGGCAAGAAGAGGCAAGTAGATCCAATAAGAGACAAGAAGAGCTGTGAAGAGACGAGAAGACCCAAGATAAAACTAGAAGAGACGAGAAGAGCCAAGAAGAGGCAAGAAGAGACAGAGACGAGAAGAGATGAGAGAAAAGAAGACTCAAGAAGAGACGAGAAGATTCAAGAGGAGGCAGAAAAAGATGGAACGAGCCAAGGAGGGGCAAGAGGATCTAGGAAGAGGCAAGAAGATCCAAGAAGAGATGATAAGATCCCAGAAGAGAAAAGAATAAATATGAAGAGACAAGAAAAGCTATGAATAGCAGCATGAAAACAAGCCATGAAAACATTAAAATAATGGGAAGCTGGAAACGAGAAGCAACAAGCAGCGGGAGGCAACAACCAAAAATACATATATACCCGGGAAGATGAAAGCGGGAAGCAATAAGCTGGAAGCGAGAAGAAACCGGAAGCAAAATAAGCGGAAGGCAAGAAACGAAAACCATAACTCAATCATTTCCTTTATTCCTGCCCATCCTATATTCCAATATTGGCTTATTAGGTTGCCATGTATACCGGTCAATTAAACTCCAACCTCCTTCCCATCCCTCGAGCATGTGTTCCAGTCCTAAACAAAACAGTGCCCCCTGGTGTACCGGTCTCACTGGGACAGGAATGCTCCTGGCTGGGGTGGTACAATCGTATCGTATCATCTGTAAAATTTTACATCATTTACATCTTTACCAAATATATCAAAAATATCGTTTATTAACAGTAAATTGGATGACTGACCACATTTTGAACTTAATGGATGAGAGACGTAAACACAAACATAATGAGACACAATATAAAAACTTACAAAGAACGATTAGACGTGAAATTAAAAAGGCCAAAGAAGAATGGATGAAGTCACAGTGTGAAGAACTAGAGTCGTAGTCACAATGCATTCAAACTTCACAAAAAATTGAAGGAAATTATGGGCACTTCTAGAAGAATTACTCCATCATGTTTAGTTGACGATTCCAATAAATTAATATTGGATGAAAAAGATATTTTACAAACATGGGAAAAGTATATTCATAATACATTCAAATATATTAGACCTGATATTAATATTCCTAATGATAAATTAGGAATATTAATATTAATTGTTTCCAAACACAATAATGATATGTTACGTGTTGTAGTTCATAGATGGCACTGTTTCTAAACACAAAAATGATGTTTTTCATTTTATAATTCATAGATGGCACTGTTTCCAAACACAATATTGATGTGTTTCATATTGTAGTTCATAATGACTCTGTTTCCAAATACAATAACAATGTGTTTCATATTATAGTTCATAGATGGCATTATTTCCAGATAAAAGAACGCAAGAGCATCGAGGAGGAGCACAAGGCGGCGGACGAGTCGTACCGGAGAGCGACCACAGCGCGGGACCAGAGGGCGCTGCAGCTGGAGAGTATCGAGAGGGAGTGTCGACAGAAACTGGAAGCTGCTAATGCAGCCTTCAATAAGGCGCTGGTAAACCAAATATTATCTTATCTTTTCAAATATTTAGTAAATTGTTCAGCAATAAAATGGTTCCATGATAAAATAGAGCAGTAACAGAACAAAACATTGAAAAAAAAACCTAACCTAATCTGATCTAAACTATTATTTTACCACTTTTTTTTTTTTTTTTACATTAACTCCACACAGGAGGCCCTGAGGAAAATAATTTCCCTCAGGGCCTATGTCATCTGGTATGCTGTGTGGAGGATCTTTTTGAGGAGAGGAAGGAATGAACATTGGTCTTGATAAGACCCAAGTTATAGGAAGGAGGAAACACAGAGGCTGGCAAATCATTCCACAGCCGAGCTGTTGAACACAAGAATGAGTCAAAGAAACGACCCGTTCTCATGTGACAAATGTCAACCGTGTACAAATGTTGGGCACGCGTTTGGCGTGTTTCCCGACTGTGCACCGGTGCCGAAGGGATCAATGATGCTAGTTCCTCGGAGCATCTTCCATTGTAATACCGGTAGAACAAGGATAGCATTCCCACCCGACGCCTGTGCTCTAAAGATTGCAATCCGTCTGTTAAGATAGGAGAATCTATTAAACGGACCGCCCATTTCTGCACAGAGTCGAGGGTATTTTTCAGGTATTTTGGAGCTCCAGACCAGAGGTGGCTGCAAAATTCAACCGTGGGGCGCACTTGTGATTTGTACAGGGTTAGCAGTTGTGTACTATTAAAGTATCTGCAGGCCCTGTACAGTACGCCCAGTTTTTGCGAGGCTAACTTTACTCTGGCTTCGATGGAGCCCCCATACCTGAGCTGGTCACTTAGGGTTACACCAAGCATATCAATGGAGGGCCTGTTCAGATGATTGCTTCCGTTGAAGGATACTAAATACACATTATTATGCACGAATGATTGATGCCTTCAGATTATTTTGAAAGAGCATTAATGTCACAAAGAGTGCCGGGCAACACCAGTGGCGGTTTGCGGGGTTGAAAAGTGGAGAGGCACAAACCTTTTTTTAAAGTAACTAACATTTTACCTAACCTATAAAAGCAAACGATAGAACAATTACTTATGTCAAACTATATTACTAGCAAAATAGACCGTCAACTGCAAATTCGCTCTACTAAATTAATACAAATAGCCGTCCGTGCTCCATAGGTTCCTACTGTCGCATACTAACACAAAACTAAACTAAATTTGGATGCTACAGAGAATCTCAAATGATCAGTTCTACTTCAGAAGTGATTTGTTTTTGAGGCGAGCCTCAAACTGAACCACATGCGACCGCAACGGCTACCAATCATTTCGGTTTCATGTGACTTGCCCATTCCCCTCCGCCTACATAATGCAGGGTGAGGCAAAAGATATGCCCGGGTTTTAAAAATCCATTGCTCCGCCTGTGGAGGGGGTAGGGTATTGGGCAGGGTCTCATCGTTACCCCTACACTTTACCGTTTTCAGTACGCATCATGGTTTCGACCGGTGAACATAATGGCTTCGCCATGGCAACTTTTTTTACAAACCGGCATTCTGTCATTGCGATGCAGAGAGCCATGCGCTTGCGTTTCAACATTCCGCGCAACGCTTCGGTCCCTGATGGAAAGACAATCAGACGTTGGGTTCGTGCTTTGGAAGAAACTCAATCCAAGTCAATGCCTCATGTAGTTGGAAGACCCAGAACTGCAACAATACCCGAAAATGTAGCGTTAATGAGGGCAGCAGTCGAACAGTCACCAGGGCGCTCTACTCAGAGGCATGCAGTTGCATTGGGAATGTCTAATCGTTCTGTTAGGAGGATTTTGCATATTGATTAGTCGTTCCACCTCTACAAGATCTTGCTCGCTCAGGAAATTACACCCCTTGATTATGTAAACCACCTCAATCTTTGTCAAGAAATGCTCAACCGAATCCCTGAAACTTCAACTTTTTGGAGCACTAACGAGGTCCATTTCCACCTTTCTGGTGCTGTTAACAAACAAAATTTTCGGTACTGGTCCGACATCAATCCACAGGAACTCCATGAGAGGCCTCTCACTCACCAAAAGTCACTGTTTGGTGCACAATATCCAAATTTGGGATCATTGGGCTTTACTTTTTTGAGGAAAATGACCGTATTGTGGAAGTTACAGCACAATGCTTTGTTTTCATGCTGGAAAATTTTTTTGAGCCTAGATTACAGGAGTTGAGTGATTTTTTATTTTTTTTACATGAGCTCCACACAGGAGGCCTTGAGGAAAAAAAATTCCCTCAGGGCCTATGTCATCTTTTACGATGCTGTGTTGAGGGTTTTTTGAGGAAAGGAAGGAGAGGAGAGTTCTGGGAAGGAAAAGGGTTTAAGGGGTGGGTAGGAATCTGGGGTTTAGTGTGTCCTGGTCATCCGCCTCCAAGACCTAGACAAACCTCGCCCCATGAACCCGGGCACCTCTGCTAAATCACCAAACGTAGCGAACCACTTGGGGTGACCTATGGCAGAGGTGTTGCTTATCCAATAAAGGTTCCCGGAGCGGCGGTACCCATTCCCGCCTCCCAAATTGTAAATTGTCCTCCAAATCAATTTGTAGGACATGTGGTTCCAGCAAGATGGCGCTAGGGCGCAAACAGCCCGCATTTCTATGGCAAAATTGAGACACATGTTACCTACTTGTCTCGTCTCTCTGGGTGACGTGAAGTGGCCCGCATGCTCGCTTATTTGAGCATGTGTGACTTTTTCCTGTGGGGGTACTTCAAGGAAAAAGTTTTCAAGCACTGCTCCCTTACCATGCAAGAACTGAAAACCTGAATTATCGAGGAGGTGAAAGCCATTCCGCTTGAGATGTGCCAAAATACTGCCAGAAGCTTCAGAAATCGACTACAACATTGTACCTCTGCTAAAAGCCGCCATCTTACAGAATATGTATAAAGACAACCAATCCTGGTGAAATATGAAAATATGCATGGGTAGTATTTAAACTGAGGTAACTTTAAGACATTTACAATTTATAAATTGGTAACATTTAAATAAAAGTTATATAATTTATTTTGTAAGTATGGATATGTGTATCTTGTGTCTTTTTCTCCTTTTCCTCTCTATTTTTTTGAGGAGGCACAACCTCCCCTCCCTCGAAGCATGAACCGCCGCTGGTGCACACCCATAATTCTAATGTATAGCAGAAATGCAGAGAAATGGTCAAACCATCATGGTCAAATCTGTCTGGTCCCTGGCTCAACTGATGAACTAGAAAATCCTATCTATAATAAGGGTGCCTCACAAGCTAAGTGAACCATGTCCAAAAATATTGTGTTTAAGATCATTGCATGAAAGATGTACGAAAAGCTTTAATTTGTTAACCAAATTCTCACTGACTAGTTTCGCCGCTGGAGGTGATTGTTTGGAGCTGCCACAACAATTGCATTTCCTTCCCTGTGACGATAGGAAAGAAATCATGAATCAAGTCTGCTAAAGAGAGTCTTTATTCTAAATAAAGACAGGGGAAAGAAGGTGTTACTAATCAAGAACAATTCACAACAGAAATATTACATATGTTGTAGGCAGACGAGCGCAGACAACGTGACACCACCCGCCACGAGCACGAGCAGCAGGACAATAAGGCAGAGATCTACAACAACCTGACTTCCGGTATGCTGGCCGAGGCTCACCTGGCTGCAGCCAGCGCCCTGGGGCCCACGCGCAAGGTGGGCGCCATGTACAAGGGCATGACGCAGGCGGACAAGGACCGCATCAGGAAGACGCAGCAAGAGCAGATCATACAGAATAAGGTGTTTCTATCTCATCTCATTTTCTTCCTCTTGTCCTATTTAGGTTGGGACTCATCGCCCTTAACAAAGTGTTCCTGTCCTGCACTACTTCGAGGGCCTCCATCCATAATGGGTCCGATTTTTCGGCAGGCAGATGCTTCTCCCAACTTTTCCTTGGGCAACCTATTGGACAGCTTTCCTCTAAAATCGGACTCAATGTATTCAGTAGAAGTTGGTTTTCTGACATTCCTAATATTATGTAAGTGACTGAGGCAGTAGGAGTTTGATGTTGTCCATCTCAGACCGCCGAGCTTTTTTAATCGATAAAATGTTTAAGTTAATGGTTCATCTACCAATGTAGTGGCAGGCCGTCAGTTAAGTGATGTTGCTGTAGTGCCAAGCCGATGTCGGCCGAGTACAATCATCTTCGACTAATTAGTTATTTTTTAAATACTGTATTCACTGGAAACAATGCCTCAAAGATTTCAAGCCAACATTTTCACTTTGCAACCCCATCTTTGTATAAATGAATAGGTACGTCCCAAAGAGGAGGGCGAAGATGTTCCTCATGCAGTTGGTTTCATGGCAGTTGATCCCCCAACAGTCGGCCCCCCGGCGTAATTGTGTTCAATATGCCATCGGTTTAGAGAAAATATGGTATACCTAATACCTACTTACACAAAATATAACCAGAGAGGATGTACCACCTAATCAAAAAGTACAAAACATGTGTTCATTCAAATGCATCAAGGAAAAACTACTTGTCTATATATTTTATAAACTAGCACGCATAAGTACAAAAAATCTACACAGTAAATAAATGTGGTTAATATTCATACCAACTTATTATTATAGAAATTTACAAAGTCGATTTTAGACAGTAGCATAGCTAGGGGGGGCGGCCCGCCCCGGGTGTCACCCTCCAAGAGCATGTGTAGTGTAGCTCTATGGCTCCCTGTGGAGTGCCCCGAAACTGTAGAATTTTGTGTCTAACGGTCTTTTTATAGGCGAAAGAAGCCTATATGTATGGAGAAATTCAAAGTTAACTTTAATGGGGGGGGAGGGGGTGACACCATGTTATCCGCCCATGCTAACTACGCCACTGATTTTGGGTGTGAAGTTGGTAAATAATGGACAAAAATTAAAATTTTAAAATAAATATCATTTCGCGGGGCCAACTGTCAGGTCACCGTACCTTGGAAATAACCCGCTCTGTCAATATTTATTTTATAAGACAGTGTGTACGCACTCCCATCAGTTTACGTGATCGGCGCCAGACTGAACGCATAGTAAGCACATCAGATGACCGACGGCGTTGTGCTGATGAGCCGGTCTGATAATCCTCATACATGGCGCACATAGGCTCACACGCGACTGACCGTCAGCGTTGCATTACAGATCTTCATTATTTCGCCTACCTATACCGTATGCTACCGATGTATGCGACCGACGTGCTTAACCGCTTGTGCGCCGACTTTGCCTATTGACATGATAAAATTTATATCAGCTGAACACCGGCCTTGTCTCTCGGTAAAGGTAAAAACATAATTTCTTTTTGGTGATTTTTTTCCTCAAAAAATGTTACTAGCATACTAAAAAAAATCGTATTTGATTGGCATCAAATTAAAAAAAAACAGATAAGATTTCTTCCCTTTCGTTTTGCGTATTAGCACTCAAAGTTTCTATTGCGTCATTCGTCAGTTTCAACGCAGAGCATGGTTCGTACCTATTGTTTCTAGTGTTTTATTCAGCGATATACATAATTGTTCAAATTCTGTGAAACCGGTTCTTATTTTACTTGGAAAATATGATAATACTTCAAGAATGTTTTCATATTTCTTTATTATATAATTTTTCATAACCCGATAGAGAAAAAATCATTTCCCTGAATATAAACAGTTATTCTGGGAAAACTATGTATCATAGATGATTATAAACAATGTTAATAATGTGTTATTAACACGGTTAAACGTAATATGGTACAATTGACAAAATATCATTTTGGAAAAAACAAGAATAAAAATAGAATCAGACAAAATAGAATCAGCTGACGCACAATGCGTGGAGCAAAAATTTACCGTCTGCACACAATGGAGTTTAGTTTTGTGGAGCTTGATATTCCAAAGGATAATATATCAGCTTTTGTGGTCTTCAAATTAGATCTATACAGTAGATTGATTGTATGCTGGTCTGCCTAATGTACAATTGAACAAACTGCGAGGGGTGTTCTACACAACATATGCAATGCCAACCTAACAGAAACTGCCATACCACTCCTCTTCTAATTGATCAAACTTTTACATATTCCATTTAATTGGCCCTAAATTGACAACATATGCCCTACTGTTATATCGGACATACAGAGCCAAATATGTTTTGTGTCATTCAAACGATGACATGTAGTTCTCAAATTTTTAGGATGTCGTTAATATTTTTTGGTAAAATCATTTTCATATCTGTGTAATGTAAATAAGATACTATATTATCATTTATATTAATCCTCAAGCCACATCCTCAATGTGAGACTGATGTAATTAATATTAACAATTTTCGACCTTATCAGACAGTTAAAAATAATGTTCTCCTTTGTTCAACACTGTGAGGAGATAAGGATGATCACCCCTATTAAAATAATTACTCCTATTGAACACATGTGCAGGGCCGGATTAAACATGTCGGGGCCCCTAGGCAATGCACGTCTCGGGGCCCCTTTACCAATGGCGGACTAACGGGGGGGGGGGGGGGTAGTTTAGCGGGTTTAAATGTAAAAAAATATAAATATATATATAAATTATATATAAAGGGGCGGGGGGGGGATTCATTCAAGTTTACCGCCCAGGGTCTCTGGCGGGCTTTGTCCGCCACTGCACTTTACTCTTTTGGAACTTCCAAAATATTTTTTTTCTACCAAAACGTATTTTTATTTATAATTAATCTATTCTTTTACTACATTAAAAAAAGGTACGCCATCACCCCATTCAATAAAAAAACGAATTCAATACAACAAAAGACAATAACCCTTTATTGCACATAAAAGGACGCATACATAGAAATAAAATTATATATTTAAAAAAAAAACATTACAATGAGCCGTCTTGTCACTAAAGTGATCTGTTCCAGACAACCTTTTCCAAAGAATTTTAGCAAGCAGATAGGTAGTGCAAACTGAAGCTTGTACAACATTTATATTTTAAATATATATGACAAAACAAATGAAGGTATTAACCACACACGGCACCTTCAATCACTTCAGATACTAAGTAATGTTGCAACAAATAGAAGGAAGGAAAAGTATAATACAACTATGTTAATATATTTATTTTAATTATAAACTTTTTATTTATTATTTGTGAGTGATGTGAACATTAGTTATTTATTGGGTAATTATAATAATTTGTTGTTTTCTTCAATGCGTGTACCTAATGTTATCAACCTTTAAATGTTCCTAATAAAAAAAATTAAAAATTAAAAAAACATCTTGACAGCTGACTTTTTCCGAAACTTCGTTGCTCACTAATTGAAACAAGTCATTTTTTCTCGGGACGCGGGGCCCCTAGCCGACGCGGGGCCCCTAGGCAGTTGCCTACTCTGCCTTGGGGATAATCCGGTACTGCACATGTGGGAAATTTAATGTATAATTTTTGTCCAATAAATAGAGAATGGTACAAACAGGCATTCCTCATCCGGTAGTTTTTGAGAAAAGTAATACATTGTTTAATTTAATTGACTAAATTTCTACTGCCCTTACAAAACTTTCCTTACAAGCTGGACCCTACCTGAACAACTCACTACCTGAACAACTCACTACCTGAACAACTCACTACCTGAACAACTCAAGGTGTCCACGTGTGCCGGTCCTCTCTTGAATTTATAGTATTTGTGGGGGGCTCCACTAACTTGTCCCGTACAGTCCCATCAGTTTTTTTTTTATCTAATCAAAACAGGTCACTAATAATGTGATTCAACAACACTAATGATGCTTGCACTCTTCCACAGGCCAAGCGCGAAGCAGAACAACTGCTGCACTGTCACTGGGAAGATCTTTCCAACAGTATCTTGAAGAATGTTTACATCAAGGACTGTGATGAAAAAAGACGAATGAAGTAAGAATTTTGTTCCGTTTTTACTAGACTATAATTCAGACGGCATCCGTGGTCCGCGATAGCGATCCGGAGGTCATGAGTTCAATTCCCGGTTTGAGCAAGTAAATTTTATTTTTTCTTCTTCAAACGTTGCAAATACACTTTGTGGCGTCATTTTTAGTTAAATGAAAACAAGCAACTTTGTAAAAACACAAAGTTTGTGGTTTAACAAAGCTATTTGTTTTCATAAAATTTTGTTTTGATCAATTTGTGTTATTTCACAATTTAATCATTTAAAAATAATAAAAGGTATATTTGCAGCATGTTCCAGAGTAGAAAATGCTGAGTAGTATTGCCCTGGTTTAAGACCACTATTCAGAATTTAAACTTTGCTGGAAATAGCTTTATCAATGTTTGGTGATTAGATCTGAATAGTCAGTAATTTCCCCACCTTCATCGTGCCCATCTCCTTCCACTCCCCAATACCCCAATTGGGGCTGCCATAGTCTCACTGCCTGCAGGCGGTTGGGACTCTTGTGCGGAATACATAATAAAAAATAAAAAATAGCAGATACTCTTTTTTTTAAATAAATACCTACTGCACGAGAGTTCCAACTGCTCCCAATCATCTCCTAGCCAATAAGTCTATGGCATCACCAATAGGGGAAGGAGATAGGGTAGAGGAAGGTAGGATAAGTTTCTGGCTAGTCCGATCCGGTCACCAATCATTATTTCAAGAAGCGTTTCAATTCTGAATGGTGATCTTTCACCTGGACAAAACTGATAATATCTTCCACTCCGGAGCGTGCTGCAAATATTCTGTATTTTATTCCGAATGATTTAATTCTATTAACTATAATAGTACTCAATAGGCCACTTGCATCACTTTTTTTTTTAATTCCGGTTTAGGCAAATATTCTAAGAGATTCTGCATTTTTTTTTTTTTAATAAATCAGTGTGGAATTTTACAAAATTAATAGGAACATTTTCGGAGACGGGACATTTTCATGTAGTGACACCACGGGCCCAAATAATGGATTTATTTATTTAAAAATAAATGTACGACCTCCGTAGTCCAGTGGGTAAGACTCTTGACTCACAATCCGGAGGTCGCGGGTTCGAACCCGGCATGTGCAAATAAATTTTATTTGATTAATTTGTGTTATTTCACAATTAATTCATTTAAAATAATATATAGTATGTTTGCGGCATGTTCCAGAGTGGAAGATACTAACATTATCGCCCTGGTGTAAGACCACCATTCAGAATTGAAACGTTGCTTGAAAATGGCTTTAGCCGTGTTTGGTGACCAGATCTGAATAGCCAGGTACTTCCCAACCTTCCTCTTCCCCAACTCCTTCCCCTCCCCACTACCTTCAGCCTCACAACATACCCCAATTGGGGATGCCATAGTCTCACTGGCTCCAGGCGGGAGCAGTTGAGATTCTTGTGCGGCATTCACTGTAAAAAAAAAAAAAAATACATTTCTAAAAAATTTTACTAACTTTTTCGTAATCTTAGTAAAAAAATCTATCCACACGATTTTTTCCAAGTCGTTATGAAATCCATGTAAGTAGCCTATTGAGGACCTTCTAGAAATCACAAGTATGCCCTACTGTTGAGTTTAGCCACCTCTGGTCTGGGAGGGACACTTCTGATTAATTAGGGTCAACAGTTGTGCATTATTAAAGCACGTATCTGTGAACCCTGCATTCTGTACAGTACGCCCAGCTTCTGAGAGGCTTACTTAACTCTGGATTCGATGGAGCCCCCATGCCTGAGGTGGTCACTTAAGGTTACACCAAGCACCACTTTTTTGGTTAAATAATTGTTTCCATTAAAGGAGACTCGATTGTCATTTCGATCCCTAATCAGACATGATATTATGATTGGATTTTCGAAACATTAAATTTAACGAGGTTTATTGAGGTGTTCATTCACTGTCTCAAGACCACCGAGCCGTTAGAGTTTGTGTGTTTTTTGTGGGCTCAAAACTTCATCATGGACCACTGTAGTGACGTAACAATGAATTGGTGCACACAACAAAAGGTCAAATGTGAATTACCTTTATTACCTTTTTATGGAAATTTTTTTGTCGAAGGAATTAACAATTAACTTTGTGGTGTAACATTATATATTAAATGAAAAAACTCACTTTGTAAAACACCACTTTTTATTGGAATTAATATTTAACAGCCAACCAGGTTTCGCTTAGCTCAAGCTTCATCAGGGCTTATTATATCATTGGCTGTTCAATATTAATTCCAATAAAAAGTGGTGTTTTACAAAGTGTGTTTTTCATTTAATATATATTTTTTGTTTCAGAGAGAAGGCTCAGCAGATTGTGAAGGATAACGAGGAACTTTCGGTTCAGCAAGGCAGAAATAAGTTCTACCAGAACAGAGTCATGAACTCAAACCAACCTACTGATGAATTCTACCGCCAGTTCAACTCCTCCACAAGATAAATTCCTTTTTAAAACATTTTCAGCACAGCCATCAACTACTGCCTAAAATAAAGATAATCTTTACTTTAATCTTACACATATGACATGGCCAAATCAAAAAATTGTTTGAAATAAAGAATACAAAAATATAGAATAAATTATGAATAATAAAATTAAACTGTAGGAGATGAAGAGATAACCCGTCCAGCGAGTGTTGTGGTAGCATTGTGTGAACTCAATTTTTCCTTACTTACTTTAAAGACAAAATTTACATTAGCAACAACTTGCACACAAGCTGTTTTATGACATTAGTTGCATTGCTAGTTTCACATGTAAACATATAGTTTCATCATGCATGGACTAGTTGTATGCCACAAAATTAGAATCACACTAGCATGAAGTTAAATGCACCACTAGTGGTATGCAACTAATTGCATGGTGTAAAAAGGTGATGCAACTAGTGTTGCGAAAGCATTTTAGCTGAGCGGAGGTGTACATTCATTGTATGATAGTTTTAACATCAAAAATTACAATTCAACGCTGGAATGCTCAACACAGGATTAAAAAGAGGTTCACAAAATAGTTTTTATAACTTTCAAGAAGCTTCAATGTTGATGGTGCCATGGTTGCCATGATACTGAAGGTTGCACAACACTACATTTGCGCAATTTAAACCACTTATTGGTGTCATTCAATTATTTAGAACATGCATGCAACTAGTTGCGTATTGTAAAATCAATTTCTTTCAAATCAGTAGGTACAGATCACACTTCTTGGGAATGTGTTCAGTTTTTTTTTTACATTAACTCCATACAGGAGGCCCTGAGGAAAATACAAGAGTAAAATGACTGATGCCCTGGCCCAATGTTTTTGTTTCTGTCAAATGTTTTGTATAACATTTTGCCGCAGAAGACCGGCCTTAACACTTGCCTGAAATTGTACATTGCCATCCCTTTGAATTTCATAATCATGGTAATACAGTTTTGTATGGAATGTAGGCCTTTTTTCTTGTGTTATTCTTTATTCTATAGCTATGTAAAAATGCATATTCATGATCGACAGTTTTGCTCATCGAACAAGTTGATTTGAAATGTTCAACGCATCCACACACTTGAGCAGCTCGACACAAGATGCCGTAGATATCAACAAGACTCTTGTCAAATGTTGTCGGTGGCGTAAACATGAACTAAAGTTATATTTTTATCTGGCAACCACACCTACTATCATTATGTCACAGATAGAGACTTCCTTTTTTGCCAAGTTATATTTGTAGCACCGCAAATTTCTGTCGAATATCGAGCAAGAATTACGGAACCTAAATCTTTTTCGCATCGAACAAAAGAGCATCGAGAGAGACAATATACAAGTTGAGGCATGCTCAAAAAAGCATAAAACCATCGAGCATGTACGAGCCAGATGGTTTTAACTATACATTGCATAACTTTTAAAATTAATCTTGTATTTGTGTGTAAACTTGTTTTTGGTATTCTTAAATATACAAATTAAACCTGTAACACAATATTCATTGTAAAATATTTTAAAAGAAGAACAATCCATGAAAAATACTCAAAACATATGTAAGCGTAATAAGTAAGATTAAGAAAGGGACGCTCACATGGTTTGGTCAGGTAGAGGGAATGAATGAAGGAGTGTAAAGAGAATATATGATGTAAATATGAATGGTAGAAGAAGTCGAGGACGCCCGAGGAAAACGCATGATCAAGTGAATCAGATACTTGAGTTGAGCCATGTCAGGAGTCAGAATAATAGAAGAGTGTGTACGAGACGATGAACGAATGTGAATTAGGCAAGGAGTGTATGCCAAGACTGAGTTGTTTGGCGGTCTGTCCTCTCTGCCTACCCCTGCGGAATAGAGTAATGGTTAAGTTAGTTTTTGAAGTGAAACTTCTACAGCACGGCTGTGATTTGGAAACACGGAAAAGACAATTAGTCCACCTGTGACACATCAACTGCACTCATCGGCCGCTTTGATAATGATGTCACATTTTAAGGCTCCTATTGGTTGAGATATAAAACGAAAATTATGCGAGGTCTGCGCTCATTGCTCGCTTTGATTATGACCTCACTTTTCAAATATTGGTTGAGATTGTTTTGGTAAAGTTTCACTTCTACCCCGTGTAAACTGCACTCGAATTTTTTTTTTGTTGAATTCAAAACTTTATTCAAATTAAAATTTTACTTTAACTTCAAATTATGGTCAGTGTCAACTTTTCAAGAAATTAATAAAAGTTTAAGGGCTTACCGCTGACAGGTCCGATGTAATCTCTTTCTCATAAACAATGCTTGTAATAAAGAGGGAAGACAACGGAGCTGTCAGTGGCAGGACTATTATTATATTTTTTTACATTTAGCTCCACAGAGGGCCCGAGGAATTTTTTTCTGTCATTTTTGGGGATGCTGTGTGGAGCTTCTTCTTATGTAAAGGAAGGAGAGGAAGGTCTGGGAAGGAAAAGGTATGAGGGGTGGGTAAGAGAACATGGTTCAATGTGTTCAGGAGTGATAGTCGTGTGAATCCTTCCTTCCAACTGCAGTGCAAGGCCCTCAATCAATCTCTCACAATCTGGACCGCCACGCAGTGGATGGGCAAACGCACCTGCCACCAAGACCTAGACCTCACCTCACCCCATGAACCCAGGCACTTCTGCTAAGTCACCAAACGTAGCGTATAATTCATAAGTGCGGGAACAAACAGCAAACAGCTGATTTTGATATTGTTTTGTAATTATTGGCGTGAAGCTAGTTTTAAAAGGAAATCAGAACAGACCGTGAAACTGTACAGGCTAAATTAAATTTCAAAATTATTGGGATAGAAGTAAGGTCTTGCTCAGGGTAATGACAAAGTTACCCTGACACGCACCAATTTTTTAGTTCTTTTATATAAAGTTACTAAAAAGATAGGAGATAGGTTAGGTATTATTTTTAATTCTTCATCATCAATCATTTACTTATTATGACCCGGTCTGGTTGACAAAATACATTTTATTGGCACTTATTTGACTTCGATTTTTGGATGTTTGAAAAATTTCCTAATCAATTTTTTGTAATTTCATAAAACGATTGATTTTATTTTAATGTTACGGTTTTTTAAGATAAAGATTTTTTTTAAATCTTGAGTTAACATCAGATAATTTAAAACCAAAGATTTATGTTCAAGTAATCTCAAAATGAAATGTTAATATTAGAAAAATAATAGGGACAAGATTATTACCCATCCTTAAGAGATGGAGCCGCCGAACGAACTTTGATTCAAACATCCCCCGGGTTATATTATTATGGCTCTCTGATAAATTAGTTTTAATGTTTCCTTGAAAACTTGGCTCTTCTTACTTGAAAGTCTGCCAACCCCTTATAGTTCAAGAAAAAACACCTTTGCACCTAAAATCGGTAATACAGCGAGAGTTGGAAGCAATACAAAGCTCAGCTTTGAATATATTTTTGCATCGCTTCCCACCGGCGAGAATTAGCCTTTTATTTTATTTACGCCCTACTTATTATAACTAGCGGAAGAGGGACAACAAGTGCATACATACTGACAGCGTGTCCTGTTCATAGTTCCCGTTCGATCGGTGCGTGATATCGTGATTATAATAATTTCAGTTTTCATTATTTAAGTTCACATCGTTATTAAAAACTCATTTGGGTCAACTTTCCTTCCATAATTTGTTTATTTCACTTTTCATCTCATCTACTCATTAGACTACGTATCTTATAACACTAATAATTATAGGATGTAGATAATAACTGACGCTGGTAATATATGCACAATGCACATATCTATCAAGATATATAATTATCACTTTCAAATAATAAACTATTTTATAACCTTCGGTATTTTAATAATATGAAACAGTACACGGCATCTCAAAAAACATCTATATTACTAACTTATCACGCTTCGGCTTCGAACTCTGAATTGGGAAATAATCATAATTTTTTTCAAAATAATACAACTAACTAATGTTGAACACGCTGTACATAAGTTATACATATATATGCGAGTTCTGTAATAGATCTATAAAATAAATAACATTTCTTTTTTACAAAAAAACTAGTCAAGTTTAATTTGACTTAAATAGTAATTATTATACTTAATTTTATATTCATATCAAATAAAAAATTGTATTTCCATAAAAATCTCAACATTAACATATTCGCATATTCATGAATATCCATTAATTTTGAATTTCCATAAAACTCACAAATTTAGGGTTTTTTTTGCCAAGTTTTGTAAACTCTTCGACACCGAAAATAATCAATCACATTTTTCCGTGTTTCCGTGTGTAAACATATTTACTGATTAAAATTGGGATACATAATGCACCTCACTTCATAGCCATAAATAGTATTTAAAGTTTATCCGTATTGCCACACTGAGTCTGCGCACGCGCACCTTGTCATGACGCTTATTTCGTTTTGTGTGTTGGTACCTCTCATTATTTGATGTAAATTCAGTAGAGTTTGGAAATTCGCTTCGAGAGTATTCACTATGGCTGTCGCTTACAAGTTGAACGATTTAGTTTGGTAGGTTTCCTGCTAAAACTTTCGAAGACTATTATATTATGTTGTTGTGAACAGATTACTTATCATCTTTAACAGTGTAATTAATTTATTGTGTTTTTTTACAGGGCGAAAATGAAGGGATTCAGCCCATGGCCAGGCCGGGTGAGAGACGAAACCGTTATTTATGTTGTCAAATAATCACTTTGAAAGACCTGCGTCACAAATTCGTTGTCAAAATTTAGTTTTGTCGTCAGTTAAAACAGTTTATTTACATTTGTGCAACATTTTGAAGTTTCTGATATTTTGCCTTCTTTGAACAATATAGCGCGGGAAACAATAATTTTCGAGTTTCCGAGGGCGTAGTCAAACCACTTTCTCTATTTTTGACTAATTAAAATAATAATAATTGTTTATTTAAATATTACAGACAGTTTGTGTAAAGTTTTGTTAGCTTATCCGTCAAAATATCAAAACATAACCTAAAATGTATTGTGTACTTTCGGAGTTTTGAAATGTTGTTATTTTTGTAGGTCGCTCAACCTACCAGTGACATGAAGCACCCCTCGAAGAAGAATGTTCCCGTTCAGTGCATTTACTTCTTCGGATCTAACAACTAGTAAGTCACCATTATTCTATTTAATCATTTCCAATATTCAGGATTTGTGTTTTTTTTTTTAATACTAACTCTTCCTCTGATCGATCATTCTTTCGAAAATTCTTCAAAGACTTGTTTTTGTGCAAATATTTCTGTGCTCTGTACTGCTGCATATTTCTCTGACTTTATTTGTAACAAAATTTAAAAAAAGAAGTTCCATATTTTTGTGAAATTATAGTTTAGGGACTTGAGAATCATTTCTTATAATGAATTTGAAACACATATGCTAGGATATTTTATTATTTATGCATTAAACCGCTTACTCGTTAATATGGAAAACTTTTTATCCAAACAGTTATATTTAGCTTTATTTTTACGAAAAGTGAGTATTTATGTCGGGGGAGACCAAAAAATATGCATTTAACATTTTAATTTTGTTAAAATTAATTCACTCGCACGGTAACGCCATGTTCATTCATCGTTTTTATTTTAACATTTCATCAATGCTGCCAATCATAGAAAAATATTTTTGCTTAAAACAAAGTGAATGCATCATTGACAAGTATTTGTAACAGTAGAATATGGAAAGAAATGTATTAAAATAATTACACAAACCCGCTAGACAAACCCTGCGTAGCAAAACAAACCATTCAAAACCTGGGATGTTTTTTAAAAGTATGATGAAAAGCGAGTTTATTTTAGAGAATTTATTTTGTAAGATTGGTACTTCCGGCAAATGTCATATTTGATTGTCTATTAGCTAAAAAAGGAACATTCCGTATTATCCGTGCATCAAACTTCGACAACACGAACGTTCCGTATTATCCGTGAGGTGGACTAACTGCATATTTACCGATATTTTGAAATACAGAAAATTTGCTATTGAAAATGAACATGTTCTATGTTAAAAAAGACAATACGTAATGTATGGGAAAATGCGAGATAGGTATATTTTATATGGATTGCATACAAATCACTTCAAAGTGCCAAAATTTTAAAGACATTGTAGAAGAAAATAATGCCAATAGATCTAAACCAAACATTATACAGAACAAGACACAGAAAATCAAAGGTAACGGTTGCAACTGGGAATCGACTCCAAGATCTCTGTCTTATTGGGTTAACGCCTCTAACCAATTGTCCATTACGACCAGATTTTTTTAATGTTATTTTTGTCGACTTAAATATAACCTTTTTTGCACAAATTTTTCTGTGGCGGCAAACTGGATGTCTTATTTTTCTGTGGCGGAAAACTGGATGTCTTATTTTTCTTTGGCGGCAAACTGGATGTCTTATTTTTCTGTGGCGGCAAACTGGATGTCTTATTTTTCTGTGGCGGCAAACTGGATGTTTTATTTTTCTGTGGCGGAAAACTGGATGTCTTATTTTTCTGTGGAGGCAAACTGGATGTCTTATTTTTCTGCGGCGGCAAACTGGATGTCTTATTTTTCTGTGGCGGCAAACTGGATGTCTTATTTTATTATTATTATTCTTCTCTTTAAAACCTGCCAAATAGCCAGAGTAGTTTGTCAGCAGATAAATTTAACCATTATATCACTAAAACTTTTTACTTTTTTTTTGGAATCTTGAGTGTTGGAGATGCGGCTGTTCAGTTTTTGATTTAGCCAATCGATTTATTAATATAATAACTCACTCACTCTGCTTGCTGAGACTTAAAAGTCAATGAATCCACCTAAGTTTCACCGTTTCCCATATTTTTTGGTTTTATAAAAAAAAAAAAAATTGTTAAATTTATAATTAATTTTAATTTTTTAAAATGGCCTAACTAAATTTTGATAATTTTCGCTCAAAGTGGCTCAAATTTTTTTTTTTCAATTTTGACTGAAAATCTTCTAACTTCAAACTAAATTTACCCGAAAACGAAAGCACAAATCAAAAATACTTGTACAACAAAATTGAGTCCAAATGTGAATTAAATATTTTTTTACCCTAACTGGGTAAAACTGCACACTCGATCTTCAAAACAAGAGGAAGGTTGCTGTCTTAGTTTGATTTTGAAAAAAAGTTCGTGGTGAAGGAGTTTTTTTTTAGGTTAACTCCACAAAGGAGGCTTTTTGAGGAGAGGAAGGAGTGAACATTGATCTTGAAGAGACCCATGTTGTAGAAAGGAGGAAAAGGTTGGCATATTGTTCCACAGCCAAGCTGTTGAACTCAAGAATGAGTCGAAGGAGCGACCCGTTCTCATGTGACAAATGTCAACCGTGTACATATGTTGGACGCGCGTTTGGCTCGTTTCCCGATTATGCACCGGTGCCGAAGGGATTAATGACGCTCTTTCCTGGGAGCATCTTCCATTAAAATACCGGTAGAACAAAGGTAGCATTCCCACTTGACGCCTGTGCTCTAAAGATTGCAATCTGTTTGTTAAGGTGGGAGAATGTATCAAGCAGACTGCCCGTTTCTGCAGATTCAAGGGTTTTTTCAGGTATTTTGGAGCCCCAGACTAGAGGTGGCTGCCAAATTCAACCGTAGGGCACGATGCGATTCTTAAATGGTTAGCAATTGTGTACTATTAAAGTATCTGCGGGCCCTGTACAATACGCCTAGTTTTTGGGAGGCTAATTTAACTCTGGCTATGATAGAGCCCCTGTATCTGAGCTGGTCACTTAGTGTTACACCAAGAATATCAGTGGGGGGCCTGTTGGGAAGATTGCTTCCGTTGAAGGGACTAGATTTCGATCCCTTTTAGACATAATCAGACATGATTGGGTCTTTGAAACATTAAATTCAACGATATTATTTTTACCCCAAGAGAAAACACTCTCAAGGTAACCGTCCATTCTTTGCTTCAAAGCCCTCCGAGCGGTTTGGAGTTGGAGCACCCTTTGGGGGCTTGTAAACCTACTTGATTCTGTGTAAAGAAAAGCAGTCCATCTGATTGACTATCTGTTGTTGACAGACCGATCGCCATCTCAGGCACGGACGCAATATAAGCGTGCTGAATCTGTTCTACGGGTATTTCAATGGAGCCTGTTTGAAGGAGCATTTGCGAGAAACTCATCAGACGTGAGTGCTTCACAGTTGATGTCCTCATGAGAACAAATATTTTTTTATTTGCTTTTGTGTAAGTTACCTTGGGCATGGAATGAGCTACCGGCATCTGTTTTTCCTCCTTCACTCCGAACCTATTCGAGTCCCACATTAACAAATTTCTCCCTAAAGTCCATGTCTTAATCTGCCTCACAAAGCTGCCAAGGAGTAAGGAGTCACATAAAAGTTGCTGGTTGCTTATCAGTTGAAGCCATAAACAATAGAAACAAAGGGAGTCACGGCATCATGAAGCTACCGGCAACGGCACGAACTCTCAACGCGAATATGCAATGAAAGTTAAGCATTTGGCGTGTAGCTGTAGAAACGGGATTCAGGGTGCCGCTGTGCAATGACGCGATTTGCAGTAGTGTGCTTTTGTGTGCGCCAATAATGGTTCATGACCAATTTCAATATGGGAGATGGTATGGGCAACGCCGCCCCGGGAACTATTTATTGGATAACCAACATCCCTGCAATAGGTCACCCCAAGTTTTCACTATGTTTGGTGACTCAGCAGGAGTGACCGGGTTCACGGGGTGAGGTTTGTCTAGATCTTAGCGGTGCATGCATTTGAAGAGGGAGAGACTGATTGAAGGAGAACTTTTGACCTCTCCAGCAGAACTCTCGGAACATTGCCCTGCACAGTGGATTTATCACTCCTGGAAACACTGACCCCCAGATTCCTACCCACCCCTCACACCTTTTTCCTTCCCAGAACTTCCTCTCCTTTTCACAAAAGAACTTCCACAAAGCAAGAATTATTTTCCCCAGGTCCAACTACAAACAGCTAATAAATAAATAAAAAAACAAAATAAATAATATGACTAATTGTGACATTTTATTTACTTAGCGGCTGGATCGAGGAAAGCAACCTGAAGCCCTTCCACGAATTCAGGGAGCAGCTGGTTAAGTCCTGCAAGACGGCAGCCTTCAAGGAAGCCATCACCCAGATTGATGCCTACATCGCCGATCCAGAGGTAATCATCACATCGGTTATCAAAACATTCCTTCAATTTAAAATCTAATATTTTGTGTTTCAAGACAACTGTGTGGGTAACTTGGTTCTGAAACATCATCTGTCATCTTTGAAGACACTGTGTGGAGGGTCTTTTTCAGGAGAGGAAGAAGTGAACATGTGGAGGGAGGAAAGGTACAGAGGCCGGAAAATCGTTCCATAGCAGGAGTCGTAGAATGAACTCAATACAAATGTCAACTGTTTACATTTGGCGTGTTTCTCAACTACGTACCGGTGCCGAAGGGATCAATCTATTCTTCGGAGCATCTTTCATTGTAATACCAGTAGAACAAGGATATCATTCCTACCTGACGCCTGTGCTCTAAAAAAATGCAATCTTGCTTGTTAAGAGAGAGAAATCTTTCAAAGGGAACGCCCATTTCTGCACAGAGTCAGAGAGATTTTCAGATTTTTTCAACAGTGGCACGAGCAACCTTGCATGCTCCTATTTATTATGTACTGACAAAGAAAGATGAATAAAAATTCATACTGATAATAATTTACGACGCAATATTATTTTATCTCCCCAGTCAAAAACACTCCTGTCCCGGTGCCACAGGGATAACGGAGCTCTGTATTTTTAGGGCTTTGAACGCAGAGTGATTTCACACACTCTCTTTATCACCCTGGTGAAAGGTCACTTTTCAGAATCAAAACATTTCTAAAAATGGCTTAGCGGTATTTGAAGACCAAATCCAGGTACTTCCCAACCTTTCTCTTCCCCATCTCTTTCCTCTCCCCTTCTTCCCCATCCCATGTCAGCTTCACAATGTACGCCAATTGGGGATGCCATAAGTCTCGCTGGCTCTGGACATTTAGGAGCATTTGGGACTCTTGTGCTGTATACACATTTAAAAAGGATGTTGGAGTTGATTCAGCCGGTATAAACAACAAGCTACTATGGAATAGAGTAGAGAGTAGGAGAGACCAAGGATTTTGGGATGGATTACAGCATTGTGTGCGTCATCTTTGGAAATACTTTACCGAGTCTTAGAGGTGAAGAGTAAAGTGTCTTGAAATGCAAAATGACCCTGTTACCATGACACTAATTCATTGAAGCACCTTGAATTGAAGTGGTTTGATGAAAATTTACTCTCTTTAAATGTTGAAAAACTCATTTTCTACCTCTGTAAATACTAAATGTAAATATTAAAGTTCATAACAGAAATTGCCTACTTAAAATCGCACCCTGTAACTCAAATTGTAAACATATTAGTAGTAAAGAACAAATAAAATATCTCGGAATAATTATCGACAATAACATCAAATGGAAAAATCAAATAAACTCCACAGTAGACAGAATGAGGAAACTAATATATATATATTTCAGACTTAGAAATACTATCTCATTAGAAATATTAAAAGAAATTTACTTTGCACTTGCCCATTCTGTATTACAATATGGAATCATAGCTTGGGGGGTGCATACAAATCATCCCTTCTCCCACTCGAAACAATTCAAAAAATTCTTATAAAAATTATCCTAAAAAAACCGTATTACTACCCAACAATAAATGTATTCCAAGAATTCCCCATTCCTCCACTTACAAAACTTTACGAAAAAATAGCACTACTTCATCTACACAAAGATATCTTTAATAAAAATATTACCCCACTGCAAAATATTAGCATAAGGAATACTTCTATTTTTTAAATCTGGTGCGTAAAAGGAATACTTCTATTGGTAGACTAACTGTACCTCCCGTACGAACCACAACTGCACAGAATCACTATGTATAAAAAGGAATAAAATTATTTAATCAATTACCCGCTGATATACTTACAGAAAAAAATTACAACAAATTTAAAAAAAAAATTAAATCTTATTTTGGTAGTACCACCACATAATTTTAATTTTCTTCTAGATATATTTTTCACTGTTATTCCTAATGTTTTATGTACATCCTATATACATTTCTTGTTTAATTACTCCTATGAACTTTTAAAATATGTCTAAATCTCTTCACAAGTTAAACTCTTTAGTTTGTGATAAGGATCTTTTTTTTTTTTAAATAATACTTAAGTTATTAACAAGTTGTCCTCTCCTAAACACAAGCATGTGCTTTCTTAGGAGAGTGTATAAAAATATGTAAGCAATATTATGTTATATTATGAAAATGTAAATGAAACAAATATTAATAAAAAATAAAAAAGTACCTGTAGAGCAGATAACATTCCTACCTGTTGATCTTGTGTTCTGTCTTAAAAATTATATTTCTAATAAACATGCATCTTCTTCTCCAGAAATTCGCCAATGATGAAGTGCCTGAAAATTCTGACGAGCAGTTTGACAAGTTGAAAGACGGAGTCTCGGATGATGAGAAGCCCACTCCCAAAGTTACTCCTGCCAAAGCAAAGAAGGTATAATAATATACATATCTTTTATTTATTAATGGACTTATGTCCGATTTACATTTAATTTGGGAGGCGTGTATGGGTACCGCCGCCCCGGGAACCTTTATTGGATAACCAACGTCACCCCAAGTGGTCCACTAAGTTTGGTGATTTAGCAGGGATTAGGTTTGTCTAGTTCTTGGAGGCGGATGACTAACACTGAACCCCAGATTCCTAACCACCCCTGGTCTACGGGAAGGTATATTGAAAGGGATGAGTTGTAGTAATGTAGGTGAATCAATTTTTCCACATTTTTTTATTGCTTATAAAAATTAAGCTTTAAAACCCCTCGTTTGCCGCTCGTGCACCGGTGTGTCATGAGATTTACACGCGATTTTGACCCTTATGTATAAAGAAAGTGTATGAAGAACACGGTCAGAATCGCTTGCTCTATTATCGCCCTTTACCATAGAGAAAACTGCAATGCGCCTAGTCACTCCAAATAATTTATATTAATAATTTACCGGAGCGCGGGAGCGTGCGCAGTTCTTGCGCATGCGCGGGAAAAATATGTTTATCTACGAGTTTAACCCTTTGACCCTACGAATTTGTAAAGGACAGTGTCAGAATCGCTGGACACGAGTGTCATTTCTGCCGCCGGATGCCGTGTCGTAATTGGTGGAGCTTTTTGCTGGCCTACTCCGGCAAACAAGAGGTTAAATTACGATGATTATAGCATTTTTATTTTATTTTTATCTTGACAAATAAATTTTCTGCAGCGAGTCAAAGTTACTCATTTTTGAATTACCGCTAAAATGATATTTTGGGGCGGGGCTGTCATGTGACGTCATGAGCGTGGACACTCACTGGCAGTTTTAATTTATGCTGGCCTAGCTGAGCGATGCTTGTGACGTCGCATTCCGATTTTCAAACCATGGGCCGTTTTGATTTTGTCAGTTTTAGACTGTTTTTAAAATTAACTAGCTGATCCGGCCATGCGTTGCTGTGGCTATGCCATCTACTGGACAACGCCATCTACTGGATGGTTATCCAACCTTTATAACCACCGCCATCTTAGAGTTTATCACGAAGAGACAGACGTCGCGGAGGACTTTAATTTATAATACGTAGAGATGTGCGAAAGTTTATAATAATGTTCATGAAATGCTTGAGGTAACTAACGTATTTAAAGTATTTAACGTTGATAAGGATTAATACTGTATCCATCTAAATAACTTTCCAATTACCGCATTTTTTTATGGGTATAGTAAGCTATCCATAAAAGACACATACGCCATCGCAGACTTTTTTGTAGATCTATAAAGGAGGAATATCCCACCATGCATTGTTTTGTTATATCTCAAAGGGAGGCAGTGATTTCTATGAAAGCTCCCAGGCGGCTTGACTTTTTCCGACACTTCAACCAATTTACACAAATCCTTGACAAATTATATACCTAAAACTTTCTCAAGAAACACTCTATCGATTGGTGAAAACCGCATGAAAATCCGTTCAGTAGTTTTTGAGTTTATCGCAAACAGACAGACGGACGACGCGGAGGACTTTAGTTTATAATATGTAGAGATAATACTGAATGAAAACATACAAAACAAACATTTTTAGTAGGATGATTGAAATCAGAAAAATAATCTTTAAATATTCTGTACATTTTCAACAGAATCCCTCGTTTCTGGAAATACCCCATTGATAATTTTGAAGAAATAAATGAGACCAATTTTTTTCCAATGGTCTTCTAAAGGCGAAAGGTTTAGAGATGAACTATGAACCATTATTAGTATGAGAGTGTCGTCAACATTGATCACCCATACTACTTCAAATTGCATCTATGCACAGCCCATCCCCTTTGTGTCTATTTGTACAGTTTGGTCAAAGCTCGGCAACAGTCGGCACGCTTCTGAGGCACTGCTGAAAATCAGCCACATTCCAGAAGAAATCCTGAATGTATAGCTGAGCAGTGACCTTTTTGTCAATAGAATAAATGAAAATGAACCAATTGTATAAAGCTGTAAAAGTCTAATGATAAATGTTTTTATTATTATATCTCCCTTTGTTTCTATTATCCATGGTGACATCTAACAAAAACTCCCCTCTTCACTCAAAGGTTAACATACTCTATCTGTCTGACTGCTAGCCGAGTGTTTACCTATCTACCAACTAGCGACTACCTCCTAGAAGGCCGGTTACAGTGCTCGACTGACGGTCTGTGCGTACGTCGGTCGCGCTTGTCATTTGTATGAAAATTCATAAATCGTTCAGTGCAGGACCGACCGTACGCGTGCGTATATCGCTACGCAGTGCGTACGCGAATCGTCGGTCGACCGACGAGTGAATTCCCCTTGAAATGCTCTTTGGGCGACGATCGGATGTACGTGATATCTACATCTTCTGTTCCTAATATGTCTACGAAGATAATAAGCATCAATTAAACTATTCGTAAACACGTCCATTTCGCGTACGACGTCCGGTCAGCTTGTTGGTCAAGCGTGAACTGACGGTACGCACCGACGGTCAGTCGGTGGTATGCGATCGTCAGGACCGACCGTACGCACTGACCGTCGGTCGTGCACTGTAACCGGCTTAACCGGTGACAGGCCGGAGACGCGCCACGCGCGCGTCATATGCGCATGCGTGAGAAAATAATTCAAATATTTGAATAATACTTCCGACAAAAAACTTTTGGTCTACGATTTTGGCCCTTCTATGTACACAATTTGTATGAAGAACAGTGTCAGAATCGCTTGCGCCATCATTACTCTCGGAGACGCTACAAGTTTCATTCACCTTGTCACCCTGGAATATTTTTAAAACGATTTCTTCTATGACAATCGGCTGTCAGAATTTGCCGCGAATTTAACGGTCGCAATTAATGCGTGTATCGCGAATAAAACATCATAAAACCTATTAACTTACGTAATAAATGCAAGTAATGTGGTTTTGGTAGATAGTTTATTGTGTTGTAAACGTGTTTCAGTTAATAAAATATACAATAGCTCAAAATTTATCAACAAAACATTCAATTCAAAGTGGTGGTTTTTTAGTGTTTTTTTTGCGAAGTTCCGCGAATTTCCGCGAAATGGCCTGGCCTTTGACCGGCTAAGCAGTAAAAGAGGCACTTCATCAACAACCGGTTTAGCAACGGTGTAGGGCCTATTTAGGCAAGGTCTTTGGGAAGGAATTTGTTTTATTAATTGTTTTTAACCCCATTTAATTTTTTTTTAATTTTAATTTAATTTTTTTTTTTACACAACTATTTTCTCAGTAAATCGGTAATAAATCATTTTCGGCACCTTCAAAATTGAAATTTAGAATCATATAAATAAGTCAGTTCCACACCAACTCAGAATGAAAACAGCTCAGAAACACCTCGGAAAGGTCATTAAAAGCTATGAAAATATAATTTTAAAATAGCCGGTAACCCTAACCTAACTTAACCTATTTAACCAATTTTTTTATCATCACTCTTAATGACCTTTCTGAGGTGCTTCTGAGTTGGTTTCATTCTGAGTGGTCCGGTCACCAAATAAGTCATTTCAAAGTGGTCTAACCGCAGTTTCAAAATGGCCTTGTAAGCCGAAAAAGCTGTCAAAATAATAAAGAAACTTAATAATGTTATTATTAAGTTCTGCAAGTATCTGACGGCCGGCGTGGTCTAGGGGTAAGGCTCTTGACTCGCAATCCAAAGATCGCGGTATTGAATCCCGGCATTAGCAAATAAATTTTATTTGTTTAATTTGTGTTATTTCACAATTAATTCATTTATAGTTTATTTGCGGTACTTTCCAGAGTGGAAGATACTCTCAGTATCGCCCTGGTGTTAGACCACCATTCAGAAATGAAACTTTGCTTGAAATGGCTTTAGCCGTGTTTGGTGACCAGATCTGCATAGTCAAGTACTTTCCCATCTTCCTCTTCCCATCTTCTTCCCCTCCCCACTACCTTCAGCCTGACAACATACCCAGTTGGAAATGCCGTAGTCTCACTCGCTCCAGACGGGAGCAATTGGGATTCTTGTGCAATATACACATTTAAAAATATATATTATTCTTTAGCCTTGAATATCCTTTACTTAACGTATGCATGCATCAATAGGTGATGTATGAATGTGGATAAAGCAATCCTGACACGCTTGTCAGGGCTGTGAAGTATGACTGTACACTCTCTCTGATCTGACCTCTTCATGGTACTTGCTTAACCCCTCCGAAATTCGCCATTTAAGCCCTTAAATTGTCTCAAACGAAATGACATTTTACAAAAAAAAAATTGTTATTACCGCTTCACAATTAAAGTCTGTAAATGAAACATTTCTGAATATAGCCGAATAGTAAAAACTATTTTAGAAAGGTTAAAAAATAAGCTTTCAAATTATTATATCCTGTTATGTATTTCTATAGACAACTTGATATGGATGTACAGCTTGATCTACTATCGACTTTTTGTTTTAGGGATGTAACTAAAACAATAACGGAGTTAGAACGATTTCTATGGAAACACACGCGCTGACGTATAAACACGCTTATTGTACTTGACTGCTGTCCTAATTCTAACGCTTATATCTGCTTACGTTGCGAAGGGGTTAAAACACTTCACACGTGGAGCAAGTATCCAGGCTCGGCCAGTGCCTTAGTGCACTCGTGCAACGAACCGCCAACAAAGTTGAAAAACAATTTACAGCTCATCTTAATCTTACTTAATGTTTTTAATTATAAAATTAAACAAAGTATTTAATAAAATCTTAAAAATTGCAATTAATTACATACTAAATGTAAGAATATTGCGGCAAAAACATTTAACCCGCGCGGTTATCACTGGCTAGGAACGAGAAACCGAGGTACATGCCAATCTGCGCGTTAGACCTAAGCGCCCCGTTTGGCTAAATATTATTTTATATGCAGACCATACGAAACATCTCCGGACCGTGGTTTTGACAAAACGTATCAAGAAAAATACCCCCGACAGTGCGCCGCACGGACAGCGGAGATATCCGAACGAAGAATCCAAGAATTCCGAACGTACGGCTCGAGCGATGTAGGGTTTGAAGAAGTATTAACTGGTCAAAGGCCAGGCCATTTCACGAAAATTCACGAAAAAACACTAAAAAAGCACCATTTTGAACTTTGAATTGAATGTTTTGTTGATTAATTTTCGACTTGAGTCCCAGAGGTGTCAATATGTTTTTCTGTTTCCAGATTTTCGATTGAGTTTCGCTTGTATTGTCTTCATTTATTTAAATATTACAATTTGAGTTTTTACTCATAAAGTTAAAATAAAAAATAAAAATAAAATATATAAATGTGTTTATCGGATAACGAATTTGTCAGGTGAGTATATCTGTCTCTGTTTGCAAATAAAATTGGGTGATTGAAGTCTTCGCTCGGCAAAAGGATCGAAGAATTGATCTTCTCTGTAAATAAGTAAGATAGTGCATTTATATAAATTACATACATTACGTTTTTGATGAAATCGGTGAACCTTCAAAAATTTAAGGCACCGGCCGCGCCTGCAAGTATCTCTATCACCTGTTCATTCTACTAGGAAATATATTATTAAAAATTACTTTTTATTTAACAAATAAAAAAAGTAATAATAAAATATCACAAAAATAATAAGTACATTATCGATAGTAGAAATTTGAAATGCTGTAAAGAACAGTAAAACGAGTTAAATATGTAATTTTTCTCCTTTTTATTTTCTCTTTTAATCTGCATCGTCAAAATATTCCTATGAAAATACTTTTACGACAAGCATTTCAAGAGGAATTTTTTTCTGAAAAATTAAAGATGAATTGCATTCTGAGAGATCTATTCAATGTTATTTTTTAATTAAAAATTCATAAATTATAGGTCTTCAAAAACAGCTGATAAGATTTATGGAAAAAAATAAAAAAAATCTTTTCATCCTCCTGAACAATTAACATTTTGCCCTTTACAGCATTTCAAATTTCCGTTGTCGATGTGCATCGTTATCTCTGTCTCTACATATTATAAATTAAAGTACCCCACGTCGTCTGTCTGTCTGTTCGCGATAAACTCGAAACTACTGAACGAATTTTCATGCGGTTTTCACCAATAGATAGAGTGTTTCATGAGGAAGGTTTAGGTATGTAATTTGTCAAGGATTTGTGTAAATTCGTTGAAACAACGATAATTGTTAGAAGTGTCGGAAAAAGTCAAGCCGCCTGGTAGCTTTCATCGAAAACGCTGCCTAATCCTTTTGGGATATAATAAAACAATGCATGTTGGGATATTCCTCTTTTATAGATCTACAAAAAAGTCTGCGAAGGCATATATCTATCTATTACGGATAGCTTACTATACCCATTCTATCTTCTAAAAAAATGGTCACGTACATTGCGGTAATTGAAAAGTTATTTAGACAGATACAGTATTAATCCTTATTAACTTAAAAACGTTAGTTACCCCAAGCATTTCATGCACATTATTATAATCTTTCACACCATCTCTACGTATTACGTATGTCTCTTCGCGATAAACTCAAAGACGGCGGTGGTTATAAAGGTTGGATAACCATCCAGTGGATGACGTTGTGTTTTATTAGACACAGCAACGCGTGGCCGGGTCAGCTAGTATTCTTTATTATGTTAAAAAATAAATGAAAATAATTAAGGTAGAGATTTATGGACCTGGTTGTTTCATGGTTTCTTCTTAGCTTTAAAATTGTACCTTTTTTATGACAGCGGTGGAAAACCTTTTTTTGCAAGCGGTCAAACTAAAAATGTTGGATGACTTATTGTCAGATTAAAAAAAATCTTTTACACAATGCACAATTTTTTTGCAATTCAGTGATTTTGTTTTTTTGGCTTGGCCAAATTTTGGCAATTTCGGCACTTTTTTTCATCACATCTTCCTTACACCTTCTCCTTGTTTTTAAACGACTTCAAAAAGGAGGAGTTTCTCAATTTGACTGTATTTTTTAATTTTATTTTTTATTATGTTTGTTACCTTCGAACTTTCGACTGGGTGAAACGATATTGATGATTCTTTTTTATTTATTTCGTAAGATGAATTTCGCTAGTTTTCGACCCCCCTCCCCCCCTATTATAAGAAAAAATAAGAATAGGCCGACCCCCTCCCCCCTGTTTAATATTTATTACGTAAGAACCTAAAGGAAAAAATGAATACACATTTGGTTTGTTTTAATGTTTATTTTTCAGAGTAACAATTTTTAGAAATGTTTATTTGTACTTAAAACGGTACTAAT
Source organism: Limnephilus rhombicus (assembly GCA_929108145.2). Taxonomy (NCBI): domain Eukaryota; kingdom Metazoa; phylum Arthropoda; class Insecta; order Trichoptera; family Limnephilidae; genus Limnephilus; species Limnephilus rhombicus. The sequence continues at coordinate 41,764,610 of OV815295.1, read as the reverse complement.
AATTTTAACTTTGCGCATTTTTGTGATCTTACGTAAGAACTATCGATACTCCCTCCCACCCCCTTGTAAGAAAAAAATAAGACATGGTCGACCCCCCTCCCCCCTAAATCGTCTTACGTAATAAATGAATGGCCCCCAACCGATTTCGATGATTCTTTTTTTATTGGAAAGGATGTACTTCAAGGGTAGTTTGATGAGAGTTGGTTCTGATTATGGGATCCATGACAAAGTAACGGAACTCTTCAATTCTTAGGAGCAAATTAACAATACTCGTCCGAATCTTTTATAGGCTATCCGGATCTTTAAGTCACCTACCGTTATGGTCAAGTAATGTTTGTCTCATATGAGCAGCACATTTAGTACGGCTACCCATATTCAGACAAATTAGTTAGCGTACTTCAGATTCACTAAAAATCAAAAAAATTTAACAAAACAATAAAACAACTTCAAAAAATGCACTAAAAAGTAAAAAAAAAATATTTCTATTCTTCTACAACTTAATCAACTTACTTTTTCTATTCATCAATATGTAGGTACGATTGTTATTTTTGGAGTCAATGACAGCCAAGGTACCTGACCCGGTGTGTTCACTTGACAGCTCAAGTCGTGCGTGCAACACAAGCACATCTCACCTATAACTATGTATGTAGTTACAAACCTACCTTGGCTGACACCGACTCCAAAAATAACAATCGTACCTACATATTGATGAGTAGAAAAAAAGTAAGTTGATTATTGTAGAAGAATACGAAATTATTGTTTTACTTTTTAGTGCATTTTTTTAAGTCGTTTTTGGTTTTGTTAAAAATTTTGTTTATATTTTCCCCTAATAAAATAAATTGAATTATTTCTTTTGTGAAAACATAACCCAACCCTGATATAAATATTTATATTTTCCAACTGCAGTGGTGCTGAAAGCAGAATTTATTGATAACAATATTAAAAAATACATGTGATGTCTGTTTAGCACTATTATTCTGGAAATACATTTAATTTTTAGAACAAAGTGATATATTTTGATGTTACATGTATAAATATTATGAACTAAATTGAAAAAAATTAACATCAATTAATTTTTTTAGGTGAAAATAATTGACCTCAAATTAATATACAATTGTACATTTTAATTGATATTATTTTCAATCATTTTGTACAATTAGTTATTGTTAATATTTTTTCCTTAATTTATCTTTATTACTTTTACTATTTTAATTTTTAACAAATTAATTAATTCCGACTATTTTAACTCTCAACAGGCCAAGATGCCAAACATAACATCCGTAACCATGTGGGTCGGCCGACAACCCCATGATTTTTTTGGCAGGCAATAATACTGATATTTGACAAAATATTTTTTCTGCGATCAACCATTTTTCCCCGTTTTTTTTTTAAACGGCACATTATGTATTAATCCTTTGCGCAGGAATACTAAAAATAATTTCATGTCTAGATATAAGAAGGATAGTAATGTTGGGGTCTACCTTCGGCCCAGTTGGCTGCTGGAGAGTTAAAGAACAATTCATTTTTATCATTATTATTAGTTTTCAATATTATGTATATGTAGATCTATTTTATTCGTTATTTATTAATTTTTACTATTATATGTTTTTTTCTGTTTTTAATAATAAATGTTGCGTTTTATTATCTTAACTATTATTTATTTATTTTGACTATTGTTTATTTTTTTTCTTAATATCTTTAATAACTTGAATTTTTTTTTACGTGTTACCTACTAATTATTTATTTTATTTAATGCTAATTGCAATACAATTGTTATGGGCACTCCACACAATCCGACTTGCAGAACCAGACACATCGGTTCAGATCGGGAGTAGGCTAAACCACCGTCCAAATTATTATTATTATTCCCTTGTCATTGTAATAATAATTTGATTAGCGGTTCAACATGTCGAGTTCTACCGGTGGGATTGTGTGGAGGGTTTTTTTAGCATTGTAAAATAGTTGTAATGCTTGATATAAAACTGTTTTTGTGACATGAAATTTTTTTTCCATCTTAACTCTTTAATTCATTTTATTTCATATTAACTCTTTCAGACCTGAATTTAAAACTGACAGAGATAAAACATATACATAGGATATTTGTAAAATTATTAGACAAATTTCAAATTAACTCTTTCAGACCTGAATTTAAAACTGACAGAGATAAAACATATACATAGGATGTTTGTAAAATTATTAGACAAATTTTGTTGTAGTTATTGCTACTTTATTTTGGCAATTTTTTTTCACTTTTGAGAACAGCCCATGGTGAGAAATATGAACTACAATGGGAGAAACATGATCTACATTGTATTAGAAAGAGAAAACACCATGTTTTATGTCTCCAATCTAGAAGTTAACCGCAGAAAAATTAATATGGGCACCTCTATGAATCTAAAGTTTCCGACACTAATTTGAAAAAAAAATTATGAAACTTTGTGAATTTTTTTTATGAAACGATGAAAAAATTTGGTGATGATAACGTTAAATTTAGGTGACGATAATACAATTGTCTAATTTTTTATTTTTTTTTATTAGGAATTTTAGTTAGAAAAATGTAAGGTGAAACATTTTTATGTTTGTATTCAAATTTTTTATATTTCAAAAATTATACATTTATTTCTAATAATAATGTTTGAAAGCGCACTTCTTAACCTTTCAAAAACATTTTTTAGTTTTTGGATACATTCAGAAATATTCCATTTATTTGGATTTTATTGCAAAGTGGAAATTTTCTGATCTTCCGATGGAATGTGCCCGAGGTTTGAGGAGTTAAAATGACAAATCATACACTGTACTTGCCTAAAATGCAACATTTTCATAAAAAATTACACAAATTTTAAAATTTACCGTCAAAACTTAGGTTTAAAAAAATTATAATGGGTTCAGAAGTCGTCATTAAAAATCGTTACACATTTAAAAATATAAAATGAATTCTGAAAATTTTATTTTCAAATATACATATAAGGTACGAAAGGGTTAAACAGAAATGAATCTCTATAATAGTAATAAGTGGTCAACTTTGTACAGGGTGTTTGGGGTTAAAGTGCACTTACTTTAATCAGTGATTCTTCATGATGGTAAAAGTAACAAATATTTTTTTTTTATATTAAACATATTTTTTTGTTTAATGACAATGACAAGGGTCGTCCACAGCAGGAATATATTATGTAAAAAATTTATCTATATACAAGTGTAACATCAATCACCCGATGGATTTTAACTAGTGGTCCCTGAGCATATTTTGAGTAAAAAATGTTGGTGTTTTACTGTTGGATGATTTTTTTTTTCAATTAAAAACATTAAAAATATTTTTCCATCACAGCTGAGTAGTGCGTAGTAGTTAGAAGAGTAGCACGTATAGCATAGCGGGTCGCTTGATAAGAGTTGTGTCTCGTTCTAGCTGCATGGTAACACACGAATCAGCAAGCATATCGCTTTAAACCATAGCAATGTTTTTTTTTTTTTTTACATTAACTCCACACAGGAGGCCCTGAGGAAAATAACTTCCCTCAGGGCCTTTGTCATCTTTGAAGATGCTGTGTGGAGGGTCTTTTTGAGGAAAGGAAGGAGTGAACACGGGTCTTGAAGAGACCCATGTTGTAGGAGGGAGGAAACACAGAGGCCGGCAAATCGTTCCACAGCCGAGCCGTTGAACTCAAGAACGAGTCATAGAAACGACCCGTGTGACTAATGTCAACCGTGTACAAATGTTGGGCGAGTGTTTCCCGACTATGCACCGGTGCTGAGGGGATCAATGACGCTAGTTCCTCGGAGCATCTTCCATTATAATACCGGTAGAACAAGGACAGCATTCCCACCTGACGCCTGTGCTCTAAAGATTGCAGTCCGTCTGTTAAGATGGGGGAATCTATCAAACGAACCGCCCGTCAAGGGTTTTTTTAAAGGTATTTTGGAGCTCCAGACCAGAGGTGGCTGCCAAATTCAACCTTGGGGCGCACTTGCGATTTGTACAGGGTTAGCAGTTGTGTACTATTAAAGTATCTGCTGGCCCTGTACAGTATGCCCAGTTTCTGAGAGGCTAACTTAACTCTGGTTTCAATGGAGCCCCCCGTACCTGAGCTGGTCACTTAGAGTTACACCAAGCAAAAAACAAAAAGCTATCATGTACTGTACTGTCATCCGCATAACAATGAATCGGTGCACATGACAAGAGGTCATTGATGTGCAACAGAAACAAAGTCGGTGACAGAACCGATCCCTGTGGGACGCCAGCATTTATTGAATGCGAGGAAGAGGTGAAACCGTCAGCAACCACCTGAATCGACCTCTCCCTCAAAAAGTCGGCAATCCACGTACACAAGGATGCGGGAAGTCCGTAAGAAGACAGTTTGTTGACAAGCCCTCGGTGCCAAACCCGGTCAAAAGCCTTGGAAATATCCAGTGCAACCGTTTGGGTCTCACCGAAACGTTCCAAGCACCGCCCCCAAACATGTATCACATACGCGAGAAGATCACCGCACGAGCGGTTCCGCTGGAATCCGTATTGACGGTCGTTAATAATTTTGTTCTTCTCGAGGTATGTGAGCAGTTTGTCGTTGATCACATGTTCCATCTTGTTAGACAGAACTGATGTGATCGCAATGCGGCGGTAGTTGGCTGGGTTGGAGCGGTCATCCTTTGGAATAGGGTGAATGATCCCTTTTTTCCAACCAGAGGGCACAGAGCCAGACTTCAGGGACATTTTGAAAAGCTTCGTCAAAACTGGAGCTATTTCTGCAGCGCACCTCTGTAATACCAGGGCAGGTATTCCGTCAGGCCCACTAGCGTTATTAATATACCTAGCAACGAAATTCCAAAATTCTCATCGAATCTTAGTCTGGATATATCTGAAGTACGCATAGAAATTAAAGATATCAAAAACCATGTAAATTTGTTAGATGCTAGAAAAAATGCAGTACCTGATAATATTCCACCTGTGCTAATTAAAGAATGTTTAAACGGCTTAGTTGTTCCTCTTTTTCTAATTTTTAACCAGTCACTAGAGACGGGCAGTTTCCCTGATACATGGAAACACAGTTTTCTTACACCCATTTTTAAAAAAGGGGACAAAACGGACGTAACAAATTATAGACCAATATGTATCCAATCATCGATACCCAAGCTTTTTGAAAAAATTGTCCTCCATAAAATATCCACAAATATAAAAAAAATTATAACTCCCTACCAACATGGCTTTAGTTCAAATAAATCTACACTGACCGATTTACTAATATACGAAAACTTCATATCTAAATCTTTAGCCAACAGGTGCCAGGTTGACTCAATATACACTGATTTTAGCAAGGCCCTTGACAAGGTGTGTCATAAAATACTAATCAATAAATTGGCGAAACTTGGAGTTTATGGTAGCTTATTAAATTGGTTTGTTAGTTATTTGTCCAAAAGAATTCTTAGTGTGAAAATAAATGGCACACAGTCTTATAAATTTATAGCAACAAGTGGAGTGCCGCAAGGCTCCCATTTAGGGCCCATTTTGTTTATTATATTTATAAATGATATTGTTGATATATTTACTGACATAAATGTGCTACTGTTTGCCGATGACATGAAACTATATAAAGAGATTAACCACATTAATGATTGTATTATACCTCAAACTAACTTGATATATCTTTTTGAATGGTGCTCTATCAACAAACTAGCATTAAATATAAATAAATGTCAGTTCATTCATTTTTCCAAAATAAATAATCCTATTATTTTTCAGTATTCTTTAAATGATGAAAATTTAAATTGTGTTAGTGAAATTATGGATCTAGGCATTATATTCGACAGTAAACTCACCTTTGTATGTCATATTAATAATTTTATCAACAAAGCCCTAAAGACTCTTGGTTTTGTTTTGAGAGCTGCAAAAGATTTCAATGATTTAGACACATTTATTATGTCATACAAAACCCTTGTCAGATGCCAACTTGAATATAACTCTACGTTATGGTCTCCCTTTTACAACATTCATTCAGACAACATTGAAAAGATTCAACGGAAGTTTCTAAGGTTTATAAACTATAAATTGCATATTCCTATACTAAACATTGATTACAATTATCTCTTGGATAAAACGTCTCTATTGAAACTTTCAGAAAGAAGAATAAGCACAGATTTAATACTATTACATAAAATACTGCATTACAAAATTGACTGTTCTGAATTACTTCAATTTATCAATATTCATGTTCCCCAAAAATCATGTCGACATTTATTACCCTTCTACTTCAATAACACCAGGACACTAGCTTATCAAAATTCTCCTTTTCCGAGACTTCACAGTCTCGGAAATAAATATTCTAATCTGGGTGATATATTTCATCTTAAAACTAATCAGTATAAACGTTATATAATCTATCACTTTTATTCTTCTAGGCACAAATAGATTTACATAATTTCTTCAATTTTTGTTTATATTGAATATGAGACTTCTTATCATTTGTACATAATACGTATTATTATTTTATTATTTGTTTTGTTGTTACACTGTTGTGTGTATTTTCTTTTCTCATTGTATTATATTTTCTTCATTGTTTGTTACTCAACCTATAAATTATAATGTAAAAGCCCATCAGGGCGTGTACTAAATAAATAAATAAATATCAAGCCCTCGTAAGACTTGGAGTACATCCCGATGTAAAGGGGTAAGAAGTAGCGGTGTGTGATATTTTGTTTTTAATTGAAAAAGATAACATCAGACAGCAAAATGACATGTACATTTTGTACTCCAAATATGGTCAGGAATCGCTGCCCATAATAATCATCCGGGTACGTGCTGTTACTCTGTGGGGTTATAAAAATGAGTGTTTCTTTGTTTGTCCCTTATTAGTTTCTATATAATTAATCTGATTGTGAGGAAACATTGGTGAGTTGTTAGGCACCCCGCAAAGGTTTCTTTATGTAATGGTGAGCATTGGTGTTATGAAATTTATATAAAAATTTTACAATAGGTGGCATGTGAGTTGTTTGCAAAATGTGGTTATTTCAAATAGATTAGTGGGTGGAAGAAGGAAGGGGAAAGTGGTTTAAAAGAAACAAAAAACTCTTTAATAATAATTGGATAATTTATAGAGCGCCGTTTTTGTGAAAAATCACCTCAAGGGCGCTGTACAATTTATTAGGAATGCTTAGGTTCTAACTAATTTTACTATTTACAAATGGATACAGAAACATACTTACCTGGCAGGTCACTTCCGATAAACACACTTTAATTAGAAAGTTTATGCTTGGAGAAGATATGGCTTTGCGCACGGAGGACATTACAGTTAAGACACTGGACATTGCATGATTTTACATTATTTGCTACCCTCATCACTGTTAGTATTACATTTATGAATAGATTAGTGGCAAAAGTAGAGTTGGTATTTATTTTAAAATACTGGAGAATTTAGGACTATTGGAGATTAGTGGCAAAAGTATAGTTGATATTTATTTTAAAATACTGGAGAATTTAGGACTCTTTTGGGCTGGAGAATGTTCATGAAATGACCTTTACAAACGCTTACATTTTTTTTTTTTCTACGTTTTTACAGGTTAGTTATTTACGGTGTCGCGGGCTTTGAATGTGAAGGTGAAAGATTTTGAGTTTATGGATACGACTGTCTGAAAAGGTGAGTTTTAAGTCTAGCTCTAAATTCCGCCGAGTCTGTGATCATTCTTAAGTCATGTGGCAGTCCATTCCAGGCTTTAGGTCCTGACACTCCGAAAGCACGCTCACCGAACTTAGAATCTCGTGTGCGCTTTGGTTCCTTTAACCTTCCGATAGCTGATGACTCTGCTGACCTCAGGGTTGACTGTCGATAATTGGAATTTCCTGGAATACACAATTCCGATAAGTAAGCCGGAGCCATTCCGTTAAGGGACTTAAATACCATCCAGCAGAGCTTAAATTGGATCCTTTCAGGACATTTAAGCCAGTGAAGATTTTTGAGATGTTCTGAAATATGGGAATATTTAGATACGCCGGTGATAAGTCTTGCCGCAGCGTTGAAAACAGATAGCAATTTGTTGATTTGATATTTTGGAAGACTTGCATATATTCCGTTGCAATAATCTAAACGTGAAACCACATACGAATTGACTAGTAATTAGTCGCCTCTGTTGGCAGGTTTCTCCTTACTGCTTTGATTTGCCTTAATTGAAAGAACCCCGTGCTTACGGTTCTGTTCACTTGAGTTTTAAGGGAAAAATCAGCATCAAGATTGACACCCAGTAGTTTTATACATGTCTTTGGAGTGATGTCGCTTCCTGAAATGGTTATTGGGGAGTTATCAATGTTATGCTGACGTCTGCTTGTGGCGGTCCAAAGAAACTCAGTCTTTGACGGATTTAGTTTTAATCCACTACTAAATTACATTTTTGACCAAAAAAACAACCTTCAACAAACACAAAATATCACAAACAGACCAGTTAGACAAGCATACAAAGAAAACTTAAAAACTCCGACGGTAAATACAAGCTTTGGACAAAGACATTACCAATATCACGCTATAAAAGCATTCAACAGTCTAACACTTGAAAATAAAATTGAGGAAAACAAAAATAAATTCCGACACAAAATTACAAAATGGATTAAAGACCAAAATAGACAATACTACCAAAATATCATAGCATAAAATAACAAAACATATAAGTAACACACAAAACCAATATAAAACACAATCACCCACAAACACACAACACGTATTAAAAATATCGTTTTTAACCTTATATAATATTATTTATTCTTAATTTTACGTTAATTCTAAATCTCTAATTTTTAAGTTTAATTTATCTTAATCGTATGTTTTTTATTTACTTTTTTTCACCAATATTATGTATATATATATTTATATGTATTGTGTATAATTTTGTATATGAAATGGAGGCCTCAGCACGGGTAAACCACCCAGTGAGGCCAACATCATTGAATTATGTAAAATATGTAAATAATATTGCATCAAATAAATAAATAAATAAATCTATTTGAGGTCATCCAGCGGGTAATTGCTTCTAGACACTCAATTATGCGAGTTTTTAGACTGTCTACTTCCTCTGGTAAGCAGTAAAAGTAAACTTGTTGGTCATCAGCGTAGCAGTGAGATAGAAGGCCAAATGATTCGATTATTTTAGCGACATCATTTGTGAAGAGGATGAAAAGAAGTGGGCCCAGAATAGACCCCTGGGGTACTCCAGATGAAAGGGTTGCATATTTTGATTGGTTTTTCCCTACCTTTACGGCTTGTATACGGTTACCCAAGTACGATGTCAGCCAACTTTTAACGCCACCATTTAAACCAAAGGATTCTTCTAATCGTTTAATAAGAAAATCATGGTCGATCGTGTCAAAAGCGGCACTCATGTCCAAGACTGAAAGGAGTGCCAGTTTTCCCTACTCGATAGCAAGAGTTATGTCTGACAAAACACGTAGTAATCCAGTTTTCTTTATGATTATCTTTATGATAAATATGTTTCTGGGCCATTTATGGTGGCAGGGGATCAATGCTTTTAGTTAGAAATACCTGTAAAACAGGCTGCACGTATACATTTTGTCATGCATTAGGGTTGGCAATCAATGTGTTAATTAAATGAAAAAGCATAGTCAAGGTTAATCCTAGCAGAGCTGGAACCAGTGGGAATATAGAATACAGACTTTAGGATATGTTTATTTTGCTAGTATTTCAATGGAAGTCCCTTAAACTGATGTCATTAACACTTATGGCAATGATGCACACCTAAAATTGACACGGTTAACATTTTTCACTCTTAATCCTGTCAGCTCCCATTATTATTTCCATAGAATGGCATACATAATATTGTATGCTTGGACTCTTTAGATAATTATTTTAAAAAAAAAAATGGTTTATAAAAATTTTTTGATTAATAGTCTTTTTTTTCAATTTGATTTTCGTTATTTTTAGAGAGGGCTATTTTTTATTGGTAAGGAAAAAATTGTTGTTTTAAATTAAAAAAAAATAATTGCCGGCAACCCGGGCGTTTATTGAAATAACATTAACATATACAAACAAGTAAGTAACCCGCCGCACTAGACAAGGTCTGTTCTGAGATGGGTGCTGTATGTAACATAATATGCATGTAAAACGTAATTAAAATGTATCCCAGAGCAAGCGAGACTGCCGAAATGGGAGCTGTTTTGTGTTTTCTCCCTTCTACAACATTTTCGTTTCACGCACATCCACCGGGGATCAATGTTGCTACCTCCTAGAGCAGGCTCCATTAAAACAGACTAAGCCTACATTTTGTCTGCATTAGAAATGGCAATCGGCTTGTTAACAACGAATTGTCAATCAGATGGACTACCCCTTGCGCAGAATCAAGTAGGTTTATCATAAGTATTTCTGGCTCCAGCCCTGAGGTGGCTTCCAATTTCAATTGTTGAGCCTATTTGAGAATTGTATAGGTTTAGCAGCTCGTCACTCTTCTTTGCTAGCCCTATATAAAACACTTGGATCTCTTGGACAGCATTTGCAAAGCCGAAATAGGCCCAAGGCAAAGCTCAGGGCCGGCTTTGTGAAGCTAATGTAAAAAAATAACGATTGGCGAGATTCGACAATCCATGATTTTTTTCAATATTTATTTATTTATATATTATACGCTATAATTATTTTGTGGAACAGTAGTCATGAAGTGAAATATGCTTACATTGATTAGAATTACTGAGGTATGTTATTATTAGTGACCGACCGAAGGTTCGGTTTCGGTTTCGGCTTCGGCAAGTTTCGGCAAACAAATCTAGTTTCGGCATCAGTTTTGCTTTCGGCAAATTTTCTGCCGAACCTTCGGCTGCACCTAGTGATGTAGACCCGGGAATATTCCCGGGAATATTCCCCGACCTGAAATAAATTCCCGAAAACGGGGAATTTATTTAATTTTTAATAAAATGGTTTCTACACTTCTCTTGGATGCTTTATTGAGAGTTGGCAGTTATCTAAGGGGACATCCCTTGATGTAGGGACTTCCCTACCACTTATGCCCCCCCCACCCCCGTTCGAGAAGTCCCTGCAGACCAGGGTATCCCATGAAGCCGTTTCAACCTCATACTTAGACAAGGAATATAACCGTGTGCAAGCGAATACCAGTGTCATAATAGCCGACTCAAGAAACTTGGCTCTTCAGTGTGATGGGTGGAGCAATTTAAGAAATGAAGGAATACTGAACTTTGTGGTGAACACTCCTAAACCTATTTTCGTTGACTTTGTCAATACAAAAGACAATCGACACACATCCGAGTATTTGTGCCAGGAAATGAAAAAGATTTTGGAAAAGTTTGGCCCCAATAAATTTTTAGTTGTGATTGGAGACAATGCGGCCAATATGAAGAAAGCGTGCAAGCTTTTACAAAGTGAATATCCGCACATTGTACCCCTTGGGTGCATAGCTCATACAATGCACCTATTGGTGAATGACATTCTTTCAACCAAATCAGCAAACGTATTCATTCAAAGGGTTGTTAGTATCGTTAAAACCATCCGTCAATCACAAATACTGAGCGCATTACTAATTGAAATAAATACAGCAAAGAAATTGAATTCGACTCTACATCTTCCTGTCAAAACACGCTGGGGCAGTTATTTAAATTGCCTTGACAGCATGATGAAATGTAAAGTAAGCCTGCAAACTTTTGCAGTAAACGAAGCTGCCTCATCTTTACCTCGTGATATGAAGAACAGCCTGTTAGACGATGATGTTTTCTGGACAAGAGTGACATCATTAGCCGATGTTCTGCGACCGATTGTTTCCTGGATTACAAAGCTAGAGGGGGACGAACCACTAACCCACAAAGCATTGTATGCTTTTGAGGATATTGACAGCAGTCTAAGTAAAACTCTTCCAGCATCTCTACTGTCAAATGCCGAAGAGAAGCAAATATTAGAAAAGGCGACGCAGCGCAAAGAATTTGCTATTGCTCCAATACATCTGGCTGCTGCCCTACTAGATCCTGGTTCCCAAGGACATCTGCTAAGCCACGCTCAGCAACTTGAAGCACTTGAATTCATTGACCAAGTAGCAAGTCATATGGAGACTGTTGATAGTGCAAATGTTCTTGTTGATTTTGCCAATTATAGGGCTAAGGAAGAATCATGGAGCAAGGCATTCCTATGGAAGTGTGTCGATAAAATCACGCCAGTGACCTGGTGGAAGGGGATGTGCGGATGTTCAGATTTGTCACAGGTTGCCATAAGAATATTGACAGCTCCCATTACTTCCGCAGCCACGGAGAGATCTTTTAGCACGTTTAGTCGCATCCATACAAAACGGAGGAATCGTCTAACAACTCAAAGAGCAGGGAAAATAACATTTGTGGCACACAATTGGAAACTTCTTTCCTCTGAAAGTGGCTGTCAAGCTGCTTCCAAGAAAACCCTTTCTTCCACGGATGAGCAGATTGCGTCTGCTTCGCATCATAACGTTTCAAACTTATCTGGTACTCGCAAACGCAAACATCCAATTGACTGTGCCGAGGAAGAGGAAAACGTAGATAATCCTGAATCGGCAACAACTTCGTCCGGGTCGGATGAAGAAGAAGAAGAATATGAAGATGAAAGTGGAAGCGAAGTTGATAGTGTCCAATCAGTATCATCAGATGAACAGTAACGATCTGTGAAGTTGTGTCATTTTTACAGTTTTACGATTTTTTTGTTTTATGTAGCCTACCGTACACTAATAGGTAATAGCGTAAAGTGTATAGGCTACTAATACTGTACATACAATAGAGATACTACTCAATGTAAAATAATTTTGATCGGTGCTTTTTTTTTTTTCTCTTGGATCCTATTCCCATATATATTGGAATAGATTTGACTTTTTATGGATCTATACTGCTAATATGTACCATATGTGTGTATTTTTTATATTTTAGTTAATAAATATTATTCTTTTTGAGGTATTATGTTGTTAAAATCAAAATTCCCAATATTCCCCGTCCAGGGGAATTTTCCCAGGAATATTCCCGGGAATATTCCCCAAAAATAAATTCCCGGGAATTTATACATCACTAGCTGCACCGAAACTCTGCAAAAGATCTCAATAAATGGTAAATTTAGTCTTGAATGTTGTGATTGTTAACGCAATTTAAATTAAATGCATTATAAAGGAAGGACCTCATTAATTAATGAGGTGTTGATTATTGTGCACATAAGTGTTGATTATTGACAAATTTTAAATAATATTAAAAAAAAAGTTTTTTTCACATACTTTTCAATTATTGCTTTTTATAAGTGTAAAAAATAAGCCAAACTTCAGTAAACAATAGATTTTTAACATGTCTAAAAAAGTTTCGGTTTCGGCCGAAACTGAGACAGCTACCTAAGATTCGGTTTCGGTAGAAAGTCCTGTTTCGGTTGGACACTAGTTATTTTAGCCTTATAACTATTACGTGCAGTTGAACACATTTACTACTTCTGAAAAAGTATTGCCAACTGCACGCAATCTAGTAACAAGCGAGTACCAAATTTTTTTTTTAAGTGAATACCTCACAAGAGTCCCAGCTGTTTTTGTCTGGAGCCGGTGAGACTATGGCATCCCAACTTGGGGTATGTTGTGAGTCTGAAGGCAGTGGGGAAGCACTTAGCTATTCACATACAGCCATCGAAATGACTAAAGCCATTTCAAGCAATATTTCAATTATGAATGGTGGTCTTACACACCAGCTCGTTACTGAGAATATCTTCCACCCCGGAAAGTGCTGCATATTTACTATATATTATTTTTAATTTATTAATTGCAAAATAACACAAATTAATCAAATAAAATTTAATTCAAAATTAATAGATTTCTTTGTTTTAACCACGTTTAATTTTTTGACATTTTTAGCGCTAGGTGGCAGTTTAAGATAATTTTGGATGTTATTGGCTCTAAATGGCAATTTTTCAGCAATTTTTTTTGACGATTTTAGCGATAGATGGCAGAAGTTTTTTTTTTGTTATAAACAATAAACCCGGTTAATATACTTGGTGTTATACTTGGTAATTAGGCTTAATAAATCAGGGCCGTCTATAATAACAACAATTTTGAAAATAAAAATCTATTTGAATCCAATGAATGTTATTTCTTTAGGAAAAGCCAGTGAAGAGGGTGTCTTCTGTGACGAAGCCGGTGTCTGCACGCAAGAAGGCCAGGACCCTGGACATAGTGCCCTCTCTAGACCTGGACAAGAAGGACAACCAGGAGTCCATGCTGAACCATTCCTTCAAGAAGTCCTCCGGCTCCTCGCTGCTGGACCGCCCCAACGTTAACAGACCTGTGAGTATTACTGAAGGACTTGATGCATAATAACAACAATTTGTCTGAAATAATTATACTTGATAACAAGTTTAATTTGGGAGGCACGTATGGGTACTGCCGTATTGCCATTAACACCTCCGCCATAGGTCACGGGTGCCCTGCTTACCCGGGTTGGTGTTGGTCATGCCTACCCGGGTTCATGGGCTGAGGTTTGTCTGGATCTTGGCGGTGGATGCATCTGCCCACCAACTGCTTGGCAGACCGGATCGGGAGAGACTGATTGAGGGAGACCTTTTGAACTCTCCAGCAAGACTATCTCAGAATATTGCAACTGCAGTTGGAGGGATTGAATCATATGTCTGTCACTCCTAGAAACACTGATCACCAGATTCCTACCCACCCCTCATACCTTTTTCCTTCCCAGAACATCCTTAAAAGACCCTCTACACGGCACCACCAAAGATGATATAGGCCCGAAGAGGAAAAAAATTTCCTCAGAGCCTCCTGTGTGGAGCTGATGTAAAAGTAAAAGAAGAAAATATTAATATAATTTTTATTGTATAAACATCATGAAAAGCGAAGTGACAGTTTTATTAATAATTCCCTGCACAAAAGGAATGTATTTTCTAAACATTGATTTCTTTCAAAAAGTTTGGACGTTCCGAGTCAAAATGTTACAAAATGGTTAATGAAATATCAATGTTTATTTCGAAAACAAACATCTGAAAAATAATTTTATCCAATTTTATTTGTTTTTACGACAACTTAAATAAGATATTAATATTAATATCAACTTAAAAAGTAAAATATCTCTGAAGCATTCCGAAATTTCACCACTGTTGGGACTGGTCGAGGTTCTTGATCAATCCATTTGCAAATTATGTTTTAACCGACTAGGAAATGACTGATGTAAGTAAATTATTACACAATTGTAAAAAGTGTAACAAAATATTAAATTTTAGAAAAAAGTCTGATTTTTTGGTTTGATTGTTTACCCATTGGAATTTGTAGTCAAGTGTTTTACGCAGCCAGCAATTTGCGCATCATTATAAAAAGTGCTAGTAATTCATAAGCAGATTTTTGCATACTAAATAGTGATATTACAATGCGAGGCTTGTATAATGTCAGATTAATTTTATTCACAAATCCCAGAAAAGGGAGATAGTCACACTACCCCCCCGCTTTGCCCAACATGAATTGTTTCTCTTCCTCTGATGGGCTGGTCTATCAATTTGTATATTTATGGCGATATCACATTTAAAAAATGTTTCTTGTAGCTCGTTTTTCTTATCACCTTCTTTCCCCCTTCCAGACCACCCCTCTCTTGGACCTGGAGAACATCTCGGAGACACTGAAGGGCAAGAACATCCTGCCCAGCCAGATGAAGTTTGGCTTCTTGGGACTCGGCATCATGGGCAGCGGGATAGTCAAGAACCTGCTCAACTCGGGACATAAAGTCGTCGTGTGGAACCGGACGGCCAGCAAGGTAGGAAACTTTATTGCTTGATGATTGGAAAATTATTTTTTCTGTTACTTTTTGTTTATTTGTGTGATTTAGGTGACAAGCTGAATAATTAAAAGTATTTGAGAATGTGTATTTTAAAAAATCGGACAAAACCCATCAAGATCTTGCATCGGGTCAGTGCACAATTAGAGTGCAGTCCTATCTGCTCGGAGTCAACAGGGCTACTGGAGAAAGCTGGGGAAGGAGACAGGAAAAAAAAACACCTTTCACCAGTGCTATGGAATTTCTTGGAATGTAAAGCAAATGTGAAATATTTTTTTATGTGACCTTACCTTTTTTTACCTGCTCCTGTCTGCCAGTGAGCCCAAATTGGGGTATGTTGTGATTCTAAGATAGTGGAGATGGGGAAGAGGAAAGTGGGAAAGTATCTGACAAACTCGGCTAAAGCCGTTTCAAGCGGTGACCTGCCAACTCAGAATGAAACCTAACTCAGAAGCACCTCAGAAAGGTCATTAAGAGTGATAATAAGAAAAAAATATTGGTTAAATAGGTTAAGTTAGGTTAGGGTTACCTGCTATTTTTAAATTATTTTTTCATAGCTTTTAATGATCTTTCTGAGGTAGTTCTGAGTTGGCATGGAACCGATTCAAGCAATGTTTCAATTCTAAATGGTGGTCCTGCAATAGGGCGATACTAAGATCTTCCACTCTGGAGCGTGCCGCAAATAGACTATATTAATTATTTAATTAATAAGAAATTAATCAAATAAAATTTATTTGCGCACGCCGGTATTTGAACCTGCGACCTTCTGAATACTGGTCGAGAGTCGTAAGCGGGAATTAGACGGTTTGCTTTTCATTCATTTCCGTTTTTTATTTTGCCTCTTTTACTCGGAGTGAAATGTCTGAACAAAAAATTAAACAAAAGTGCCAAACAAATTCATTACTGAATCGATTCGTCGATGTTGGATATTGATATTCGGCATCTTTCACTCGTGCTTGGAATGAAAGATAAATGCTAAGTCTGAACACGGAATGAATGTTTTATGGGGTCATTCATTCCGACTCGCTTCCTGCACTGAAAGCACGTCGCACACAATATCGTCAAAATGGTATTTAACTGGAACGAGGCGAACACTCTGCTCTATTTAGATCATTTTAAAAACTACAAGTGCCTCTGGAATCATAAACTAAATGAATATAAAGACAGATCTCCAAATTTACTTGTATCTTTTCAAAGTTGATGCTTTTACCCACCTCTTGTATGGCGGGCCAGATCGGGAGAGACTGGTTAAGGAAGACCTTTTGTCCACTGCAGCCGGACTCTTTCGACCCATCACCTTGCAACGCAGTGAGAGGGATGGATTCATACATTATCACTCTAGATCCAGATTCCTACCCACCCCTCACCCTTTTTTCTTCCCAAACTTTTCTTTCCTTCATTTCCTTAAAAGGACCCTCCACACAGCGTCCCCAAAGATGACATCGGCCCTGAAGAAAATTATTCTCTACAGGGCCTTCTGTGTGGAGCTAATGTAAAAAAAATACAATACCGCAGATATACCACATATGTGCCAAAACTAACTTTGACGGGTGATGCAAATGACAGTAAAAAATATTTTCTAAAATTAAACAGGAACCCTGAATAAATTGCATTTAAATTTGTTTTTTTTTTAACTTTTTTTATTGACGCAAGGCTTTTTTGTCCTGAACATTTTCACAAATTAATAATGGTTCTTCTATGGTAGCCGTGGGGAACCTTTTTTTTTAGAACCACAGAAATCGTTATAACTCTGTTATTGTTCTAGTGACATCCCTAAAACAAAGAGTAAAAGGTCGATAATAAATCAAGCTGTACATCCCTGTTCAAGTTGTCCATAAAAAGACCTATTCTGTCAGATCACGGTTGACACATATTTTACCTGCCAAATTGCCTACAGGCCCCTAGACATTGTTAATTTTTATTAAATATTGTATGAAATGATAAAAAAATGAGGTGACTTAATTGTTTATTATGCATTTAACCGGTGACAGGCTGGAGACGCGCCGGCGCGCGCGTCATATGCGCATGCGCGAGAAAATAATTAAAATATTTGAATAATACTTCCGACAAAAAACTTTTGGTCTGCGATTTTGGCCCTTCTATGTACACAATTTGTATGAAGATCAGTGTCAGAATCGCTTGCGCCATTATTACTCTCGGAGACGCTACAAGTTTCATTCACCTTGCAACCCTGGAATATTTTTAACCTTTTCCACTCCGTAGGCCACACATTCTGGCCCAAACGATTTTGGTAGGCAGCTCCGACGGCCAGAGGTTCTGGCCCGGCGCAGGTATAAGGTTAATCACCAATTTCTATCTTCCTAAGGACATTCTACTAACTATTATTTCCGATAATTACAAAGAATTGTCGCATCATATTGGATAAACCAACATTTCTTCATTTAAATTTACCTTTAATTAGATATATTCATCTGAAAATTGATGAATCTTTTTAACACAACAAATATTTGTTTTCTTCCAATATTTTCGGAACAGTCAGTCGTTATCCTGCGTTTATGACGGTTCTCCGCAGTTACTCCATCACATTACGACCATCTTTTTTTCGTTTTGTGGAACTATTGATGTTGTTATTAGTAATTGAAAGTAAAAGAATTACTAATTTACGTTTTCTAGAAATACAGTTCATTAATCGTCATAGAACATAAATATGACAGTTAATTTGTGGATAGGCTAATTATTCAAACTAACTAACTAACCATCACGCCGTTTCCCCGCAGGGGTAGGCAGAGAGGACGGACCGCCAAACAACTCGGTCTTGGCACACACTCTTTGCCTCACTCACATTCATACATCGTCTCATACATTCTCTTCTATTATTCTGACTTTTGACATGACCCGACTCAAGTATCTGATTCACTTGATCGTGCCATGTCTTCCTCGGGCGTCCCCGACTTCTTCTACCATTCACATTCGCGTCGTATATTCTTCTTACACTACTTCCTTCGTTCATTCGCTCTACATGCCCAAACCATCTGAGGGTCCCTTTCTTCTTACTCATTATGCTTACATCAGCCTTACACTCTTTGCGGATATCCACATTTCTCACACGATCATACATTGTTTTACCACACATACGTCTCAGGGATCTCATTTCAACAGCATTCAGTTTACTTTCATCCTTCCTCTGCCAGTTCCATGCCTCACTGCCATACATCAGGGTAGGTACCAGGACTCCATTGTGGACTGCTAGCTTCGCTTTTTTTGACAGTTTTTTATTAGCGCCAACGGCATTCAGTCCACCATTAATGGAGTTACCGGCATTCACCCTTCTTTCAATATCTCTTTCAGCCTTCCCATCTCTCGTAAACATACTACCCAGATACACAAACTCATCCACCTGCTCCAAATATTCATCATTCACAACTATGTTGCATACTGTTTTCGTACTCTCCCTTTCAAACACCATGACTTTAGACTTACTTACATTCATCATTAGCTCATTCTTCATACATACTTCGTTCATCCTAGATACGAGAGACTGTAGATCTTCCATAGTGTAAGAAATCAGCACCGCATCATCAGCATACAACAGGCAGCATACTTTCAGATTACTCAATTTCGCGCCCAATCCCACCTCTTTCAATTCTTGCATACAATTATCCATGTATAGATTGGATAACCATGGTGACATTACACAGCCTTGCTTGACACCTTTTGTGATGTCAAACCACCCCGTAAAACTACCGTTCACCCTAACACACGCAACGCTTCCCTCGTACAGAGACGCAATTGCCTGTATGAGATTTGTATTCATTCCATACTTGGACAAAACCTTCCATAGCTTTTTCCTGTCGACTCGGTCATATGCTTTTTGTAAGCTAATTATTCAGCTGGTTGGAAATTATAGATAAGGTGTAAAAACAAGAAAAGGAAGACATTCGGTAGATCCAGAACAGCGGTTAAATCATGTCAATCTACATGTCATAACGCCTAATATATGCGGAAAAAGTATTACGGATTGCATCATTTTCAATTTGGGAGGCTGGAATGGGTACCGCCGCCCCGGTAATCATTTATTGGACAACCAACGCCTCTGACACAGGCCACCCCAAGTGGTTCGCAACGTTTGGTGACTTAGCAGAGGTGCCCGGGTTCATGGGGATGAGGCTGGACTCTATCGAACCATTGCCTTACAGCGCAATGAGAGGGATGGATTCACTCATCGCCTCTCCTGGATACACTAACCGCCAGATTCCTACTTTAAAAAAATCGTTAGTGGTTCTGATTAAGATACGAGTAGAGAAGGAGGGCAAATAAAACGAACAATATAACACTGTAAAAGTTATGGAAACAAACTTGCACCTTATGTGGGAGAATGCTTCGAAAAATATCATACTCTAAAAAACTATAAGTGATGGTGACTTAGTAAAATAAAGTAAGAAATTTATAATAACATTGGACCGAATCATTAGTTTTTTATAATGAAATGTGACAGTGTTATATTATGTATAATATGTACAGTACTGTAACTTGTAAACACCGTGTAGAATATTTGCCAAACCTATTATCTATTTTATGTGTTGTGGGCTGGTCATCTTTTGTTTCCTGAAAAAGGGTCTAAACCTAAAATAACGTAACCAATGCAAAATAAGAAACCATCCACTACCCATAAAACCTAAGCCAATCAGGTTCAGTTAGTCACTGATTAGCCGCTGTGCGGTACAGGACAATTAGAAAGGAACTTCTCCAAGGATTTGCATTGGATTGTCTGTATATTTTACCTG
Organism: Limnephilus rhombicus; assembly: GCA_929108145.2. NCBI lineage: Eukaryota > Metazoa > Arthropoda > Insecta > Trichoptera > Limnephilidae > Limnephilus > Limnephilus rhombicus. The sequence goes on along the minus strand of OV815295.1, from coordinate 41,744,123 downwards.
TATTATACAAATTATTGCTATGCAATAAAAGATATTATGCAAATAAAAAAATTTAAATCGAATGTATTATCTTTTAGTTACTTAATGTGTGATTTAACAAGTATTTTATGCAAAATATACCAAACAACTAATGGTCACACGAAATATCCGATAGGGTGCCGCAAAAGTTATGAATGGAAATTTTCATTTTAAACACAAAATATAACATACATTTTTGGTCGGAGTAGCTAAACGGTTTTGAGAAAAAATGGTCACAGTGGAAAAGGTTAAAACGATTTCTTCTATGACAATCGGCTGTCAGAATTTGCTGCGCTTTCAACTGTCGCAATAAATTCGCGTTCCGCGAATAAAACATCGTGATACCTATTAATTTACGTAATAAATGCAAGTAATGTTGTTTTGGTAGATAGTTTAATGTGTTGTGAACGTGATTCAGTCAATAAAATATACAATAACTCAAAATTTATCAACAAAACATTCAATTCAAAGTTCAAAATGGTGCTTTTTTAGTAACAATTATTACAAGCAATAATTGTCAGCCTGAAACACTCATTTACATTGAAAAATCTTCCGAGAAAAGATACTTGCCGCCAACGGCAAGATTTTCTCGGAAGATTTTTCAATGTAAATGAATGTTTCAGGCTGACAATTATTGCTTGTAATAATTGTTACCCTTTGTGCTATGCATAAAAATCTTGTCTAAACGTTAGTTTATAAATTAAAAAATAATAATTGCTTTTTTAGTGTTTTTTTGTGAAGTTTCGCTAATTTCCGCGAAATGGCCTGGCCTTTGACCGGTTAAACAATAGAATAAGTATAGTTTTTACATAATCCGTGATTTCAGTACCGTTTTCACATAAAAACATCACGTGAGTCATTTTTACATTGTTTTTATGTTTACATTCTAAATTTTAATATTTACAAATGTTAATATTTATTTGTAATATAACAATTTGAAAGCTTATTTCATAAAACAATTTGAAAGCTTATTTCATAAAACAATTTGAAAGCTTATTTCATAACCTTTCAAAAACAGTTTTTAGTATTCGGCTACTTTCAGAAATGTTTCATTTATAGAGCTTTAATTGTGAAGCGGAAATAACACAAAGTTTTCGTAAATCTGACATTTCATTTAAGACGTAAAAAGTGCATATTCGCGATAGATCGGATTGGTTAACTTAAGGTTGGTTTTGCGTAAGAGTACACCAAAGAATTTTGCAGTGTATGGTATGTAACTCAAATGTAAAACTTCACTCGGTACATAAAATGACTTCATTTGATGAATCTGCAACTTATTATTTAATTTTCCATATATTCTGAACACAAAAATGGTTTAAATTAAATCTGTATGCGGTGGATTAAAACTACACTCAGAACATGAAACCGTTTTATCTTTGATTCTGGCAGTACATACATAGTTTGCAACTAAAATTTAATAACTGCACTTATAATAAGAGAATGATTTCCCTCAAAATGTGTCAGCAGATGATTTCTCAACTGGAATTTGATAATTCTGTTCTGAATAGCAAAACTGGTTTTATATGAGTCAATCTGCATGTAAGTCCCCAGCTTTGATTACTATCACTCTCGTAATGTGCGTATGGTTTTCGTACCAATTATTTATTTTGCAGCATATATATGGTTTGAAATAAAAAAAAATTAACTCCACTTGAAACATTAGAACTGTGATCTTCGAAATGAATCAGCAGATTAATCCGGTACTCTAATTTTGACAAATCACTCGAAACTTGAAACTGGTTTTAATTTTAGAGCGAATCTGCTTGCAAGTCCCCAGCTTTAATTGATATTACAAAATGGTTTTCCTCCAATTTTTGCACTAGAAACGCATGGATGGTTTCCTTCGAATTGCGTCAGCAAATGAAGCCACAACGGGAAATTGCATTATGAATACAAGAGTGGTTTTAACTCAGGAATGGATCTGCGTAGGGGTCCCCAGTCCTCCAGCTTAAATTATATTGTACTCGGAACACGTGAATAGTTTTCCTGCATTTTACAGCATATACTAATTTTTTTTAATATTTTATATTTATCTGACTATTTTTGCCATGTCAAAACAGCGGCCATTTTGTATTCACCGAGCTACAGATGTGTTAAATTTTGTTATTTTTTAGAATTACAGTTTTTTTGCAGAAGTAAATTTAACTAAAGTTTGTTTCTTATTTTTGGTCAATGGATATTTCTCCGAAAAAACGCACTAAGATTGTTACCAGATAACTCATCACCAAACGCTGCCCAACATGTGTACACAGATGACGTTCGTCACATGAGAACGGGTCGCTTCTTCGACTCGTTCTCGGCTGTGGAACACTTTGCCGGCCTTTTCCTCCTTCCTATAACATGGGTCTCTTCAAGACCAATGTTCATTCCTTCCTCTCCTCATAAAGACCCTCCACACAGCAGCTCAGATGACATAGGCATAGGGAAATTATTTTCTTCAGGGCCTCCTGTGTGGAGTTAATGTAAAAAAAAAACAGGTTACGGCCAGGTAACTCTCCAGATCTTAATCCAATTGAAAATCTGTGGGCTGTAGTTAAAGCAAGACTTAGAAAAATGAACAATGAACAATATTTATTATTTTTTCTAATTCTTCACTTATGTTCACAAAATATGAAATGAAATGAACAATAATAACAACTGAAGTCTCTACAAAATTAGTAAGGCAATTTTATTCATTTTAATAAATCACTTGAGCTTGAGTCGATAACCACCTCTGGTCTGGATACCTTAGATATCTGAATGAAGCTCTTTCAAAAACATGCAATCCATCTGATAAATTCCTCTAACGGCAGTGGTGATCCGTGGCTTTTCAGTGAGCTAGAGTGCTAACATTGTTGAAGCTGAAAATGTTTTTTTTATTTCAATATTGTCATATTTTTCTATCTCAGCACTCTAGCTCACGAAAAGTCTAGAACCGCCCCTGCTTAAAGGACGAATTGCAGTCTTGCATCAGATGGAAATGCTGTGCTTGTTCTACCGATATTTCAATGGAAGATGTACCGAAGAACTAGCATCATGTACACAGCTGGCAGACGTACCAAAAACGTGCCCAAAATTAGTATGCAGTTAACAATTACCACACAAGTACAGATCTAAGTTCACTCCTTCCTCTCGTTCAGAAAGAAAAATTATCAGAATGAAGAATTATTTGTGATTTTAAGTGTTTGTAAAATTATTCATTTATTATTGAATACCCCTGAGTTGTTATAATTTCATTTTGTTCCATGTTCCTGGCAGGATAGTTACAAGACAGATAGGTTTTTAGATTTTCACGGCCAAAAGTATTTTCATTACTTGTTTTTGGGGTGTTATGCCGTGTTGCGCTTCCTTCTTTAGCCAAAGAAGGGGGAGGAGGTAGCGCAACACGGCATAACACCCCAAAAACAAATATTGAGAAGTTACAAGACAGTTACCATTTGTAACAATTCTTCTTTAAGATCGCAATGTTGTAGATAATTAGTACAATAATATTTCAATACTAGCTGGTTTTATGATATGTTTTTGTCTTCAAATAGATCTGATTTATATGGTGAAAATGTTTAAGGGCCATTAACCAACCAGCGGCCGAGAATTCATATTTCGTCGAAAGATGTTCTTACGATCTTACAGGGCGGTTCCAATGAGAAAGATTAATTATTCTCCGTTCCAGCTTTTTTAAAATAATAACTCAATATCGATTTTATTTCATTCAAAATATGCTTTAATTTATACCTACGTTCAAAAATACTGAAAGGCGTGATGATAAACCTATTAAAATTTTGTACTTTTTGTATTTATTTTTTGATCATAAGTATTTATAATTTTTCAATAATGTCTAAGCAAAATAAGAATGTAAAAAAAATCTTAAATATGTCGAAGTATTTTCGTCACAAAACACATGCGCGAATCTTTTTTGAAATGATTTTATTTAACCCCTCCGCAACGTAAGCAGATATAAGCATTAAAATAGGACAGCAGTCAAGTACAATAAGCGTGTTTATACGTCAGCGCGTGTGTTTCCATACAAATCGTTCTAACTCCGTTATGTTTTAGTTACATCCCTAAAACAAAAAGTTAAAGGTCGATAATAGATCAAGCTGCACATCCCTATCAAGTTGTCTATGGAAATACATAACAGGAATCAGCTGTCAGTCGTGTAGTTGACAAAAATATTTACCCGCGCAAATTTGCTACCGGCAGCTCCACCGCGCTCCACATTTTAAATTTTTATTAAATATTTTTATATGAAATGATAAAAAAGTGAGGTGACAAAAGTGTTTATTACACATATATACAATAGAATAAGTATTGTTGTTTACATAATCTGATTTTAGTACCGTTTTCACATAAAAACATCACATGAGTCATTTTTACCTATTTTTAATGTTTGGTTCTAAATTTTAATATTTTCAAATGCTAATATTTATTTGTAATATAATCATTTGAAAGCCTATTTTGTAACCTTTCTAAAACAGTTTTTACTATTCGGCTACGTTCAGAAATGTTTCATTTATAGAGCTTTAATTGTGAAGCGGTAATAACAAAAAGTTTTTGTAAAATGTCATTTTGTTAGAGACACCAAAATCCAATATTCTTGAAAATTCGGAGGGGTTAAGCAGATATATGCATTAAAAATATGATAGCAGTCAAGTACAGTAAGCGTGTTTATACGTCAGCGCTTGTGTCTCCATAGAAATCGTTCTAACTCCGTTATTGTTTAAGTTACATCCCTAAAACAAAAAGTAAAAGTTCGATAATAGATCAAGCTGTACATCCCTATTAATTTTTCCGTAGAAATACATAACAAGAATATGCTGTCAGTCGCGCAGTTGACACAAATATTTACCCGCCCAAATGTACTACCGGCGGCGCGACCGCGCTCGACGTTGTTAATTTTTATTTAATATTTTTATATGAAATGATAAAAAAAGTGAGGTCACAAAAGTGTTCATTACACATTTATACAATAGAATAAGTATTGTTGTTTACATAATCTGTGATTTTAGTACCGTTTTCACATAAAAACATCACATGAGTCATTTTTACCTATTTTTAATGTTTGTGTTCTAAATTTGAATATTTATTTTTAATATAATAATTTGAATGAAAGCTTATTTTGTACCCTTTCTAAAACTGTTTTTACTATTTGGCTACGTTCAGAAATGTTTCATTTATAGAGCTTTAATTGTGAAGCGGTAATGACAAAAAGATTTCGTTTGAGACATTTTAAGGACTTAAATGGCGATTTTCGGATGGTTTAAATTAAAATTCTGAAACATAGCTTTCCCAGATAATTTATTGATTTATTTTATTGTATGATTTATGAGAAGCACGAAATGTGTGCTGTATAATACAAAATTTTGTTTGAAAATATAAAAAATCTGCCGACGACCTGCGGTAAAACCTTATTGTACTAAAAATAAACATATTTTCTCAAAATTTAAAACAAAGCTTTACTAGATAAAAGAACAATCTTTCGAAATCAAATTACAATTTTTTGTGGAAAAGAGTCAATATGTCTAAAATTTTATTTAAAAATATATTTCCGGTTTTGTCTGGTTATTCCCTCTTAACTCTGGATTTCCAAAAGAACATTGGTTCAATGGCTGATAGTTTTTTTTTAATTGAAACTTCTTTAGCCCCGTTGTGATTTGAAATTTGGATGAAACGGAAATGACGCATTACAGCACCTGCGAAACATCAAACTGATTATGTCACTTTTCGCGTCTACTGCGTGTAAACTGCACTCGATTCTTTTGTTTTCTTGTTTTTGTTTATGAATATATATTATTGTGTAAACTATTCAAATGTATACATAAAAAGTCTATTTAACAGGTGTAAAAAGATAAATAAAATAAAATTATATACTTTGATCTTCCAGTTGATTAGTCAGACATATCTGAAAATCGATATTTGAGTTGAGTATGCATTTATATGTGTTAGTGTACCTCTATCCTCTATCCTCTGCCCTCTGCCTGGTACAGTACTCAGATTGCTCACAAACACCACCAAGTCAATTATAATGCAGAAAAGCTTGTAATGAACTAAAAAAAATGTTAATGTTTTCTGGGACACTAGTATGATATTTTGAAATGTCATACTAATGTAAAGGACCGTTATGCCTCGCAGTGTTATATTGTAGCCTGTTTTTTATGTAAAATACAGAAATGTGTAATTAATATTTGATTTATTGTGAGCATTTTTTTTTTAATCTATAAAAAAGTGTATATACATTGGGTTTCTATGATGCCTGTCTCACTAGGATATACCTGTGTCGAGATTAAAATATTGCTTTCCTCACTATCTCAAAACTTAGTATTTGTAGATGTCTGACTAATCAACTGGACGATTGACTTGTTGAACTCCTTTGTACAAATTTCTACGAGAACCAAAGTGCTTACGAATATCTACAGCTCACACTGCTGACTAATATCTATGAGAACCAAAGTGTGGACGATTATCTACAGCACTGGCAGAGGTTGGATTTGCAATTATGTATAGCATATTGGAATAACGTAATATTGCGCATGCAGTTTAAAAAACTTAATTTATGTATGTATGTATGTAAAAATTCCTATTATCGGACCATTGAACACATTTAGCTGATTATTAAGGATTTGGGTTTTTGTTTTATCAGCTTTCTTAATTTCAAGTGCTTCTAAATTATTTAGTCTGTTACCATGACCATTTCTATGTCAGTTAGGTTAGGCTAGGTTGTGGTGCCGTATATTTCGAAATAAATAAATATCTTTGTATTATGACCTCCATGTTTGTTCAATAAATTATTGTCCTCGTAAACTGCAAAATATGTAATATTATGCAAAAACTTTATGTACGTACTTTAAACATTTATGTAATTGAAGTAATTTATGCTTTTCCGTACAACCTCTTGCTCAGCTGCCCTCTGTAGATATTAGTCCAACCTACGCTCCATAGATATTAGTCACCACTGGGACCGTCATAGATATTCGTCCGACCTTAGCTCTGTAGATATTAGTCCACACTCTGAAGTTCGTAGATATTAGTCCAACATATGAGCTGTAGATATTCGTCCGACATACAGGCTGTAGATATTAGTATCTGGAGCACGGACGTATGAATATATCTGGACCTGCCCTAAGTGATAAAAACGTATTATTTCCCCCTCCCCATGGAGCCAGGGAGGGGAGAGAGCCTCGCTTGAATCTAAAATATGTGACCTCATCATTCTTGTACTGACCAGCGCGGAAATAACGTCCATACGTTTTATGGAATAACACGCCAAAAACGGTAGCTTGTGCTTATACCATTATACCCACATATTATATGGACATAGCGAATGTGGGCGGTTCTCCAGTGTGCTCGTCGCTGGTTACAGGTAAATTATGAAACATTTGTAAAAGTGTCTTAACTAAACACGGCAACAAAATATTGCTATGTGAATTGGGGCGAATCTTTTCGGGGCGAGCATTTGGTCTTATATGTTATTAACGTGGCAAGCAATTCGCGCTCCCAAAAGGTCTATTCATTCAAAGCAGATTTTGCTTTTAAGAATTAAATGCTGATATTATAATGCGAGATGCCTATATACTGTCAGATTGATTTTTTAACGAATCACAGTCATTTTTCCTCTCTTCGCCCCCCATAGTTTGGTTTTACCCCTCATCTGTAGCTTCTGGTCTATGAATTCTGATCTCTATGATCTGGAGTCTAAAATATTTATATTTATTATATGTACTGATATGTATTATATTACTGCTTTATGTAAACTTTGGACTTGAATTATGTTTGTAAAAGCCCTTCGGATGTTCAATAATTAAAAACCCTGCAACCTTTTGATGGCAGGTTGTGCCAAATAGAATAAAATTGAAACAAAAAGCTAATAAAATAATAATGGATAAATTTCTATTTAAATGCATTATTTTCCATTTCTGGTAATAAATTTTTTTTTCTTATGATTAGTTTAAATGAAGTATTATTTTTGCTAATACAGAACCCCAGTCTAATTTTTTAAATTTTTTTTTAATAATGACCTTCTAACTTAAATAACTGCATTTTTTTTTTGAGTTAGTTTTAGTAGTTTTTTTTTTTTTTTTTTACATGAATACCGCACAAGAGTCCCCAACTGCTCCCGTCTGGAGCCAGTGAGACTATGACATCCCCAATTGGGGTATGTTGTGAGGCTGAAGGTAGTGGGGAGGGGAAGGAGATAGGGAAGAGGAAGGTGAGGAAGTACCTGGCTATTCAGATCTGGTCACCAAACACGGCTAAAGCCATTTCAAGCAACGTTTCAATTCTGAATGGTGGTCTTACACCAGGGCGATACTGAGAGTATCTTCCACTCTGATACTGAGAGTATCTTCCACTCACATATACAGTAGTTAAAATAATTTTCAAAGTTTTAATTTTTCAAGATCCCCCGAAAACCACCGCATGTGTCGCTACAATCGTGTGATGTCACCACTCCTGAAAAGTTATTAAACGACTTCGAAAAGGAGGAGATTCTCAATTCGACTGTATTTTTTTATGTTTGTTACCTCAGAACTTTTGACGGGGTGAACCGATATTGATGATTATTTTTTTTATTTGAAAGCTAGTGCTTCCCATGTGGTCCCATTTTAATTTGGTCCAGTTTCAACAATGGCATCCATGAGAAAACCATATAAGACTTAAATTTACATTAAGTATGTACGCGACAAATGGACGAATAACTCAATATCACGCCAACCGATTTGGATGATTCTTTTTTTATTGGAAAGGATGTACTTCAAGGGTAATTTGATAAGAGTTTGGTTAGGCTCTGATTATGGAATCTATGACAAAGTAACGGAACTCTTCAATTCTTAGAAGCAAATTAACGATACTCGGCCGAATCTCTTAATTTGACCCTAACGTCGTTATGGTCAAATTATGTCTGTCTCATATGAGCAGCACGTTTAGTAGGTCTAAAAACTAAACTAAAAATAAATAAAAATTAACAAAATAAAAAAACGACTTCAAAAAATGCATTAGAAAGTAAAAAAATAATTTCGTCTAAAAACTAAACTAAAAATTAACAAAATAAAAAAACGACTTCAAAAAATGCACTAGAAAGTAAAAAAATAATTTCGTATTCTTCTACAACTTCATAATCAAAGGTACCCGGCCCGGCGTGTTCACTTGACAGCTCTTCTCACGCCGCGGCCTCTTACACGCCTCTCGCCTCGTCAAGTCGCTCGTGCGACACAAGCACATCTCACCTATAACTATGTACTTATGTAGTTACAAACCTACCTTGACTGACACCGACTTCAAAAATAACAATCGTACCTACATATAATATTGATGAGTAGAAAAAGTAAGTTGATTATGAAGTTGTAGAAGAATACGAAATTATTTTTTTACTTTCTAGTGCATTTTTTGAAGTTTTTTTTTTTATTTTGTTAAAAATTTTGTTTTTTTTTTTTTTCAACGAGTGTTGTCATTTTGTATAACGCAGGCCTGCAAATTGACATTAACACACAAGTCAAGAAAGCATCAAGACTGTCTTCGGAACCACGACAAAAATACGAGACTTTTTGAGGCCTGCAAAGACCAAGTTTCCTCTGGAAACAGATGGAGTATACAAACTCAGCTGTTCTGGATGTGACAAGGTTTATGTAGGCCAAACAGAGCGGACGATTTCCAAAAGGATATCAGAACACTTCCGTGCCTTACAAATCGGCAATCGCCGAGCACTTAATCGAAACCGACCATTACTTTGGATTTGTCCCCGAGGTCCAGGGAAGACCCAAAACTCATAGAGCATGTCTGATCACAGAGGCAATTGAAATTCACAAAAATCCTATAAATATTAATAGAGACGACGGAGCTAAGCTCAATAGTTCTTGGTATCCGGTAATTGACGGTTACATCAGGGCTAAACGCAAAAAAACATATTGAAGTATATTGTAGAGCCAGCTCGTAGAGGAGTGGAGCTGGCGACACGGTATCGCTCCTAAATAGATAAGTACAAACATCACCCCTAACTATTACACATCTGCCCTGATGATGGGACACTGCAACGCTGTCCGAAACGTTGGCTAAAGAAGGAGGTAGCGCAACATGGCATAATACCCCAAAAACTAATAACAAAAATATTTTTGGCCGTGAAAACCAAAAATCGTATCTTACATAATGTGAATCAGTCAAATTTACATTTTTCATACCTTCAACCAGAAGGAAATAATCAATAAAGCATTATTTTTTTTTTTGGTAGAAAATGGTACACTGATTCTTATGTCAGTGTAAATAATACATTTCCGATTTACATATCTCATTGGTTACTGCTTTTCCAGGCAGTTTTATTTTCATTAACCCGTCAGGTCTATTTGTTCATTTTTCGGAGCAACTCTTGTAGGCCTCATAGAAATCGTTGTCTCCTTCTTTACTATCATGGTTAGAAATATGATCTAAATGGTGTTAGATAGAGAAAATACCACGCTTTATATTCAAGTCTAAAAATAATTAAAATGTGCATCTTTATGAATCCAAAATTTCCGGCTGCAATTTGAAAAAAAAAATGTAACTTTGAGAATTTTTTTAACTGAAACGACAAAAAATGAGTTTATGATACATTTACCTAATAAATTATGTTTGTGTTCTTTTTTTTTTCGTTATCGGTAATTTTAGTTAGAAAAAACATAAGATGAGCAATTTTTAAAACTGTTTCATGTTTGCTTGCAAAAAATTTATATTTCAAATATTGTATGTTTATTTCAAATTATAAAATTTGAAAGCGTATTTCAGCACCTTTCTAGAGCAGTTTTTTGTTTTCAGATATGTTCAGAAATATTACATTTATTTGGATTTTAATGAAAAATGGAAATATTAGGACACTCCGAAAAAATATGGCCGAGTACATGTTTGCGGCTCTGTTTGATTGGGAATGTGATCACGGGCCTTCATATTTTGCTGTCGCATCGTACAACGTATCTATATATGTCATATTGGCTTAGCAAACCCAAAAGCGGGTATCTATAGTCTGACAAATTCAATGGTTCGTCAGATTACCGCGTGTCTACTGTAATATCAATCTGGCTTTTTTGATATTTGGATAAAAAATGGTACACTGAAAGGAAAGGTGAATTATGTGGAAGATTGGAGTCAGGTTCAGGCGTAGAAGAGATGAGATGTTGAATGGAGGGGAGGCAATTTTAGATAACGCCTGATAGAAGAAAGGATACATATTTATTTAGAGAGGGACAACCAAAAAATATGTGATCTAAAGTTACGTCAAGGATGTGAATTTTAAAAAAGTGAGAAGGAACGGAACATTGTCCGATTCTCGTTCGAATAGGTGAGGAAATTTCTTTTTTGGAAAAATAGGGAAATTTTTAAAACCACGGTTTTGATGGGAAAGTCCTTTGTATTGAGGCATAGCAGGTTCCCTTGGATTGACTAGCAATGTGCCAATACTCTGTCCAAACATTACGGGATCTATCTTTGAAGATGGAAAAAATATCGGATAGGGGAATACGGTTTACGAAGGTAACAGTAGGGTTGGACACTCTTTACCGTTACCCACTATGCCAACATTACACTGATTCTTAAGTCGGTATAAATAATACATTTCGAATTTACATATCTCATTAGTCACTGTTTTTCCAGACAGTTTTATTTTCATTAGCACCAATCAAATCAAATTGTGTTTACCGTGTTCATGAGTGCATTTAAAATTTTCTTTCGTGTCGATATTATAAAGTGACCTGCAGGTGATTTTTTTTTCTCTAATGGTACTATAAAAAAATATTATTTAGTTTATTGTTGCAGAATATTAATTGTGTTTATATATTTTAAAAAGCAATTGAATGCTTTCTATGTGGTTACAAATTAAAGGATAAATACCAACAAGTAAGAGCAATAATTACAGTGAGACTGTTTACTTCAGTGTGAACCCAGTGGTGGTGGGTGGTAAATGTTCTGTTGTATTTTAATACTAGTTGAAGTTCCCGGGTCTTTAGATGGGAAAAGAGGTTAGGGTTGTTTTTCGAAATTTCATGTAGACCTTCATTTCATGGTGACCATGTTTCTCTTGTTTTGAAGGGGAAGTGTGCAAAATTTCATCAATCTCGTAATAAAACTGTAGATTTGTTTAAAAACCAAAACCACACCAGGACACTCTTCTTTATACATTTTAATTAATTTTTGCTTCTGATTTATGATTGAAAAAGTATTTATTTTTCTGGTAAAGCACTTGCCATGTAAGCAAAGGGTCCTTGGTTCGAGTCCCAGAGGTGCCAATATCTTTTTCTTATTTTTCGGTCTCCACATTTTCAATAGAGTATCGCTAATATTGCTTTCATTTAATTAAATATTATAACAACCAATTTGTTATTTTTCAATTTAGAAAGGTAATCATCAATAAAATAAAACTTGATACAACTCCTAATAAAAGCCAATTTTAAAATAGCAGTTGTTTATTGGATTATCTTTAATACATAGTCTACTATTGTTAATCGAAAATATATTAGTATTCTAAAATAATTCTTTAATAAATATAATGCTCCAAATACCTGCAAAACCTGAGGTCACTCTGAAACTCAAGATCCTTCCTTTGATCCGAAACTTTGCCTGTTAGACGGACAGTGAATCTAGTTTAAATTACATTGTAAATTTAATAGTTGATTCCGCTTAATTGGGACACATCCGGTCCATATATTTTGTCCCTAGTGGTGAAATTTAACCTTTACAGGACGTGTAAAATTCAATAAATACAAGTAGCTCTAAGCCAAATATAATATTGAAAATTATATTTTAAATAATACACTCTACAATATCAAGTTTTTTACTTTAAAATTTTCGTAGACAAAACTTCTAAAACCTAGCTGTACACACTGCACACTGCAGTGCGCCTCAAGGTAGTCATTATTTCATTGGACTGCTAATGTAGCCAGCCTCACTATAAAGGTTAACCCCTCCGCAACGTAAGCAGATATAAGCGTTAAAAATAGGATAGCAGTCAAGTACAATAAGCGTTTTTATACGTCAGCGCGTGTGTTTCCATAGAAATCGTTCTAACTCCGTTATTGTTTTAGTTACATCCCTAAAACAAAAAGTATAAGGTCGATAGTAAATCAAGCTGCACATCCCTATCAAGTTGTCTATGGAAATACATAACAGGAATCAGCTGTCAGTCGTGTAGTTGACAAAAATATTTACCCGCGCAAATTTGCTACTGGCAGCTCCACCGCGCTCCACATTTTAAATTTTTATTAAATATTTTTATATGAAATGATAAAAAAGTGAGGTCACAAAAGTGTTTATTACACATATATACAATAGAATAAGTATTGTTGTTTACATAATCTGTGATTTTAGTACCGTTTTCACATAAAAACATCACGGGAGTAATTTTTTTTACCTATTTTTAATGTTTGCGTTCTAAATTTTAATATTTACAAATGCTAATATTTATTTGTAATATAATAATTTTGAAAGCCTATTTTGTAACCTTTCTAAAACAGTTTTTACTATTCGGCTACGTTCAGAAATGTTTCATTTATAGAGCTTTAATTGCGAAGCGGTAATAACAAAAAGTTTTCGTAAATTGTCATTTTGTTAAAGACACCAAAAGCGAATATTCTCAAAAATTCGGAGGGGTTAAGGTAGGTAAAAATAATTGTATTATAAAAATATACAAATACATGCACTCTCAAATGCATTTTTAAACATTATAATTCTCTTAACATATTATTATTATAACAGTAACCCAAGAAATTACTTCTTTTACGCGTGGCAGTGTACTGCAAACTGAACGGCGAACAGCCAGCGTGGAGTCTACCGAATTTCCGCCTAATGAACTCGGAACTCGCTCAGTGCTGCGCACCTCCTCCCCTCACCCATACCACACGCCCGCTTCTGTTAACTCAAATTCGTATACTGAGACAAATTTAGCATCAAATTCAGATGGGAATTCAATTAAAGTGAATGGTGTCACAGATATCCAAAGTAAATTAGTATTTGGTTTTGGTCCAAATAACCAGCTGTCCCCATAAATGGGTGTACCAATTAAGCGGAATCGACTGTACATACAATCTTGTAAATTGTTGCCTACAATTAACATCACAAATGTACAACAAAAACTAACATTGCTGACAAACAAAGGTGCTGTGCTGTTTATAATTCAAGAAGAATATCATCAGACTTCTAACATTACAAAAGCAACTTATAAAGCGCTTTGCTTGGTTATTCCACTTCTACCCTGTTCTCCTGATCTTGCCTCACAGACCTCACGACTCGTACCCTTAAAAATTGATTTCAAAATACTATGTTATTTCTTCATGCTTGGATATGAAAATTTGCCAAAACGAATAAAAAAAATGCAATAGTTTATTATATTTTTGATTAGTATGTACCTATTTATTGATTTTTATTTAAGACGATAATTTATTTAAATCAAAAATGCTACAAACTTTTGCAACAACCCTATAATTCCCAGGAAGTGGAAGTTACATTATGAGATCTAAGTTTTATTCAATAAAACTATGTTTAGTTGAAGTATGAATAAATAATTTGCATATTTTTTTTAAATTCACCAAATTTAAGAAAATATTTACATATATTTTCTCTAATCTATTTTTTTTGTTTAATACATTTAACCGTTGGAATGCCGGATTTACGCGAACTTCATCTTCCATCGCGTGACAGACAAAATGATGTTTTTGTAATATCTACAATCTTATCAGATAATATATTATCCCAAAATAGCTGCTAATATTCAGAGAAAAAGTTTTTCTCCCTCACGTTACTAAAAAAGTTAAACAAAGAATGTCCGTTTTCCTCCTTTATATAATCCTCTCTTATAGGTCTCTCTAAGACCCGCATTAATAAATCCCTACCCATAGCCCCTACCTAAACTGGCCTCACAACGAGGTGGCAAGATAGTTCCCCTGTCCTCCTTACACTGTATATACAGGGCCGCTCTTGTGAGGTGCCTTCGGCTTTCTGTGGTGGTGGTAGTAGGAGATTTTCAAACATTGTTGGGTTATTCGTAACCCGGGAATGTTTGTCTTTCTTTTTAAGAAAAAAAATGTTCGTTACCAAGATGGTTACACCGGCACACTAGAGGTTAACAACCCTACAAAAATAAATTATTGATACTCGAAAACTTATTTTATAGTTTTAACACGAAGAATTGATCCAATGTATTTTTTTATATGAAAGACAGTGAATTTTACATAAGAGATACTATGTAGAAGAGTTGAGTTGAGGGAATTATTACAACAGCTGCTTTTATAAGAAAATAGTTCATCGATAAACAGTCCTAATCTATACATTTATAAGAAAATAGTTCATCGATAAACAGTCCTAATCTATAATACCTATTACAAATATAAAATTATTCTATTCTAAATAGTTAAAAGTTTACATTATATCATACTTTTTCATGACATTTTTAAAATTTCAGTACTCTTTAAAACCCAATTACTTAACTTGCAGATTTAAAGTTGTCTCTTTCATCCATTTTTTCTTTGCGAAGACGACTTCTTAGTGTTTTGATCATTTTTGTGACGATGGCTGAAAAAAAAAATTGTCTGGGGATTTTAATATAACAAATGACTCGTGTAAAAGTTGTTGAAAAACTTACTTGCAAAAAATTATTTGATCAGGAATTTTGATACGCTCTATAAACTTTATTTTTTTCAATTAATAATTATAATTGGATAATTTGTAGAGCGCCGTTTTTGTGAAAACTCATCTCAACGGCTTTGCTTCTATTGCAGTGTAAAAAATCCATAATTTTTTTTGCAATAATTGAAAAAACAAGATGTTTTTACAAAATAGGATGCTATTTTCGTCTGAATTTCATTATATTTACACGAGTTCAGGAAGTGAAATGTGTAGTGTGATATTGGAAAGGTGTTTTAGTCTAAATTGCTCAAATGTTTCATCCAATAGAAAATATAACGTTGTCATATTTACGCTAATGTAAGTTGTTTATAATGTTGAAATTTGAAAAAGGCGCTGTTAATTTTTGAAGTGAATAAAACGTGGAAGAGAGACAATTTAGGCCCAGATTCCACTAAACTGAACGGCTTATCAAGTTGAGCCAAGAAATCCTTGTAATCTGAATATTGTTAAATGTAGATGGGAATTTTAGTGGAAACGGAGCCTTTTAGACCTACAGAAAGTAAAAGTTAATTAAACCATGTTTTTCTTTTTCTTATTTGGTCGTGAGATTTATTTTTAAAACATTATAATTTTTCCTTACAAAAATTCAATAACATCATTGTATAACACTTAGAACAAATCAGTTAGCAGGATGACCGTATACCACAGGTATATCAGTATAATACGCCGCAGGTGTGCTGCATTTACATTCAATCATAATATCTGTCAACTGAAACCCCTGCCCGCAGTCCAGTCTCATCTGAGGCTGCTACCCCCTGCTGCTACTAAACTACCATAGCGATATGAATATAGGCTAAGGTGAACCTTAAACTACTCCCAAACACGAGATTAATAGCTAAAATTACGTTGATGCCAAAATATACGCTATACAATATTATATAATATTTCATTTATACAATAATTCCAACATCCTATTATATTATTTATCTGCTAAAATAATTATTCAAAGGGTTAAAATACCAATTTAATAACATTAATACTTTAACCCCTTCAGCCAGCCCTAACACAACAAATTTAATTGAAATATTTAATTGATTGCATATAATTAATTCTAAGAGCATATTGTTTTGATTAAAACATCAACCCTTTGGATGCATTTAACAAACAAAAACAATGTTCCTCCATCTCTCATTAAAAAAAATAATAGTATAAAAACACAGAATATACGTATGACTGAACTAACTTGGATTTATCCTTCCAAAATCGCATGAAGTCGCCTTAAGTGGATTTTCGCCTCCAAAGGGTTAAGATGGAAAAGCGGACGACGCCTCATAACCCAGGACTGGAAGGGTTAATTAGAGTCATCCCTTGAGAATGGAAGAGATAGTATCTAATTCTAAGATAGAACATTTTTATTTATTATTGTATTTCGCTAACACTCAATCACAGCTCAGAAAATTGCAACTTTGATAAATATATTTTAACGAATTTACATTGAAGTAGTGTAGACTTGGCATTACATTATAAAGATGCATTCACACTATCCAGACGGATAAGGCTACTCTACTAGTGAGGAGTGAAGTTAAATTAAAACCAACCTTGAAGACTAATCAAGGAGAAGCTCACTCTCACAGATTGCATTCAGAATATTAAATCAGGGTGTCCGGGGATAAAGTGCTTTACTTCATGATAGTGTAAGTAAAAAAGATAAATAACTTTTTTCTAAATTCCAACTTTTAGGGGTATTTTTTTGGTAAAAAGATAAAATTAGTCCAGCATCATTATTGTCCACTGTAGCGATACGGGCCAATCACAACTCATGCAACGTTGCTACAATCGCACCCGGCAAGCTCTCAGCAAATTTATCGGGTAAGTTTGTACCTCACACTAAGGTTTCTTTATTAGGCATGTCTTTTAGTATGAAAAAAAAATTGTAATTTTGGAAAAAGTTGTTATCTTTTTACTCCTACCATCACTTTGAATCACCTCCCGAAGTTGATGCACTCCCTGGACACCCTGTATAATGCAAGTAGTTAATTGTGTTTCACTGCCAAGAAAATGCAAATGCACTGCGACAATAATTTTTATTTCGCAACAGTCTTTATATTTTAATTTTGAAACTTTCTCGTACTATAATGTTATTCTTACTAAAGATGTTATGTACTACATAATTATTTTAGAAACATACCAATAATTAAACAGGGTAGAAATCAACCGGTCCAGGAACAATTTCACTTGGCTCTTCAACGATCACAAAATTCACTTAAATTATGGTTTAGCACACTCGACTTTCTGAATGTTAGAAACACTGTTCATATTTATTATATCTTTGTATGAATGTCACAATATATACAATTTTGATTTCTGTAGACTTGATTGCATATAATTATTATAAATGTAGAAGTTCACTTTTGTTTAAAATAAATAATTATCCATCACAAGACAACGTGGTCCAATGATTTAAAAAAAGTTTCTTTAAAGGCAAGATTAACTGTATAATTATAATTAAAAAAATCACATTTTTGAATTCACTTTTAAAAACCATTTTATTTTTTCTGACCATTACTAAAAAACAAAAACAAAAAAAAAACACTAAAAGTTTATAAAAATATATGAACAAAACACAAATGTATCACTTACAAAGTTTAGTAAAATCTTAGTAGATTCTAAACAATTAAAATTTATTTCAAGTTTTTTTTAAGCGAATATTCGGACGACCCCGAGAATTGTGAGATCCCTCAATAACACAGTTTACTTTAAATATTACGTTTACTTTAAAATCTTTCACTCTTAAAAATAAATATATCAAAATAATTGACAGTATGTAAAAGATCCAATTCTTAACAGGGAATAGTAATTATATCTCAGTCGCAATATTTTAAAATGAATATCCAACATGAAATGGCGCCCGAAGCAATAATTTACGTGAAAATAAAATAAAAAAATTAGAATGAATTCAGCGTATAAAATAATGAATGCATTAATTCACAGTGTATATTATTTATTAGTATCAAGACAACAGGAATTGTTAAAGTTAAGCGCAGTCAGTGTTGCTTACAGAGCAGAGGGTCGCCCGATAAAGATTCGCTGCTAAGTCTTAGGAATAAGTGTTTTAAGTTTGGTTGTTGCCGATCTCCTTCTTTATAAATATCCTGTCACTGGACAAGGTGTAGACTCGGAACAGTCTAGTGACCAACCTGTACTACAAGGGGGTCGTTGCCACGTTACTGTCGTTGACGAACACGCAGACGGGGGCCTTGGGGCGCGGGGGCGAGGGCGCCGTGGAGGGGCCCTCCAGTCCCTCCGGCACCTCGATGGCCAGCAGCACGCGCGCGGCCGAGGGGCGCGCCAGCGGCGGCACGCGCTGCTTGGGGCGCAGCTCGGGCAGGCTGGTGCTCTGCAGCAGGCGCGACGACAGCTTGTGGTTGTCTCCGAGCAGCGGCTCCTCGCTGTGCGCCGCGTACTCCAACTCGTCATCGTCCATCTTGGGGAACAGCCCTTCCAGCAGCTTCTTGGACTGGGAGTTGAGCATGTTGTGCGGAGACTGCAGCACGTTCTCCAGGGAGGGCGGGAGGAAGTCGTGCGGCCCGAAGATGGGCGGCATGCGCGGTCTCCTCTCCTCTATGTAGTTGATGTGGGTTCCGTCCGGCATCATGGGCGGGGAGCCCCTTCTCGAACCCAGAGACCTCTCTGTCGGGGTGTAGTAGACGGATATCTTGCTCTGCGTCTCGTCCACGTCCTGCAGAGACGCCAACTGCTCAATCTTGCCCTTGATGTAAGTGTCGAGCCCGTCCAAGTCCTTGGTATCGAAGACGATGGAGTCGCTCCTGCCGCACGAGCCGCTCCTGCAGTTATCGAAGTAGAAGCTGGGCAAGTTCTCCAGCACCTTGTTGAGGGTCTGCTGCTGGTACTTGCAGGACTCCCGGATGCGCAGCACTTGATGCGCGCTGAACTTCCTTATCTTGTTCCGCTGGAACACGTAGTTCTCGCGCACCCAGTTCAGTTGGCTGGTGGAGTAATCTCTCACCCTCTTGACCTGCGAAAAGAGAATCCATTAATAACGAGCACGGTTCGCAAACAAACATCTCCGTCGGAAACCATTATTCATTTAGATATAATAATATATACGAGTAGGGACAATTGACGCGAGTCAGCCTACAGCCAGTTGTAAGGTTCAAAGAGCGTATCATTTTATTATTTATATTTTACAACACGTTCGCTCAGTATTCGAGTCACGGAAAGTGGCTAAATTAAACATGGGACAAACAGAACATATTGCGCAAATAACACGAATGATTATAATTTATAATAGAGGTATCAGCCCCGACTTCAAGGTGCTATCGACTTTCTAACACGGCTAGCGTGTTCTGTTTTCTTTCATTGAAGTATTATTTGCTCAGCGTCCGCTCTAGTCTACTGAAAATATCAGTATTTACTTAGAGCCTGGATCCGAGACGCAATATACATTCCAACAGTCGCTAGTCGGAGCTGAGCGTAAGCAAAGTGGGTAATCGTAATCACGCCGCGCGCCGGGAAATAAACCTCCCTCCCGATACTTAAACTGAAATCAATCGCCGACACACTTCTCCCGAAAGAATCACGATGACTTTCTGTGCCTCAGTTTTAGTTATAAGTTTCCGTGGTGACATTATGAAAAACATGAACTAGACGCATTTTATGAATATTTATTTTAGTGTCGTTAGTAGGCGCAGAAGTAGGAACATTTATAATAATTAGAAGAGGAAACTGTAAGAGCAAATTTGCAGCGACGTCATAATCCGAAAATTAATCAGGCGTTAGTATTAGCACTTGGGTACATAATAATATATTATTCGTAGTACTGAGTTCGAAATGTAAGCCAACAAAAAAATTATACCTGCACGGCCGATCGCGAAACTCAATTATTCAAAAAGGTCGATTGATAATCCATTATTTCTTAGTTTCCATTTAAATCGATACTGGTTTCAATCGACATGGGCGAATAAGGTAAAATCCGCTCGTGAAAATAGCATCCACAATTACGAGTATTATAAAACTAACAATCTTAAGAAAACATTATTTTTATCCAGCGACCGATGACGAATTCAATTACAAGCGAGACATCCCCTCTGTTTTTTCTCGCATCTTTCTCCTATTAACGTGCATAACTCCATCGAAGACAAAGAACTGCAAAAACAGGGCTTCGCAATTCAGTGTTCGCGCTAATGCTTTTATTTATTCAATGAATAAACAATTCGTAGTGATCTCACTTTGTGCCGAGGTGGGGCTTTTAGCCAAGTAAACAGTACTTTCGACTGTCGACGAACCAAATCGATACCGCAAACGAATAAAAATTTAGAAAAATACATTTCAGTAATGAAATTCGATCGAAAATAGGACAGCAGCAATACCACCCGCTTATAAAGGAATCGTCGTTTCAGCGTTTACGATACGTTTTACGAGATCAGGCCATGATTACCCAACGGAGATTTGTGCAGATGAAGAAATTCATTCAATTACTCTCAACGCGTCTGGGAGTGAATGTAGCGGAAATGATGCATTGCGGTGGTTTGTGAACAAGAGATTGGTATTCAGAGGCATAATTGCAGATTCCAAGGGCTTGCACTGAATGCAGATGGGCTGCAAGTCTAAGTGCGTATCTGCGGTTGCGGGTCAAAATATGATCAAGTGCAGAATTGACATTTCTCGGGTGAACAGTTAGAAATTTTCAGATGAATTTCACGTTTGGTCTAATTGTAAGTAGGTACAATAGAAGTTGTATCAAACGAAAGAAAACACAAAATTTTAAAGAAATTACAACGGACCTAAAAGGGGTACGCCTTTACTATGCGGTGTTTTAAATAGCATACGGATGTGACAAATTATCGCCAACTTTAAAGGGCAACTTTTCTGTGACTCGAGTCAGTCCGTTGGTGAATTATTTATAACCCGTCGTCTGGTTAGCGCTCCACTTAATCCGGTGGTCCTCAATTCTATATCCACACAATCACTCCCGCTATTCGACTGACTGCACTGTACCGTGGCACGCTAAGTAATTTCGGCACGTATTCTAGTGTCTGGATGCGCCTGGTGCACCAACAACACTAACACACTGGCGCCCAACGTGGGGTCGTTCAAAATAACGACTTTATTTAAAGCACTGCACACAACTCTTTCAATATTAAATCAAAATGATAAGATAAACTACGTAAATATAAACGGAATGCTTAACTAAAACGCCTTATTTATGATATATTTACGACATTGAAAAAGTTGAATCTCGATCGTAACCGGATGTTAACCACATACTAGTTGCACAATTAGATTGAATCATCATTGCCTTGTGATAATCAGGAACTTGAATAGATTCTTTAATTTGGTACAATCCTAAAACAAAAGAGAAAGTCTTCACATAGAGAAATGTTCATTCGACAAATTTTGTCGAACGGACGTAAAATTAATGTTAATCCAATTAGGAAATTTTCATTACTAATTTTCACGTTAACATAGTCTGTGAGCATTAAATATTTCACGAAGCAAATTGTCGGTTTCCATTATTTTTGCTTCGGTACACTTTAAAGGCTTTTAATAAATAATTAGCTAACGGTACAAGAAGGCAGTTCTCGAATACCTAGGCAAATTAAAAGCATTGTGTTAGCTTGAATAACAAAATGTACATAATAGATACGGTGAAGAAATCGATATTTTTCAATTAGCACATTAAAACACAATTTGATTGCTTACATTGAAAGTCGAGATAAGTAAGTAATACGAGTAAGCCACGTGATTATAATTTCGTTATTTGTTTTTGGGGTGTTATGCCGTGTTGCGCTACCTCCTTCTTTAGCCAACGTTTCGGACATCGTTGCAGTGTCCATCATCAGGGCAGATCCGGTAGATGTGTAGATGTACACATCTACCGGATCTGCCGGATCTGCCCTGATGATGGACACTGCAACGATGTCCGAAACGTTGGCTAAAGAAGGAGGTAGCGCAACACGGCATAACACCCCAAAAACAAATAACGAAAATGCTTTTGGCCGTGAAAATCTTAAAACTTATCCCACGTGATTATAGATGAATCTCAATTTGAAAATAACAAAACCAAAGATCGGAAGAAGTAAACGAACACATTTAATTAATCAGAAACAATCTTTTTAAGAAGTCTGAACTGTGTGCTTACAGTTTCGTGAAATTTACACAGCTATTTCTGCCTGGAATTTCTAGGTTAACGCAACTGTTTTCAGCTCGTTATATTTTTAAACCACGAGCTGTGGAGCATTGAAAATTTAAAAAATAAGAAACTCCACAAATTTCGAAGAAAACGCAAAGTAATAACTTTAAAGGTTCGAGTTGCATCAAGCAAAAAGTCTAACGGCCGTTATTCCCAACTTTTCAATCGGTCAATCTGAGTTTCCGATCAGCCAATGATTTGTTTAGTAACGCTTGATTCGCCTAAGACGTATTTGTGCATTTGAGTGTTGAGCCAAAATTTCGACTCAACAGGTGATCAGTAGGATTGGGAACAACGGCCGTAAAAGCGTTAATTTAGAAACCGGAGAAGAAAATGATGAGTTGTATAGGCCTCCTACCTGGTCGTAGTATTGGTCCCGCAGTTGCGTGAGATGGTTGGTCCCTATGTCTCGGATCTCACGCAAGTGCTTGGCCTGGCTGGAGTAACTAGTCTGGATCCACTCAACCTGTTGGGCGCAGTTGTCTCTGATGCGATGCACCTGATTAAAAAACAACAAAAAATTAATTACTTCGAATACAGCCTCCTCGGTATCTCCCACGTACATGGGAGAGCCAACTGAATTACAGATTAATTTCTATTGAATAATAATAATTGTAAAGCATGACAGAAAACAAAATGCTTTTCTGGGTGTACACTCCAAGAGACGCTAAACAACAGTGCATATCCAATACAATGATAACATGCAAAATGCTGTATTTCGATTTTTAGTTACATCTTCCGATTGAATCTTAAAAATCGTAATATTCTAATAAAAAATTTAGACACTAATTATGCGTAGGACCGCTAGCTAATATTTTATCACGATGTTCAATAAATTCGTAATAAGGAATGTTAGTTATTACTGTGATAAAAAATTGTAGATAGTAAACCAACTGATGATTGTCACAACCTGTTTTATCTATTTTAATTTTATTGTTATTGTAGCCGAATTGATCACAGGAAAGTTCGCTTGTTACTATATTTTTGTTTGTGTATTTTATTAACAGAATTTTGAACGATTTTGTACAACCGGCGAAGAAGAAAATGGTCAAACAAAGTTGCGTGTAACTTTAGCCTCGTTATCACCAGCAGAATAATATGTACATTTCATTTATTATTAGCACCATCACGTCGCGTCACCATCGGCATTTATCTAATAATACCTATGTCCGAATAAATAAATAAACATTAAATAATCGGTAGGTACTTACACTTTATTACAAGTACAAATATATACAGGAGGTCAAGGGGGGGGACTAAAAACGACCCAAATATTTTTTTAAAGCAAATCTACACTAGCGATCACCAAATGCAAAGTAAAGTTGACTTTGTCAAGCGATACAAAGTTGTCCTGTTAACATTGAAAGTTTTAAAAGGCTCCCGGCATCTTTTTCTAGCTAATTACAGCCACAAAAAGTGTCACAATTACTGCCACGGCAGTTTTCATTATAGGATAGGTAGTAAAAACCCCGGGAGGTTTTAAAAAATCTTTATATGAAAAATGCTCCCTCTTCAACATTTTTTTTATTGCCAATGGATAAAACGACACATGAAAAGTTTGTTTTACCAATTCTGTTATTCTGCGTATTTGAAGTTTACAATAGTATTGTATTATAACAATATGTAACTCTAGCTTATTGGTCGATAATTGTTTATTTGATCGGAAAACAAACAAAAGAGATGTTTTTTTACTAGTACATTGTCAATAACTTTAGTAAATTCTCGTTTACCTAAGGATTTTGCAATAAATTTGCATTTAATAGTAATTGTTATTGTCAATATATTTCAAAGTCCAATAATAATATAGTCTGTGATACATAAAAGGTTATTAAAATGAGAACAACAATCAGTGGTATTTGATTTGATTGTATGGCAATACGCTTAAAAGACTGGAAAACGTTGTAAAATAGGGATTAAATAATAAAAAAACTAATTGATAATTATAACCGCGACTCTGAACTAAAAACCTTTACTCCATCCGGGAGTAAAATTCTACCAATTCTTTCACCGTCATTTTTAATTATTTTATTTTCATCACGTTCATAGTGATGCCGTCAATGTGAATTGGAGGCATGAAATACTTTGTGCTTTATTGATATTAATAGAGAGACAGGCCCAGACAATTTTTATTTGGCAAATAAAAAAGCGATGGACCGAATTATGCAGGCCGTTCATAACTTACTAGTCGACTCTATGTGGGCGTCAAGAATTTAAAATGGTTTACCACGAATTGCAGGCGGCGGTAAATGTTTACTCATTTAAAATAAACGACCCGGCAAAATATAAAATGCAAAGAAAAAATGTGGTGGATGCAACATAAATAAAAAAATAGATTTTGCAACTCTTACTGCAACACTGCGCAATATTATTCATAAATCGATGATTTTCTTAAAAGTTTAACGCCAATTCCATCGTGGTGAGCTGTGGAGCTCATAATATCAATTTATACGAAAGGCGTATTCTTTGTTCAACAGTTAAGGGTATATTACCGCAAGCGCAGCATATTTAGGGATTTTTGATGCAGTTTTAAGAACATTTCTATATTGTTTATTAGAAAAAATATTATGTTTTGAAAAAATAAACTATTCTTCTAAATGGTGCGTTAAAAAAACGTGTTAAAATGTTTAAAACAATTGCGTGAAAAAATATTTACAAAACCTCTAAAAATAGCTTAAAGTTCGATTATATCTTTTAATTCTAAATACAGGAGAATTATAAAAAATATACATTATCACCACATCAATGTTGTCTAAACGACTGAATAATAAAATTATTTTAAAAAGCATTAAAACAATGCTTAAATAAATAAAAACAGTTTTTCAATATCACGATATTGTTATTTTGTCTCACGCCATTATATAAACCAAGACACGAGTTATTTCCAGTCATTATGCGAGATGATTTCAGAGTGAAAGCACGTCAAATTTTACAAAAAATAAATACGTAAATGTGTAGGCACATAAGAAAAGGGGTCACACTAAAGGTTAGTCGTTATGTTATTGTGTTTTATTTCAGAACCAAGTTGACTTTTTTACTAGAACTTGCATTTCGCGGCCGCCTGTTTGCAACCAGCGGCATAGAATGGTTTAGAGTGCCCCTTTACCCGTATTTTCGTATTCCTAGTTTTATTTATTTACGTCCTACTGTGCTTTTACATAAATTAGGTAAAGATAAAGATATATATGGTATTGCTCACTTTGCAGACATATTATTAGTATTTTTCAGTGAACAAAAGATAATAATTGAGAATAGTAGGGAAAAAGTTTCATAATAACACGAAACGATCCTCACCATATATATATCTCCCAGTACGAATCTAACAAACCTTGTAGCAATAATTTATTTTTATTTTTATTTATTTATCTATAATAAAATATATTTACAATGGTTTTATTTGTATGCCTGTCTCACTAGGGTATACCTGTGTCGAGACAGGCGTACATAAATGAATATAGTAGTTACAAGGATATTTCAGGTAAAATACATATTATGAATAGAATTAGAACAGAAGGGTGATTGGAAGGGTGGTAAATCTTTTAAAGAGAGTTATTTATTAAATGTTGGAGATGGAGTAATGAAATAAATTCTGCCTAGTCTATTTATAGGTTAAATTTGACAGGATTCCATTATTTTCGTTTGTTTTATATGGGTTAGGTTGTATGTGAATAGTTATTTCTGTCTATGTGTGATTTATTTTACAGATATGTGTGATAGTGTGGCGTCCAATACTTATAATCCATTTTTTAATATCTTGTTTGAATTTTGTAAAGGAGTCACTTTGTCTGATCGTAGTTGGTAGTGTATTGTATAGTTTGCAAGCTATGTATTTAGAGTGTCTTTGCCCGAAGGTGGTTTTGAAAAAAGGAGTTTGGAGAAGTTCGTTGTTTTTGGCTCGGGTATTGTGTATTGTTTGTGTAGCTTTGTATGGTGTTTTGTTGTTTTTGTGTAAATTAAGTAATATGGATCTTGAGTAGAGCTGTTTTATGTCCATAACGTTGAAGGAATTGAAGATAGTATCAGTGCTGGTAGTAAGCGGCATTTTAAGAATTATTTTTATGATTAGTTTTTGTGCTTTCATGATGGGATCAAGGGCATTGGAATATGCATTACCCCAGGCTAGAATTCCGTATTCGATGTGAGATTGGCACAATGAGTAATATACTGTTTTTAAAAGTTTTAGGTTAAGGAAATTGCGTGTTTGTTTGAAAAAGTATATAGATTTTCGGATTTTGTTTGTAGTATTATGTATATGTTGCTTCCAATTCAGGTGTGTATCGAAGGTTACTCCTAAATATTTGATAATGTTTACTTGCTCTAGGCATGGGCAGTCACAGTTTCGGTTTAGAGATGAATTTTTACATTTGTGTATTTTTAATGGCGGGGCTGGGTTTGACTTTGGGATATTGGTGAGACTAGACAGTAAGTATTTGGTTTTCTGTACATTTAGAGTTAATATGTTCGAGCCAATATTTTACCTGTTGAATTCCTTCCTCCGCTTTGGAATATGCGGTAAGCCAATCTTTTGCTTGGAAGAGTAGGACAGTGTCATCGGCGAAACTGACAATAGTGGCAACGATATCTATTCTAATTCTATTATAATTTGGTTCATATTCATAATATGGTAGTCAATCGTACGGTCAAGTATTACGGAAGTCAATCAAGTTATGTTTAATTACCAAACTATGGTGGATTATTTTTAAAACCTGATTGTGCCTAAATGTATACTCGGACGGCGCTAATATAGAACATCCCGATATAATATGTTCTATAGTTTCCGGAAAAGCCAAACATTTTCTACATAAATCATCAATTTGATTTATATCTTTGATTATATGCTTCCTATAATTTTTGTATTAATGACTCTATCTTGAATGGCAAGCATAAATCCTTCTATTTCTGCGCTCAACTCTCCAATACTCAACCATTTGTTTGACGAAAGTTTGTCAACATACGTTTGGTTGAGATAATTGAAGTGTTTTGCATGAATAATTTTATTTGACCAGGAATCTAATAATTCCTGGTTAGTATTTATAAGAATTTTGGCATTCTCGTCATATAAATTAAAAGGTGTAATGTTTATATCTGCCTTGCAAATTATTTTGTGCATTTCTGAGCTATTGGCTTTCCTATGGAAAAAATTTCTAAGCATTTCTATCTGATTGTGTTTCAAAGATGTTATTTTGATTACACCTCTACCTCCTAAATTTACTAACTAACTAACTAACCATCACGCCGTTTCCCCGCAGGGGTAGGCAGAGAGGATGGACCGCCAAACAATTCGGTCTTGGCACACACTCTTTGCCTCACTCACATTCATACATCGTCTCATACATACTCTTCTATTATTCTGACTTTTGACATGGCCCGTCTCAAGTATCTGATTTACTTGATCGTGCCATGTCTTCCTCGGGCGTCCCCGACTTCTTCTACCATTCAAATTTGCATCATATATTCTTTTAATTTCTAGGTAAATTAATTCGTTCTATAGCTGAATTTGGATGATGGCAATTAAAATTTGTTAACGTTGTTCTAATTAATCGTTCTAAACTATCTAAATCTTATTGGACCATTTAATTATGCTAAATGAGTACGTTAGTAGAGGTATTGCCCAAGTATTTATTGCTTTTACAAAATTTTTAGCAGATAGATTGCATTTTAAAAATTTTCTGATCCTAGTTTGAAATTTAATCTTAATATCATTTTTAATACTAGTGTGATCTAATCTATTCGATTGCGGGTATCCTAAATATTTATAAACCTCACCCCCTTTCATACTTTTAATTTTGAAATTTCTAAATATACCCTCGTCTCCATCTACAATTTTGCCTTTCTCTATATGGATCGTTTTACATTTATCTAAACCAAAAGTCATTTTAATATCATCTGAAAAATTTTAACTACCTTAATCATTTTCTCTAAATTTGATTCAGAATTTGAAAATAATTTTATATCATCCATATATAATAGATGTGAAACTATACTAATCTCTCTTGTATTACCGTTAATTTTTATTCCAAACTTGCTTTTAATTAACATTTTAGACAGAGGATTCAATGCTAAGCAAAATCAAAGAGGACTCAATGAGTCTCCTTGAAAAATCCCTCTTTTTATTGAAATGCCCGGTACTACTATTTTCTTACCTTTTAAATTTACTAGTAAATCTGTATTCCAAAAGGACATAATATTTTTCAAAAATCTAATTATAATTGGTTTAACTTTAAACATTTTGATTAGCCACGAGTGCGGGACACTATCAAAATATAGCTTTTATTTAAATATATAATTTATATATATATAACTTTTTGTAAACAATAATAATAAATATTGAAAATGACCGATATTTTATTTATCTTTCCAATATATTCAGATATAATTATGATCACATATTACGAAAATAATGCGAAATTGAATACCGTATTGTTTTGACATCTGTCAATGAAGAACTAATGCCTACCGTCCAGCAGTGTAGTTGGTTGTATCGAATAATTTATCAAACAAGTTTGATCAAAATCTGATAAAGAGTCATAAAATCATGAGCTCCTCCTCCAATAGGTAATGTTTCTATCTAAATTTACCTAAAACATGCGCATTCAATTTAATAAACATAATTTGAAAGATGCCCAATATTTAACGTTTCATGCCCAATATTTAACGTTTCATGTTCAAATCTTACTCAAGTGTACCATCTAGTCTAGATTCTTCGCTGCTCTGACTTCGTCGGTAGCGCGCAGCGGTTCCCCGTTCGAGCATACCTCATACTTCCCCACCCCGAAATATTATTTCGGTTTTGGTAAATTACCCCTTAAGTAAAATATAAAATAATGATATACCTTTTTAATAATATGATACGGCAAGGAATAATAATTGGTTGACATTTGAATAAACTTCGCTTCTTACGTTCAATTATTTATATTCGTTCATTGCGGCATTCTCAAACAAGCGACAAGTACTAAATTTCCACCTTCGTCAAATAACGAAGTTTTTCCCAAACACGCGACCTAACGACCTTGGCCCGAGTCCACTAATTTTCTACCAAGAAAGTTCATAGAAGTTGTAATTAATGATAATTGTTTTCAATTAATTAAACTTGCCAAAAAAGCACGTTTGTAAAACAATGAATGCTTATCCAAATATAAAACACCTCAACATTTAAAAAAATCCAGCACACAAATTGTTATAAAAAGTTTAAACTTCTCTTTACGACGGAGTTCCATCAACAGTTGAAAAAATACAGATAATGTTTCTACTTGCAACGTTTACGAGAAAGAGGAAGAAAACGGGGTTACAAGCGGTATGCCTATAGCAACTGTTATTTTATATAATCTCACGCCAATCTTCTAAGAATTCGGCTCAGCTAAAAACAGTTTACAGAAAGTGCCATTCATAAAGCGAGTAATTTTACGAATTAAGTTTTTGTGTTATTTCATTTCGTAGAATAGTTTAGTGTTCGCCATTAGAGTGCTGTGTTATAATACATTACAGCATTACAGTCCGATCGAGCGTATTTTCCGCTGTAAATGTCGGCGATACGATATCGACCGATCTGCGATAAATTAACAACAATAATTTATTCGGCCCGCTAAATGTAACGACCGCGAAAATACACGAGTTTGGTTCGGCGTTGTTGTGTCTGGTACGACACTTTATCAAATTTAAATTGCGATGTTATTTTGGAAAAAATTATAAAAATTTACCTCGTATCAGAAAAACAACTTGAGATGCGAACTCCGAGATAAGAACAAATTTTCAAACAATTGTTTACGTAACAATATATTTCTTTAAATGACACGTAAATAAAATCACGATAACATGTTTACACAATACGTCAACGACAGGTACGTGGCTTTTTTGGAGAGTGTTGAACAAAAAAGTTTTACACGAATTTGGAACTAGAGACTTGTCTAGTTGGAGAGATGTAGTGAATTGAATGGTATCTAACCTGCATAGCATAGTTTTCTCGTAGTTTCTCCAGTTGCTGACTCTTGTAGGACTCGATATTGTCGAGCATGGCGTATATTTGCTTGGTCCTCGGGGCCTCTTTGTCTGGCGGACGGCAGCACATACAGCAACTGCAGCATTTCTCGATGATGCCCAGCCTGAAATCGTATAAAATTTGTGATATTTGCCAGACAATCGCATTACTAGTTTTATAGTTACACCCTCTAAGAAAGGTCACTCAGCAGGTATTAATAGAATTACTTTTCCAGGTTATCTTGAAAGTTGTATCTGATAATTTATCGATAATTTAGGCAATTATTGCAACCTTTTCGGCCGCACGTAACGTGTGATTCCACAATCTTTGTTATTTATCAAAATACAGTGTTGTGTTATTTGAGATGAGTTTAGAATTTGAAAGAACGTTCAGTTTTTACTCACTTGTCAACGATATATCGTAGAAGCTGTATCATTAGAGTGAGTGCCAGGAACATAGCCGCGCAAGCTAATCCAAAGAGGGTACTATTGATCTTGATCTCGTACATTGTGATGGGGTCTATCATCAAGTCTACCGAAGTGCTCACGTTGGCGTTGGGATTAGTGGCGAAGCAAATGTATCGGCCCGTATCCTCGCGAGTCACGTTCTGAATGAGCAAGGAGCCATTGCTCAGCACGCGCACTCTGTAGAATGGGTCTAAGGACACCATGAACTCGTCGTGAGCTTTGGGGTGCTTGTGAAAGACGTCAGGTATCGTGGGCTCGGGATTCCAGTGGAATATCTCGTGGATAGGTGTTATCCACGTGATGGACGGGGCCGGCTTCCCGGCGTACTTGCACTCTAGGAGCGCGTTCGTCTTGAGGACGTAGTAGGATGGCGGGGTGTTGTAAACTATGCGAGGAGCTGTGCAGTTCAAGTGCTGCAGCGTCTGCAACATCTCGTTGGGGTACGCATGCACGCAGCTCAATTCGGATTCCATGATCGGAAGCCTCTTCTCTGCCCACGTAGTGAACCATGCCATTCTGCAGTCGCATGCCCACGGGTTATTACCAATGTTTAGCCTCTGTAATTTCTCC
Organism: Limnephilus rhombicus; assembly: GCA_929108145.2. Taxonomy (NCBI): domain Eukaryota; kingdom Metazoa; phylum Arthropoda; class Insecta; order Trichoptera; family Limnephilidae; genus Limnephilus; species Limnephilus rhombicus. Next base: position 41,712,334 of record OV815295.1, on the reverse strand, counting down.
AGTTTCTCTAAAGTGCTGGGCAAATAAGTCAGTGCATTTTTACTTATATCTAAATTTTCTATTTTCGTTATATCTAGGAACACAATTGGATCGATTTCTTTAAGCAGCTCGTTGTTGCGCAAAATCAAAGTTTTCAAATTCTTCAACCCTTTCAGCTGGTCATCGGCAATCTTCTCTATTTTCGTATTCTCGAGGTAGAAGATCTCCAAGATGGTGTTTCTTTTGAAAGTACCAGGAAATATTTCTCGGATCAGGTTGTGTCCGATATAGAGCGTCTGCAAGGCGGTCAGCCCGGCGAACGTGCCTTCCGAGAAGTGGGTTATGGGGTTGTTGTTCAGGTTTAAGTACCTCAGCTGGACCAAAGAATCGAATAAACCCCGCGGTATCGACGTCAGATCGTTGTTGGACAAATCTAAGTGTTTGAGATCCTTCAGGTCTTCGAGCGCGTTCGCAGACAACTTGACTAGATGGTTGTCGTTGAGGAGGAGGGTCTCCAGCGCTCTGTTCGTCCTGTTGAAGTGGTGCAGGAAGGAAACTATTCTGTTGTGGGAGAGGTCCAGCAACCGCAGACTGCGCAGCGGCGCGAACACTTGGAATGGAATGACGTAGAGTTCGTTGTGAGACACGCTCAACTCTTTCAGCCAGTCGAGTCCCTTGAAAATATTACGCGGGAGGTCGTCCAACTTGTTATTACTAAAGTTCATAAGTTTAAGACTATTCAACGATCCGAAGATGTCGGGGCCGATGCCCCCAATTTGGTTCCTACTTAAATCTAACTCCTGCAAACTGACGAGGTCGTGGAGCGCGTCAGGGTCCACGGCCCGCCAGGCCCCGTCCGTCCAGCGGAGCGCTTGGAGCGGCTCGGGCGCGCCCTTCAGCGAGGCGCGCGAGAGTGTGGTGGAGCTGATGTTGGGAGAGGAGCCGGAGCACGTCAGGCGGGCGGGCTCTGCGCAGGAGCAGCGCTCGGGGCAGAGCGTGCCGCCGCATGCCGCTAGTGCCAGCACCACCACTAACAGGCCCTGCCGGTGGAGGTTCATTTTGCCGGTGAGCCGACCATGGCTTGCTGACCGAGAGGCAGCTACCTGCGGACAACGACAACATATTATAATATTGAATACCAACACTTAATGCTCCAAGTACCAATAGCAACAATAATATGGCGTTGTCAATTCGACATTGAGGGGTAGTCTCGTACCTTATTTTTTATCAGGCTTTGGTGCTTTTATTAATAAAAGTTCATACCTTTTAAATACATTTTGTAGACTCAACTAGGAAAGGGGTCGTTCCATTAATCACGTGAGGCTCGAAATGGGGTAGGGGGGGTTCGGAAAAAATCACGAAATATCACGACGGGGGGGGGGTATAATGAGATATCACGTGTATTTATTTTTCATGATAATATTTTGAAAATTTCAAAATACTTTGTACTAAAAAAATACACGTAATTTGGGGGGGGGGGGGTAGTCTAAAACCTCACCACATATCACCAGGGGGGGGGGGGGTAAAAAGTTGCTAAAAAACATCACGTGATTAATGGACGACCCCAAATAAGCATATTCTTATTTTTTTACATTAACTCCAAACAGGGATTCGGTGCGTTTAGTGCTTTAAAAGTTGCGTATCACGAAGAGAAAAAGCGTAACAGCAGGGGGCAAGTACTAAATATAATCGGGATGCATAAATATAGTCTATTTTGGATCCCTCATGATCTCTCTTTGAAAGCAAACCACGAGACATAATGTATTCGTATCCTCGAGGACTGTTTATTAACAACAGATACACGCGATCTATAAACTATCGCAGCAATACTGAAAAACCAATTAATATTGATAACATCACTGGCGCATTATCATCGTATCACTTTGAAAAAAGTTGTAATAAAATGTCACATTACAACATAATTACAGTGACTGTTTCTGAGAAAGCAATAAACCCTCTTTTCCAGCAAAAACGATAAAGTTTCTTTTTCGGAACGAGATGAAGATGTTCACTGTGAAAAAACTGGGCTGCGAAATAACGTTGTTTAGTAACCATAAACCTAAACTTTTCGAAGTGATATAAAAATTGTAATCAATAATCACGAGTAACGCGGATTGTGCTAAGAGAAAGTGGCGCAGCCGTTCGAAATTATTCATAATACTTTTATGCGGATTTCTTCAGCGGATCATTCCCACTGCACATTATATCCGAATGGTTCGTATCCCTCCCTTCCCGCTTACCATTGTTCCATACAGAACAAAGGTTCCTAACCCGTTAAGTCTCGCCGCTAAGTAATTCAGTGTTGCATTTGCGGCGAACCCGCTTTGGTTAACGGGCGTTAAACGTCTTCTCAGGAAGCGGAGGTTACTCACCCTGACTGACGAGTTGGTCACGGTGATCCGGATCGGGGTATCCGACAACTCGCTCGCGTTCGTTCCTAAACTACTTTATTATGTCTGCGGCGTCTTATACTTTATGCTTTACACCTGGTGTTGCAAAACGCCCACTTCCAAAACGAGGTAATGACGTAAATCCCGAGGGAATTATTCAAATCTGTCGCCCTGGTGTAAGACCACCATTCAGAATTGAAGCGTTGCTTGGAATGGCTTTAGTCGTGTTTGGAGACCAGATCTGAATAGCCAGGAACTTTCTCACCTTCTTCTCCTCCATCTCCTTTCCCACCCCACTATCTTCAGTCCCAAAACGGTTCCCTGACTACTCAGAATCAACTCAACATTGAAAAGTCATTAAAAGCTATGAAAAAAAAAATAGCCCAAAACCTAAACCCATTTAACCTTTTTTTTTTAAATATATTTTTTATTCATTTTTAACGACTTTGGAGGTGTTGAGTTGAGTTCATTCTAAGTTGTCCGGTCACCCCCAAAACATACCCCAATTGGGATGCCATAGTCTCATTGGCTCCAGACGGGAGCTGATGGGACTTCTGCGGTATTCACATTAAAAAAATGATACATAAAATATACTTAACAGAAGATGAATTTTTTCTCCTTAATTCACTACTTTCGACCCTAGGACATAATGTACTACATCCGGTGTCGATGGGGTAGTGATGAGAACCATCAGGTAATAATGTGAATGGGGGTACAGACGCATCAACCAACCCAACCAACCAATAATAATACAAGCAACAAGTGCGCAATACAAAATTATATAGGTATCACTCATAAAGAGGTCTTTCGCATTTAAAAAAAAAGTCTTGCTGATTGCAATGCAAACCTCGATTTCCATTATTTTGTTATCCGATGTGGGTTTTTATTTTGTGGTAAATCGTAATCACTTTCTCACTCCTACCGCGAAATTAGATAAACGTAATTCACACAGCTTCAAATTTACTTTTTCAAATTGGGTTACATTTACGTTAGGTTCACTTTTATTTCGCTTTGATACATTACGAAAATACATATATCCCAATAACGCGATATCATTACTTAATACGAAATAATCGTTGCTTAATAGATTATCCTTGAAGCCTTGCCGACTGAATAACGATTTTAGCATTTTACTAGTGTGGCACATTATTGAGTAAGCACAAAACCCTGGTGACACACTTTTGCTTGAACCCATACTACTCCATTAGTCGTGGCTAAACCCAAATATATTTATTATTATAATATAAATATAATTATGTTTCAAAACTGTTTAGCCGCATGTGTTTTGCCTTTTAACCTCAATTATTTTACCACATTGTTGGTAGGTATTAAGGTTACGATACGATTGTACCCCCCAGCCAGGTACTCGGGGAAATAATAGTAATAGATCGACGACGAAAATAAACTGGATTGTATTTCTGTCAAAAATGTGATGTTCATGAATTTTTCAAATGAAGCAGCAAAAACTATGTAACGGTAGGACCTGGCATAGAAAAATTTGTACAGTTTTTTCTGTCTTGAATATAGGTATTATAATATCTAACTCAACATGATCCTATATTAAAAGTCGTACTGAAATGGAAATCCACCATGAATTAAAAGGTTTAAAAATTAGAAATATTAATTATTCTCAGCTGGTACCTACGGGATTTTTTCAAACCATGAACTTATTAGATCTCTGAAACATTGTAAAATACGAAGAGGATTCCTTATTGTTTATTTTTTTTTTCAATCGAAAGTAAAAGGTGGTAAAAGTGGCTAATATAAAACAAGTTGTGTAAATAATAAAAATAAAACATTTTGAATGCATGAGCGGAGATGTAACTAGACGTAATTCTTAAAAATTGGCAGCGGTAATACTGAAAATCGTAATGCTATGCGAAGAATTTCCTATTCACAATAAATACCACGAAAGTGGCCAAGGCTGGGGGATAATAAAAGAATTTGCGAAAACAAAGAAACGCAGACACTTTTTTCCAACGTATACAGAATTACACGGTGCTCAGAAACTGCTTCTCTAATTTATTTTTTTATAAAAACTTCTCATTTTTTACGAGCACAATAAAATGTAACAATACGGTGTTTGTTTTAACGTAAAATGGTAATGATCTGAATTCGTGCCAGAGTTACAATTTTTTTTGTACATTCATTCATAATCTTGTATTATTTTTTGATAACGGATAGGCTCCATATCTCATGAGGGAAATTACGTGACACCAAACTCGCCGTTTGTTTCATTCTGCTGATTCAATAACACGAAATTCATAAATATGGCGTCTTACCTTATTTTTTTAAATAGATTTAGAAACTTTATTACAGCCGTATAGCTCTCGACATAAATTAGTGTACGCCAAACTTTAATGCCGGCCTGAATTTGATATGATCCATTCTCGCGCAGTTACTGACTTTACAATGAACGAAAGTGAAAGATGCGTAAAAACATACGTGCAACAGAGAAAGGCGTGGGCAGGGAGGCATGCCACTTTTCTGACCTTAGATACGCCTACTGCAATGATATATGTACCACCGTCAGGCCGGTTTCAAAGTTTGGCGTGTACTACACGTAAGATGAAAGTAGCTATCTTGATCTAGAATGCAAATTTTATGACATCAGAACTCACTGTTTGCGAGTATTGTCGCTTCAGATATCGCACAAAAAATTTTTGAGCTGCGTTATTTTTTTTTTAAATTAAAGTCCAAATATGTAAATGAAATTGTAATAAGAGTTGTAATAATTGTAATACGACTCCCTCGCCATGTTTTGTATGGCATCTTTAATTTGGTGTTCGTGGCCATTTTACTAATGATGTTGCGAAAAACAATGGAGTTTATTTTTATGACTGGTTCATATTACCTACTTCACCATCTAGTTTTATGATCCTAATGCTGCGTAGGCATTACCGCAAGCCGAGCCACGAATTTTAGGAAAGGAACGAGGCAACCTCAAGCGAAGTTTTGCTTCGTTCATTTCGCACAATGCGTGGCTTGGCTCGCATCTCAGTTCGCAAATGTATATGCAGCCTTACATTAAAAAAAGTTAAACTTTTGTAAAAGCGTACAATTGACGAACAAACATGTTAACCGCGAGTCGATTTTTTTTTAATTTGAAATTGTTTTTTATTTGTAATTGTTTTCACGTAGCGAAAACGCGAAGTTTAAAAGAGCACGCATTACCTAATATTTAGATTGTAACCTGTGTTCGGCTGAGCATTTTTTTTATAACTGTAGCGCTGTGAAATTTCACACATCATCGCTGTAAAACAGGGTTTCCCAACCAGTGGTCCGCGAGTCAATAAGCGAGCCAGCGCGCGGGCGGTCCATAGTCGAGAAGTCTGAATAAAAAAAATCTGAACAATATTCAGTTTATCATTATTGTACCTTGTGGTCAGTGACCATTACGGTATTCCGTTTCGCCCCACCCCATCCTACCCTGTTCTACCCCCTCCGTGTTGTGGTAAATATTCTGCTAGAAACCGTCCCACCCTATCCCATTACGCCCCTTCGGTTGTGCTATCCGTTCCGGGTGTCACCCGTGCTAGCCAACGTGGTGTCACCCCCTCCCCCCAATAAAATTGACAAACACAAATCACAAATTTGGACTTCGGGACGGGGGGGGGGTGGCGGCTAGAGAATTGTGCTATTGGAAGGTGAAACTGTGTTGGATGGCGCCCGGGGCGCTGCCCCCCCCTCGCTATGCCACTGCTTGTGGTCCGTGTCGAAAAAATAAACGTACAAGTGGTCCCGGGTCAGAAAAAGGTTGGGAACCACTGCAATAAAACATTGAAAATTAATGTTAGTTCGGTGTGAAAATAACTTTCAATTTACACTATTTGTTGGTGCATATGTTGCAACTGTTGAAAAGAGCATAAGAGCGTGATCATTCGCCTTCATAAGTTAGATTTTTTATCAGTATCATTGCCTCTTTCAACACTATTATAATCTAGAGAGAATAACGACATTAACTTATTATTAAATACCACTAACCATATCGATCGTCAGGTCGATTAGTCAAATATCTCCAAATACTAAGTTTTGAGATAATGACGGAAGCCATATTGGAATGCTCACCATAAATCAAATATTGTTTACACATGTCTGTGTTTTACATATTTAATATGCTATAAAATAACACCGGGAAGTATAACGGTCCGGTATATTAGTATAAAATTTTGAAATATCCTATTGGTGACAACATTTTGTTTAATTCACTACAATTTTCTATGCATTTTATGATTGATTTGGTAGTGTTTATGAGTAATCCAAGTACTGTACTTAAATTTCGATTTTTCGGAGACGTCCGACTAATCAACTAGACATGTTGGTGCTATAACATGACTTCAAGTGGCAACATCATAATATTTGATAGAAAATTACACCGCAAACAGATTACCAGTAAACAGTATGTATATTACTAGGGTATTCGATTATGTAATTTGGCGCCCAAAAATGTAGCTTTAAAAGCTAAATATTTTATAAATTTTGATTTTTGTTCAAAATACAAGCAAAAAAGGTATGCTTTCTTGGAGGCCCTTATATCGCCACAAATATAGGCAATAGGAATAAAAATCGCTTGGCAAACGGAGTCTAAATATCACAATTTTAGGCGCAAAATTGGTTTTTATTATTTTGTGAATAATTTTATAAGAATTAAAAAAAGTTAATAAATGAAAACTTTTACAAAGAAGTTATTTAAAACTTTTTAAAATAACTTATATCATTGATGTCGCTATTCCAAATTCCTATAATATTCAAAAATCTGTTTCTGAAAAAATAAGAAAATATACAGATTTAGGAAATGAGATTAAAAGAATTTGGCATTCTCAGACTATAAAAAATATTACCATTTGTTATTTCGGCTTCTGGCATTATACCTAACTCTCTCATTCAAAATTTAGGCATATTAGATTTGTCAAAGAATTTATGTATAGAAATGCAAAAATCAGTCAGTTTAAATACCTACATGTAGGATTACAAAAGATTTTTTAAATATTTATATTAAGGGATCAGTAGGATTTATAGGGCCAATTAGGAGTTCCACCGAGCCGAACCCTCTGATATGAAAATATCATTTGGTCAATTTGACATGTTGTTCTTGTATTATTTTATATTTATTATACTTGTATAGTGCAAGTGCATAACATGGATTGACTAGGTGATCGTCTGTAGAAAAGTGTGTGAAAGGGTTAAGTTTTTCCTGCGGGAACATTTAACCCAGACATAAAATCTGAAGCGTTAGCCACAAGTGTTTTTAAAAAGTTGTTACTTATATGTGTACATACCTTTCTAATGAAAAATAATATTTAAAAAAATTGAGTAGTAACTAACAATTTTCTTTTTTCTACTCGATGGAAAAGCTTTAATTTATCCATTTTGTATTCATAATGTCAACCGATTCGTAGTAAAGATTAATCTACAATAGTGATTAGTGATTAGCATTAAGCTTCGCCTTAAACACTATTTTGTTATTGTAAGTATATCTACAATATTATTCAATACATTGTCGTATAAAAGAAATAATAAGCGAGGTCAAATCAATTTGCGTCATAAGATACGTTACGAAGATGTTACATACTTCCAACTTCCAATCCGAGTATGTGTTCAGTATGCAATCCTGAAGCAATACACAACATAAAATAAGCCAATTCCTTCGACAGATAAAAACTAAAAGTGTCCACAGATAAATTATAATTATATTTGTTTTGCTGTACATTATATTATCACTAAATGTTACTTTCTGTTTGTTTCAGTTTTATCTAAATATGGTGAAAGTGTTGTGGGTTATCAAAACTTGAAATAAGTGACCTACAAGTTAAATGTATTTTTATTCGTACGAAATAAATAGTTTATTTTGGTTTGAATAATTTGATAGTTTTTATTATTATATTACAGAATGCATAATGATGATTTAATTAATTTTATTACGCATTGTATATTCAATCACTTGTCGATACTTGAGAGGTTTATAGGTGGGAAAACCACAAATTTAATTAAGACTTTGCTGATTAGTTTTACGTTATTAAAATGTAATATTTTTGGGTTCTATACGTATGAAAAGATTCACCGTTAAGTCAACAGTATGTTAAAAGATTAAAACAAAAAATATAACTGTTGTAAATGAAGAATAACCGTACAATTTTAATTGTCCGATAACGTTTTGTTAGTATATTCCGGTACCGTAGCTGCTGTGGGCTCAGCTTTCATTTTTACTGTGTATTTAGAACGTTGGCTACTTCAAACGGGAGATAATTAGAAACGAACATGTTTGACACTAATTTATCAAGCTGTATATTTAAGCGGAAAGTAATTATTATATGTTTTTGTGCGTAATTCTTAAAATCCATTTATTTATAAACTTAATTTAATAATGTTATTACAACACATTTGAATAAGTCAATAGCAGTCACATCATTAGTAAACAATTAAGAACACGATAACATTTAATGTGGGGAAAACAGTTTTCAAAGTAACTTACAAGTATTTTCTCAATAAATCAATTTAGGCACCTTCAAAATTGAATTTTCGAATCATATAAATAAGTCGTCTCAAAGTGGTATAACCACCGTTTGAAAATGGCCTTGTAAGCCGAAACAACTTGTCACAATAATAAAAAAACAAAAATGCTTGCAGAACTTAAGAACATTATTAAATTAATTTAAATATTTTTTTAAATGAAATAAATTAGGGGGCATCCATAAATTAAGTCACACGAATTTGATGATTTTTGAACCTCCCCCCGTCCCTGTCACACAGCGTCACCATTGTGAGACCCCCGTTGATGTCACATGTGTTGATGTGACGTAATTTATGGATGGCCCCTTAGGTAGTTCCCTACTTATCTAATCAGTTCTTTTCCACCACGTTCAATATTTAAATAAAATTGTTAGTTACTCTAATTTATTTCTCTACCGCATTCGATCTCAAATGGAATTAATTTTCTCAACCACTTTTTGAAGTGAAAACTTCTTTACTGCCGTTGTAATTTGAAAGCAACACTAAAAAGAGACAAACATACATCAGAGAATAATCGGTCTCCTCTTTGTGCGGTGCTTCGAAGCCTTCCCACTCTTAAAGCTCCACTACACTACTCGCAAAGTTGATCGAAGTTAATCGAATACGATAGTGTAGACACGAACTTCACTTCGCTTCGTGCAACTTCGCTTCGCCTCGCCTGACTTCCGATAATTGTCGGTATTTGCGCCCGAGTCAAAGGACTTGAAGTGCTCCGAAGTTCGAAGCGAGTAGTGTAGACACGCGCTTTCGAACTTCGTCGAGGACTTAGTCGAAGCGAGTAGGTAGTGTAGTGGACGTTTTAGTTTTCTGAAGGTGTTAACCGCAAACTTGTACTTAAAATTCGCTCGTCTACATCGCAATCTTGGTGGTTGTTCTTTAGTGCCGTTTTTTAAATATCGAGGAAGAAGATTATAGCTGCAGTGTGATGCGCTCTGATTGGTCTCCAGTCGCCAGCCAATCAGAACGCGGCTCGCGATACTTTCCGCTTGCACACATACTACTTTCCCTTTCTTGCCTTATGCACAACCGTTGCTTGTTACTTTGACACCAATCAGCCCAATGACAATTAAATACAGCACACGCTGAATAAAATTAATTCGCAACATGGCGTAGGGTCTCGTTACGCAACAGAATGATGAAAGATTTGACTTTGAATAGTATTATTAAACACGTGTAAGGAATTATTAAAAGAATAAAAGCCTGGATTAAACGTATTTTTCTCTCAAGTAAGTAGTAGGTAGGTAGGTACCTAAGTGTGTAACGTGTTTATTTGTATGGTACAGTTTGGATTGTTGTAGGTATACGGAAGTGGTGCCCTCTGTTATTTTCAAAATGAGCCTTTGAAATTTCACACGGCATTTTTTATTATATTTGATGTAGGTACTAGATAACCAGATTGTTATGTTTATCATCAATGATAGTGAAAACATTGTTTATTTTGACGTTGTTGACATTTCGCGTGTTTACGTTTTCACATTATAGGTAGGTAGATACCTACTTTACGAGAGTTCATTTACCACAACACTTAGGTAATTAATTTACGATAGCATTATATACCTATGAATCATTTTCTTTTGAAAGTGTAGTGTTTTCTTAGCTTTAACCCCTCAGTTTTTAAGTTAGTTTTTTAAAGGTTAGGTCAGCTTTTTAGTACATACTAAAGAGCTGACCTAACATAAATTGCCGACAAATTTAATACGACTAGGAGGTAGGTACCTACCTTTTATTACTGTTAGCGGATTTGAATGTTATTTTGTTCTTGCTGCTAATCTCAGCTGCCAGTAGGTAGGTAGGTACTAATACTACAAAAATCTATGCCAACTTACAAACTATTTTATGTGTGATTGTTTACCCAACATTGTAGTACTTTCGTACTCGTACTACCAGTTCCCTGTGGAATTTAGGTCCCTACCTAGGTACTTTCTTCCTACTGTTTATCATTTTTTTTCTTGCCCCCAAAAACATACCTATCTGCAAGTATGTAATTAGGTAGGTACTATCACTGAAGGATTTATACTTTTCACAAGTATAGGCCACTTCATTTGCGCCGTTCCTTCCTCGTTCTTAGAAGTTGTCACCTACCACGATTAGGCCGCGGCCTATACGGCCTATTGACAAATCCAAGATTGGGTACAAAATCCCAAACAAGGCTTTAAGGCACCAAGACACTGTAAAAAAATTCTTTCAAGTCATTTTTTAAAGTCATTGATCATTTTTTGTGTCCTGATGCCTTAAAGCCTTGTTTAGGAATGGATCAAGGGAACATAGAGGCCTTCGGAGGCTCCCCAGGCTAGAGGCCCGTGTGACTGAATAAAAAGCTTGTAAAATTACATCAACTCCTTAAACTAGGGGGGGGCTCATTCAGCTTTGCCGCCCCGGGCCTCTGATGGGCTTAGTCCGCCACTGCTGGGTAGGTACTACTACAAAAAGCGGACTAACCTAACTTACAAGTAACTAGGTACATGTTGATTTATTGACTAACCTATTAGGTACCTAGGTATATGGCGTAAGGTCATACCAATAATAATAACCAGAAACATTTCAAAGAATAGAAATGCAGAAACAAGCACCCATCCATATTATTTCAAATACTCGTAGGTAGGTAGGTACCTACATCATTTATTACAAGCAATAATTGTCAGCCTGAAACACTCATTTACATTGAAAAATCTTCCGAGAAAAGATACTTGCCGCCAACGGGACTTGAACCCGTGTCCTTCCGATTGCCGGTCGAATGCTCTGACCACTGAGCTATGGCGGCTTATCAAATACCCGCCAAATAATTCAATATATACTAGTGTTTCATTCAACAATTACTGCTTGTTATATTTTTTTTCCTACCTACATCATCTTGCTTTCAGAAATGTTCTGAATAAATTAAGTTTTCACACGGCTTTGAGGGGCCGGATTCACATTTTTTTGGTCACGATTATGAGTCAGACCTCAAACAGATTTGCTAGGTACCTGTTCTAATATGGTACCTATATTAATAATATTATATTCACAATGATTCAATGCCTTGAGACATTGTCACAATCAGGCCTTTGAATATGAAATTATTGTTGAGTAAGTCAGAAAGTGATTCGGCCCCTGAAATTAAAAATCACGTTTGTCCGTCACTCCGCTTTTCGTACTTTATGTAGGTAGGTAGGTACCCACGTAGGTAATAATGGTTCTGAGAGGATTTAGGCCCCCAACCGACAAGATATTGTTATGCTTTGTGCAAATTAAAATTAGTTTTACAATATGTATTTGGGACACATCTTGCTGATTGTAACTTTTGGTGTGATAATTTTCCGCATAAAAAATTGATTTGCCAATTTTGTGTTGTAATCAATATTCATCCATGCGGAAAAAATACACATAAATTAATATGTACAGTCTCTGGAAAGACTGGAGTCCCCAGATAGGAAAGGTCAATTTTCTGACATCTTGTATTATGACTATGACAATATCGTCTTCCAACCAACTTATATTTTGATAAGTTTTAAGATTTTCACAGTCAAAAGCATTTTCGTTATTTGTTTTTGGGGTGTTATGCCGTGTTGCGCTACCTCCTTCTTTAGCCAACGTTTCGGACATCACATCTACCGGATCTGCCCTGACGATGGACACTGCAACGATGTCCGAAACGTTGGCTAAAGAAGGAGGTAGCGCAACACCCCAAAAACAAATAACGAAAAAAAACTTATATTTTATTCAATTTGTGTGTGTAGAAAATCATATTCAAAACATATTATAATGCGGTCTGTTGCTAACGTTTTACAACCTAAAACCAGTTTTTAGTTGAGCATTACTGGTTTTGACAGCTCTAACATATTACTACATATTTGTAAACATGAACGAACCAGCCATTTTACCTTATAATATAAATTGGCGGCACTCTTCTCCCGCCAATTGAAAAATGTCTGACTGCAATCTGTTGAAAGAATAAGTTCTACCTTCGCCTTGAATTGGCTGCCACGGAATACCTTATGTTGCCTTGTTGAAAATATTCTCCACATAACGAAAAAATAAAACATAAGATCATTGCAAATTCATCGGCCACGTTTTACTGTGAAATGCCGAGTATGCCAGCTGACGTTTGTAAAACTCCAGAAACAAAATGCCAGCCATTTGACATTGACATTTGCCAGTCAACAATCTAGAAGCAAATTTGCGAGCATATTTTGGCGCTTTGCGACAACCTACCTAATGTATCCGCGGTGCATCTCTTCAGACAACTCTGTGCAATTATTGCAGGTATCCATTATTGCATGAATTATACCGGATTTCACAGTTTGAACAAGAGACGCGATGTCCTACGCACTTTTCACTCACAGCACTGAAAGACGGCCAAGATGGCGACGCGGCAGGTAATTCGTTGCGACCTGTTGTTGTGGGAGGTTGGAATATTGGGTTATTTTGCGCAATTGAACACTGTTTGCGATTATTATTCACCTTCGATAGTATTATGGCGGACCGACGAGCGCGATGGACCGGAGCAGACCGCTTCACTGCTAACTGTTTCCAGCGAATTGTGGGACTTTCAGCTGTCAGCTGTGAGCGCTGCGGGCGTGGTGTTGCCAGGTGGATGCCGTTAATAATAATACTGTGCCTTAGAATCAAATCCAAAAATATGATTTATTTAAATTTAATCTCTTTCAAAACAATCACTTAATATTTTCTTAAAGTTTTCAAGTTCTTATTGATAAAAAATTTAAAACCTTCTAGTTGGCTTATATAAACTTCCTTTCGGAATTTTCAGTTAAATGTAATGAAATCTATGTTTATATGAAATCTATACTTATATACTATATTTCGTGATCTCAAAACCAGTAAAAATGCAGAACTTACTTGACCAGAACAATAATTTTAAAAAGCCCTGCGGTAATAATAATCCCACATCCGGCATTATTCTTCTGGACGCATTCATCCTTGACATCAAGGTAAAACTTATGCTTAACTTTAAAACTGATCAAATCCAACACATTGGGTGGTGTTTCCTAATATATTTCTGGTGTAGTTTGATCACGTTCGATTCAGGTACAGAAAATTACTTGGTTAATTTATACAGCGACATTTTTGTGAAATGTACGCTTAACAATACTAAACACTATAGCTAAGAATACCTTAAATATCACCCAGTAGGTAGTACTACTTTAACGCTAGAAATACCTTCCAAGTAGATTAGAACGGAAACCAATGTCGCCAATAACTTGATGCATTTTGGTTCTAGCCCATTTAGCACACGCTCTATCTCTCACTTGCAATTGCCTAACACCGTGTATCGCCATATCCTTATGTCAATCAAGGATTTGAACCACAGTTTTGTATCGGAAATTTGAGGCCATACTTGCCAGACTTGGATCACCAGACAAGCCGACATCGCATTTATTGTATTCTTCTTTATTCTATGATAAAAATACCAAACAATACTTTAGGTACTGTTTGTTATTTTTTGTTAAAATATTAAATCGTCACAAGATGGTAAATACTGCGTTTTGCTAAACAGCTGCGAAATTCGTAAACAATAAAAGATAAACATTCTTTTTAATATTTTTGAATGTAGCTATCACTTTGTGGTTATCCATTATAGAAAAATGAAACAATACAACTTTGTATAAACCACTTATATAATGCGTAAATCCTACCGGTTTCGGAACAAACGTTCCTTCTTCAGGGAAAGCTTATACTAATTTGACAGTTTCGAACAATGTTTTATTATGGTAGGGGTTGAGCCGTTGCTAGTTATTAATGTAGATTGGGTGGGTAGGTATTAATGTAGAGTGGGTGGGTAGGGGAACAAATCCATGATTGCGCTATAAGATAATATTTTTTTGTTTATTGATAATAGATTCATTATTTTTAAGGGATTTTTTAATTTCCAAGGCTTCTAATTCTTTTAGTATAAGCTTTCCCTGAAGAAGGAACGTTTGTTCCGAAACCGGTAGGATTTACGCATTATATAAGTGGTTTATACAAAGTTGTATTGTTTCATTATTCTTTTTAATTACTGTTTTCCCCCTCTGTATTGCTAACTGCTAGGTTTTTTAAATAAATTACTGCCGCTGTTAGCTGCGTTGTTAAATTTATTTATACAGTGTGAAAGAGGCGAGGTTGCAGTGTTGATTTTTATGTATTTCGTTTTTTGTAAGTACCTTTTTACGTAATTTCATTAGTTCTCGGTTCAATGCTGCTTTGCAAATCTAATTTGAAATTGAATCTGAAGATATTATAAGTTTATCAATGTTAATAAATTAAGCACCACCTGGCAGCATAACGTGAGAGCGAAAAGGTTCGTTCGGCTACTCGGACGATTCCATTATTGTTAATCTCGCGGGGTGCGCGGCGTCGGTCTAGGAATATTTTAGCGCGGGTCACGTTTCAGTAAACAGAGGCACTTCGCCAAACGCCACGATAGTATTTCGATTCCGTACATATTTTGGTACAGTTGATTCGCCACTTTTGTTCGGTGGCTTTATTTTACCTGCCCGGAATGTATGGTTAGCTTGTGTTCGTGGCAACATTTTGGCAGTCAGCTGGATATCGGCGGAAATGTCCGAAGGCCTACGAACTACTGGACGATTCTATTCGATTTCCGCAGGGGGAGATATTTAAAAACAATATTGTGCCCGTTCCAATTTTATGGCGCCTGAAACCATTTTTCAGGTTGTAGATAGGTAGATACCTACTTTTATTTTTCATTGCAAAAAATATAATGTAGATTTTGAGTAGGTAATCTACTTGATAAAAATACAAACTGTTGATGTTGTAAAATTGTGTATGAGAGGTTAAAGTTTGTTACACACGGGGATATAATATATAAATATTTGTGGGCGTGGTCGTACAATCCCATATCCCCCACAACGTCACGGATATAAAGCTAGTCTCCTAAGCTAGTAAGATAGAGCATTGTAGAAATGTGTTATAAATCTGTACAGCGCCCAAGGTGATTTTTCACAAAAACGGCGCTGTACAAATCATCTAAACGTTATTATTATTATTTTCACACGTAAGCTATTTTTTCAAACTGTATTTGGGCGTGGCCTACATCTACTATATCACCATATCGCTAGCCATACAATACTGTATATCGGGTTCAGACAGATAAGTTTTAAGATTTTCACGGCCAAAAGCATTTTCGTTATTTGTTTTTGGGGTTTTATGCCGTGTTGTGCTACCTCCTTCTTTAGTCAACGTTTCGGACATCGTTGCAGTGTCCATCATCAGGGCAGATCCGGTAGATGTAACAAATAACGAAAACGGGTTCAGACAATTCATTTTTAGTTATCATCAAACAGTATTAATAGCCCACGATATCTGCGTGTGGTTGAATTCCAGAACCCGACTTCCATTGCATGTCCGACGTCACGCCTTATACGCCGCGCCACAAATAACATCTCGTGTTCGTGAAATTTCAAGCAAAGCTACCATTGTAATTCGGGTTTTAGTTCAACAATCTGCCAAAAGATGTCGCTATTTCCGTAAGCAGCTCGCATGTGGACATATATTACCAAGGTATAAGCACTGGGATTTACAGGCGGTTATAGGCTATGTGCAATATACGAGAATATTATAAAGATGTCCAAAATAATCGTTTGTATCGATACGTATCGCAACCAATCGTATCGATTCAGCGATATATCGCAACGTCTTGTATCGATACACACGATATTTTTCCATTTTTTAAACAGGTTAAAATAAAATAAAAGTGTTAGTTCGAACAGTAAAAAGGGCTTTATTTTCATAAAAACGGGATTTATACCTATTACAATATTTTACAATTGCCAATGAGAGTTGAGAGGCGGTAAGGCTACGTAAAAACAAGAGTCTAGACAGGCGTTGCGGATTTAAGCGATTGCGTCTATCTGAAAGTGTGTTTCCGGCTAGTGAAAACAAGCGTTCAGATGGCACTGACGTCGCAACCACTGACACATCATATCGATGTTCCAAAGTTCTGAGATTAGGCTAAATACTTAGTCTTATGTTCCAATACAATATTGGATATTCATTTCTGTCCATAAGTGATTCTCTGAGACAGTTTTAAAATGTCATCCATGCCTTCTCTAGGTACATTTTTAGAAGATTCAGAAACCAACTGTTTGTGGAACTTCCATATTGTATTGCTTTGTTGTGTATAGGAAACATAAAGGACGTTTATTATTACAGGTTCAATCAAATCATAATTTTAAGCAGATATACATGGGTTCGATATTTTTTTACCTGGAGATACGATATATCGATGCGTATTGTATGGTCGTGTATCGATACAAAATATCGATATATCGCATTGCTACGTATCGATACAGCATAATATCGATTTATATCGCGCATCTCTAGAATATTATGGCGTCATTGCGTGTTTCGGTTACTTTTTCACGGTTACTTTGTCTCGGTGACTAGCTGTCACGGGATCACAGTGCACCGAGGAACTGGCTATTTTTGGAACCAGTTCCTACTCAAAGTGGGCGAAGCCGAACCAAAAGCCGCCCGCAGGGCCTAGCAGCAAAAACCTGCGGAGCGGGTTTTTAACTGCTAATCAACTATTACTGAACGACAAAAGTTGTTTGACTTTCTTAAAAGAAGTTTCACACTTAGCAATATTATCTCTAAGTAGGTATGTAAATTTCAAAATTAACTAAAATTGAAACGTCTTAACTCGCTAATAGTAGATAATGAAAGTGATCTCAGAAGAGGATGATTTTATATTATGCGTATGGGTGTTTTGGCCTAGGTTCTCAACGTGGGCGATAACGCCCCCTTGGGGACCTTTCAAACCTTTAGGGGGGCAGTATAGACCGAGAGAAAATTGGGGGGCGTTTAAGACTTTCAGGGGGGGCGGTAGGAGACCCACAGAAACCCATCCCACCCCATCCCATCACGCCCCCTCCGTTGTGGTAAATATAATCGTGACGACAATTGCTGTTTCAGATTCACGAGTTAGGGGCGCTAGAAAAAAATATTCTCCAAGTGGGCGGTGGGCAAAAGGTTGAGAATCTAGTTTCTAGATCAGTGGTTCTTAACCTGTGTTCGATCGAACCCCGGGGGTTCGGTGAGTCAGTCTCAGAGGTTCGGCGGAAGAAGACAGCCTGAAAAAAAATTACGAAGAATATTGTCACTACCCCATTCCGCCCCTTCCTATCCCATTGCGCCCCGCTTTCAGATTAAGAAGGGTTCGGTGAATGCATATGAAACTGGTAGGGGGTTCAGTACCTCCAAAAAGGTTAAGAACCACTGTTCTAGATGATACTCCTTGATCTTTAAGCCGAGTTATATTTGAAAATTATATCACCCATTTTTTATGACAAATTAGGGAGCTGCCGTGATCGCAGCAGTCAAATTTCAATTTTTCGGAGATGTCTGACTATGTACGTGTATATTTTTATAATACGCCCTATTTGGATTTTACATTCAATTTTATAAATGGTTTGTATCACCGAAATATTTGTTAAATTTTCAATTAAAAACAAAAACTTCTCTCACATGTCGCCACTGATCGCACTGCCACATGTCGTAACTTGCAACGGATCACGTCATTCGCGCTTCGTCTCATCCTTGGAGGAAAGGTAATGCGGGAACGAGACGGATTGCTTGAGCTTTACACGTGTTGTGCTAGGTTGTATCCAGTGGCGACATGTGATAGAAAAAATGTTTTTAATTTATTAAAAACGACGTTGGACAGCAAAATCACATTTACGTTTTTTACTCCAAATTTAATCGGGAATTGCTAGTATACTCTGTGTATTTATTTACATAAGTACATAATTTCAACAGCTAATCTTGTTGTTTCACTTGTTTCAGGTAAGACACTATTTTTGAGCTCACTCTAAGTGCCTCCGTTCACGGAGATACTTACAAGATACTCGATCCTCGTGCGCGTATCATCAAAACCTCCTAGACGTGGGTGACGGTATCATACGCGCTGATCGTAAGTACCCCCCGTACGATTTTGCTGGTGCCCGTTCACGGCGCTACGCGGTGGCTGTCGGATTCCAATCAGTATCACGATACCGACAGTGCTGATCGCACGCGACGCTCGCATCGTTTGTGTCCGATACTTATTCGTTTGACGTTTGACAGAAATGGCGTCGGAACATGAAAGTAATGTTAGATTTGTTCTGGAAGTGGAAAAAATGCATGTTTACATAACTATACTTCACCAGAATATGTAAGAAACGATTTAGTGGAGAAGGCATGGATTGATGTTGGAAAAAAAGTCATGACATCGCCATGACAGCGTGTTCACTCCACGGCTGCACGTGAAAAATGACCAAGTTCAGTACATTTCGGATAGCGCCGTGTACGGAGACTAGCATTAAAAAGTGGTATAATAATAATAAAAAAAATACATGTAGGATTACAAAAGATTTTTTAAATATTTATATTGAGGGATCAGTAGGATTTATTGGTTCAGTTAGGAATTCCACAGAGCCGAACCCTCTGATATGAAAATATCTGGAGTCGGTGAATTATTTTCCCATCTGGTCTCTGGTAGGTTGACATGTTGTTCTTGTATTGTTTTGTAATTATAATACTTATATAGTGCAATTGCATAACGTGGATTGACCAGATGATCATTTGGGAAGTGTGTGAAAGGGTTTAGTTTTTCCTGCGGGGAAAATTAAACCCGGACATTTAAATCTGGATAATTTGTAGATCGCCGTTTTTGTGAAAAATCACCTCAAGGGCGCTTTACAATTTATTATGAATCTTAGACTTTATCTAATTTTATTATTTACAAATAGATACAGAAACATACTTACCTGCAGGACACTTCCGATAAAACACACTTTATTAGAAAGTTTATGCTTGGGGAAGATACGACTTTGCACGTGGAGTGTCGTGGAGGACATTATATTTAAAACATTGGACGATGCATGACTTTACCTTTGCTACCCTCATCACTGTTGGTTTTACATGTATATTTATAAGAAGATTAATGCCAGAGTTGAGTTAATATTTATTTTGAAAGTCTGGAGAATTTTAAGGATTTTCTTTATTTTTAAACTTACGGATACGACTGTCTGAAAAGATGAGTTTTAAGTTTGGCTCTAAATTCCGTTGAATCTGTGATCATTCTTAACTCGTGTGGCAGTCCATTCCAGGCTTTAGGTCCTGACACTCCGAAAGCACGCTCACCGAATTTAGTATCTGGTGTGCGCTTTGGTTCCTTCAACCTTCCGATCGCTGATGTTGTTGCTGACTTGAGGGTTGATTGTCGAGAATTGGAGTTTTCTGGAATACACATTTCCGATAAGTAAGTCGAGACATTAAACTGGATTCTCTCAGGGCACTTGAGCCAGTGCAGATTTTTGAGATGATCAGAAATATGGGAATATTTAGATACGCCAGTGATGAGTCTTGCCGCAGCGTTGAACACAGATTATAATTTGTTGATTTGATACTTTGGGAGACTAGCATATATATTCCGTTGCAATAATCTAGACGTGAAACAACATACGAATTGACTAGTAATTTGGTTGCCTCTGTTGTCAAGTTTCTCCGTACTGCTTTAATTTGCCTTAATTGAAAGAACCGAAAGTTCTAAGTATATCAGCAGGGTACTTGTGGTTTCGTCACAATTACGTAGATTGTAAGCATTGAGGTATATAAATAGAGAAGCAAACTTCATTACCGCTCATCGAAAAAAGCGTAACCACTCTACAACTGCAACGACGTAGCTTTGGAATCACTAAACATTTGAAAGTAAACATATATTTGTCTCACTTGCACAAGTCACGAGAACTTTACCACCGCTAGGATTAGACAAAGCCAGAAACGCAAACCTGCAATAGCGGCTTGGTGTTGCCTACTATTTGAAATTTTACCCAAAATAAACAATGAAAAAATTATTTTTTTACGTTAGTTTGTAATAACGTAAAAAAATAATTTTAAATTTGTATTTTTCATTATATGACTAAAAGATTGCACAACTAATGAAATAATGAAGTCATTATTTGTTCCAATATTTTTTATTGAACCAATAGTATATAATACTCAAACAGAAATTGTTTCAAAAGTGTTTTCAAAGTTCTTTTCTCGGCAATCGAATTATTTCCACCCACTTCTCACGGCGTGCTGCATCTTATGGTTCCCTGCAAAATTATTAATATAAAATACGTAAAAAAATATAATTACTTACTTGATTATTCATTAATAAACTAAAATAAGTTTTAATGAAGTATGTTGTATGAAGATTAAAACATAATTTTTATTAAGTATTTTAATATGGTTACCTCCATAGTAACTTATTCCATAAATTATGTATTCTCCCATTAATGTGGGAAAACCAAAACGACTTTTTAGAGGCAACACTGAACCTATATTAGAGTATTTGACATTTTATTTAATTTTCTGCTTTTTTTAATTAAATGTGAATATGTAAACAATAAACTTAGGTGTGGAAAGTATTTCCACTTGCTTTATTATGTTGAATCGCATTTTTTCGCGACGCATTTAACCATTTTGGTGATAGTTTTGATCGCGTATCGTCCGGCACAAGTCGGTCGGCGTCACAATGAGCACTGGACTGACGTTAGCGGGGCATATGCTTTTGGACATATGTACAGTGGCAATGCTTTGACGCGGTCATTAGTCATCTAGTATATATATATATCAATGATTGTAAGTATCTCCATGAACGGAGGGCCTAAAGGTAAGATCATCTTGCTAGTATATTATAGTACCTACCTACATTATTCTATTATCATGTTTATAAAATAATTAATTACTGCCTTAGTAATAAAAAAAACACTTCCCATTCGTTAAACGGTGGTTTAGTTACACATTGGATAAAGAATGTACAAGCTCAAATTCGATTTGGTACTTAAAAATATCTTTGCTTGCACTTCGAAAGAGCTAGCAACGCCACATTTCGGCAGATTGAAACCTGAAAATTGAAAGTTCCCGTCTACAAAAACTAAGGTTGTATCATACAATAATCATATAAATATAGGTAAATGTGAATCCTGGAAATCAACGTTTGTATGTAAAAAAAATCGCTTTATTTTTCTCAACAGTTTTAAAACCGGAGTGCGTAAACTTTCTAAAAACAATTACGTATAATAATGGGAACCTACTATAAGCACTGCAGGTTTTGCGCAAACAATGGATACAAAATGTCATTTTTTTGGTTAGTGTAGCCGCACACCGGAGCCTCACGCTACATGCACGCAACATTTACGTCGTCACAATATGCATGCTACATTTTTGCTTGGAGTATATGTCGCATACACGCACACCGGACGCACAGTTGTGGTTTATACTCGAAAATGTCGACATCATCTGACGACACCATAGAGATAGACACCATGTATATATATATATATATATCAATGGATGACACGGATTTATTGATGTGGCAAATAATGAGAAAAAAGACGTTATTGGGTTCACCCGTTTAATCAAGATTCTGCAATTTACGGTAATTTAAAAATTTCGCAAGAGTTCAAGTTCGACGAAGAAAAGTTTCATTTATATCATCGAATGTCACAAAACACATACAAATTATTATTGGACTTAGTTGAATCATGTTTAACAAAACAAAATACCCACTACAGAGAGTGTATTTCGGATGAAGAGCGTTTACTAATCACTCTAAGGTATGTATGATTTTTTTTCTCATTTAGCGAGGCCGCCCACCAGACATTATGATAAAACTGTGGCGCCACATTTGAAACACGACACATTTAACGCCCCCCTATATTTGCTCCAAGCACGCACGTCGCAGTCGTCGCACACCAAGGACTAGAGGTGGGAATAACGGCTCTTTTCCGATATCTAATATAACGAATAACACCCCAACTCAATAACAGAGTATCATACCTGTTATTTAATAACAGGCTGTTATTAACAACTTGTAGATAATGTAGGTAGGTAGATACATATACGGTACGGAAAACGGCCAACGGGACGACATCGTTATTCGTTACTCGTTGCTGGGGATGAGTGTTGAGTCGGTAACGACACGTTATACGTCATATTGTGATCTTAAATCTTTACCTCTATTAGTCCTCGGAAAATAATAATTGTTCAGATCTCTGGTAATATGCAATTTTTTTTTGGCTACCAAAAATAATGGGATCGAATCTAGAGATATTTTTTAATTGTATGAAATTGTACATGTAGGTACTCACGATCCTCACCAATACTTACGTGCAGAGCAGAGGTACTATTGAAAGATGCACTCTCTCGTTACGTTATTAATTAGCACTTAATACGTTTAGGTTTCATATATTTTTTAAAGTTTGAAAGTATATATTTCATGGAAGTAAAAAAAACTTTGAAATGGCAAATAATTCCAGCCTGGAATGTGGATATAAATCCACACTCCAGGCTGGCTGCAAATTTAAGCATAGTTTGAATGAGAGTCAATGTCTTCCCTCCACTACTTGTTGTCATGGTAACTGGTAACGCGGTAAATGACTGCATTGAGGTATGTTAAATAATAAAATTACTAAATAGATTGTATTTTTCATGAACAATTACATTCATTTAATATGAAGTGCCTTCATACACAAATCAAAATTTAAATGTATTATTCCATAAATATATATATCTATACGTTCCTAGTACCTACTTAGATACGAAAAACAAGTTTCAGATTGTTTTGATAACATACGAGTATATCATACAAATTATTACCTATAATAAAATGGTCTTGAAAGTATAAATCGTACTAATAATATTATGAAACACTTTTATAACAACCAAGAGATCGATTGAATATTTAAAAAAAATCTAGTTTATTTGTAATCTAGTCATCTATACTATGTGATATGGATAAATATTTAACAAAATTAGGAAAAAGCAAGTACGAACAATATATAACGATAATTCATCGATATAATTCGTATTTATCCTGCGGCCGCTTGTGATATTAAATTCGACCAAATGGGTTTTACTAAGTACATAGAATACATTATCGGCTTATCAACTAACAACGCAAATTGGAAAAACCAAAGTAGGGCATTTATGATCGAACGTACATATTGACATTCTTCTCTTCAATTGTTGTGGTTCAATATTTTAAAATCACCAAAAATACCCAAATTTATGAAAATAGCCTAATGACATGTAAGTGAAGCTAAATTTCTAAGAAATGTTAAATAACTAAATTGTCAGTATTCATAACGCCACTTTGTCATTTAATTAATGCCTTAACCACAATGAAATGCCCCACGAACCAAACAATTTAAAAATCTTTACATAGTTTTATATGTAGGTATCTCAGATAGGTTACAATTAAATAAATTCATTCAAAATAGAATTTGTATTGAGATTTTACTAGTTTTTATGGTATGTGAAAGGTATTTAATCTTAATATATAAAACAAAGTCGGGTTATTTACACTATTTATAACGATCGGCTGGACCGATTTTGAAGATCTTTGAATTGTTGGATTTGTCTCCGCCCCGGATAACAGAATAATTATTAAAACATCGCAAAAATTCACGAAAAAGAAAGTTATGATGAAAATTATTTTTTTCATACATTTTGTATAGAACGAATCCTCATATTTTGAAAGAACTGCAGCAATATTGTGATAGATATTATATTTAACCAAATAATAATAATAATTCCAAAAATTCAAAAACGTCAAATGTCAATGCGCTGATTGTTTTGCTTTTGTTCTTAATCATATAATGCTGCCCCTCTTTCTTACACACTAAATTTCAATAGTCGAAAATGAAACAAACGGTGACGGTATGTCCTGCAATCCTCAAAAGGACAATGATAATAAATCTCTGAAATGAAACGGATTTTTTTACGTAAGCTCCACTCAGGACCTATGTCATCTTAGGGGATGCTGTGTGGAGGGTCTTTTTAAGGGAGGGTAGGATAGGACGTTGTAGGAAGGAAAAAGGCATGAGGCGTGGGTAAGAATCTGGAGGTCAGTAAATCCGGGAGTGAATCCATCCTTCCAACTGCGGTGCAAGGCCATTGCCTTAACTGGAATTGACCTTTTACCTTGACTTTTCCAGCCCGACTCTTTCAACCCTTTGGTCGAGAGAATCCGGCTGGAAAGGCCTCCCTCAACCAGTCTATCTCGATTCGGCCCACCACGCAGCAGGTGGTCAGACGCATCCGCTGCCTAGACACGCATAAAAGTCACCCCATGAACCCGGGCACCCCTGCTAAATCACCAAACGCAGCGAACCACTTGGGATGATCTATGGCAGAGGTTCCCGGGGCGGCGGCACCCGTACCCCGTACCCGCTTCCTTTCAAAAATCCCCGTAAGTAAGTAGAAATGTAATAAAATCACAAAAAATATAAATCCGCACACAACGCCATCTCTGATACTGACAAAAACAAAACACGAACAGTTGGGCGTCGATAATTGCTTCATTGTGTAATTTTTAACTTAATAAAAAAACTGAGGCGGTACGAAGTTTGTCGGGTCAGCTAGTTATTTATAAAAACACGCAATAATATGACATTCCATAATACAAAAAAAACTACATGCATTACATACTTGATACTTGTCCTGCTTGTGTATATAAATACGAACCTTACAACTTTTCAAATCTATGAAATGCAAGTTTAAATTTATCTGTCTCTTCGTTTAAATTCAGGTAAGTACATATTTCAATCGATTTTCTGTTCGAAGCCTTGATAAAAACTTTTATACACGAAATGTTTCACAACAAAAACTCCACAAACATGGAAACAATCAATACTTAAATAAATGCCACCTCTGGTCTGGAGCTCCAAAATACCTGAAAAATACCCTCGAATCTGTGCAAGAATCTGGCGGTTCGTTTAATAGATTCTCCTAACTAACAAACGGATTACAATCTTTAGAGCACAGGCGTCGGGTGGGAATGCTATCCTTGTTCTACCGGTATAACAATGGAAGATGTTCCGAGGAATTAGCGTCATTGATCCCTTCGGCACCGGTGCATAGTCAGGAAACGTGCCAAAGCCAAACGCGTGCCCAACATTTGTACATGGTTGAAATTTGTCACATGAGAATGGGTCGTTTCTTCGACTCTTTCTTGTGTTCAATAGCTCAGCTGTGGAATGATTTGCCGGCCTCTGTGTTTCCTCCTTCCTACAACATGGGTCTCTTCAAGACCAATGTTCATTTGTTCATTCCTTCCTCTCCTCAAAAAGACCCTCCACACAGCATCCCAGATGACATAGGCCCTGAGGGAAATTATTTTCCTCAGGGCCTCCTGTGTGGAGATAACGTAAAAAAAATTGTCTATAATAATGTATTTATTTCCCCACAATCCTCTACATAATTATAATTATAACCACCACAATTCATTTTTCTAAAACCACCACAGAACGTTATTCACAAACGATCTGAATAATAAACTTGTATTACTTCTAATTCTAATGTTAAAAAAAAAAACGTAAGAACGGAATAACGAAGAATGAATTTGAATCGATAACCGAGCGTTAAAATAACGAAAGCATACAGAATAACTCAAATAACTGAACTGATCTAATATCTAATAACGAAAAAACGAAATAATGCCAATAACGAAATAACGAATGGATCGGAATAACAGACAATACTTCGGTTCTATTCGGAAATCTTCGGTGATCGGCAATTCCTGGAACTAAGGTCTTACTACGGTCGGCAGGTATAAAATAACGAAATTATTCCATAACCTGTTATTCGTTGCTGCAATAACAGGTGCGCCGTTATTTGAAGATACTATGTTATCCCTACCTGTTATCGTTATATTAGGCGCACCTCTACCAAGGACACGTTTGTAGCGGGGGCAGTTTGTGGCGAGACGTTAGCCGCGCTACATGTATTCAAGATCGAACGAGTTCTTTTTTTGTGGCGCAGTGGCTTGCAAAAATGAAAGACAATATTGAATTTTATGTGGAGTTTATTGCAGAGGTTGAAAAAAACCCTAAATTATATAACCATGGACTCACTGATTATAGCAATAGACGGATTACAGAAACCATCTGGACCAAAATCGGCGAAAAATTCAATGAAAGGGGTAAGTACCTATCAACGTTTGTACCTTTGGTTTTGGTACAGCTAGGTTTTACTTACGCTTGAATTAAAACTAAATAACTGTTAACAACTTCGTTCTTACGACTTTCCTTGAGGAATGAATATTTTGTTCAAGACTATAAACTATGTATTAAACATAATTCAGAAGGTTTTACATTAATACATTCAAAATAGTTCAGTTCCGAGGTCAAACTCTTCAGGCTCTCTTCTTTCTTCTACATACTGTGTAATATTTTGTTACTAGCTTTTTTCCGCGGCTTCGCTCGCTTGGTAGTAGGGGATTCCCACTCCGCCTCCTCCCCCCTCCCCCTTCCTCTTACCCATCCCTCTAACCCCTCCACCCTCCCGCGTTTATTTGAAGTACTCCCCTAATAATTTGAATCGAATAAAGAGTTACAGATATCTTATTAATCGTGCCACCTATTGCAATTTTTTTTATATAAATTTCATAATGCCAGAGCTCTGAGCTAGTCAGGCTATTATAGCCTGTATGTTATTCTGATGTATGAGCTATGTTATTGTAAAGTTTCATTAAAATCCCTTCAGTAGTTTTTTGCGTGAAAGAGTAACAAACACACATGCATCCATACAAACTTTCGCCTTTATAATATTAGTTCGAAACTTGATACAAGCATACTGAAGGCACACTCTACAATCTTTCGTCCACGGGATATCCGATAATTAAATATTCAGCGATTATTATTTAAAGACTACCATTGTACGGTCGCATTATACATATTAGTTGATAGGGGAAACCCTTCGTCAGCTGCCAAATAATAAGGAAATGACCGTCCAAATTGTTCTGCGCGTGGCAAGGGCCGTGGCCCGTGGCCCGTGGCTCAGGTTTATTCAAAGTATTACTATTGTATAGTGCTTGGCCTAACCCCGAGTTTTTATACATATACTCCGGAATCATTATTCCTAATTCCTACCATAATCACCCACATCGATACTCGTAAATAGTCCACTTGCATCAGCACATGCCATAAGACATTAGAAAATCATACTAATATTATAAAGGCGAAAGTTTGTCATGGATGTAAGTATGTTTGTTACTCTTACACGCAAAAACTGTAAAGAAACTTTACAATAATATAGCTCATACATCAGAATAATATATAGGCTATAGCTCAGAGCTCTGGAATTATGAAATTTATATAAAAAAATTGCAATAGGTGGCACGCGAGCTGTTTGAAAAATGAATGTGGGGGGCATGGAGGTGGGAGGGGGAGGAGCAGACTGGTGGGGGAAGGGGGGAAAAACAAATTGTTTAATTTTAATGGCCCTGGGAAAATCAATTTTTTATCCCATAAAATTATAAATCTCATTATTCAATGATCAATAGTTTTTATTTTCTTCGAAGCGATGCGTATTTACAAAGTTAAAATAGAAATTTTAAAAAGATACTGTTTGCTTTTTGCAGGTGATGATTGTAAGTCAAAATGGAAATCGATTCGTTCAGCCTACACACGATCTCTGAACATGAAATCTAAAAGTGGGTCTGCAGCCGGGTATAAAAAGGAGTATTATTTAGCACCATACTTGCTGTTTCTAAACCCTTTTACAAAAAATCGACCTCAAGAGGGTAATATACCCCCAAAACGTGAAGATGAACGACACTTAGTGGATTCTGAAAATGAATCTCATATAGAGGAAACTTCAAATAATGTACCTGATTTGACATCTGCCGATGAAGATTCCCAGAGACATGTAGCGCATACAGATTATTTCTCTGTACCCAGTCCCAGTCCCAGTCCCAGTCCACAGTCCTCAAACATTCCAGTACAGACTCCTCAACCATTAAAATATCGGAAACATAATATGAGCGAGGCAGACAAATGTGCTATTGATTATTTTACTTTGAAAAAAAAGAAACTAGAAAATGAACAACAACCTGAGAAACAACAAAAAGATCCATGCGAGATGTTTCTTTTAAGTTTAGTTCCGCACATCTCATCTATGTCACAGCAACAACAATTATACTTTCAAAGAGGTATACTGGAGCTAATAGATAATATTAAATATCGACAGCCCCCACGTAGTTCATCAGATATGGGTTCGTAAAATTCAAATTTATATACATATAAAAATTTTTCCGAAGTTGTGAAAATCAATATGATATGATTACTTTGCAAAGAACATCCGAGACTCGTCAATCTGAAAATCAATATATGTATAATGTGACTGACTCTCCTGCGCAACAGCCATCCGAGATTCCTCATATTGTAATATATATAAAATAAAGTAGATTAAATCATAATAATAAAATTTTGACATTTTGTAATGTTTTTATTTTTTTGTCCTGTAAACATCATTCCCAGAATCTAAAATAATAAATAATAATATTGGTCAATGGTGTGGGTGTGTTACTTTTAAGTTTACTGTTGTTTAAATTCTGTTAAACTATTATTTGTTGATCCAAAATTCTCCTAATTTTTTTTTTATAATTTAACCTACTTTCCAATATTGGCTCATTAGGTTGCCATGTATACCGGCTGATTAAACTCCAACTTCCCACCCATCCTTAGAGCACGCGTTCCAGTCCTAACAAATCAGTGCCCCCTGGTGTACCGGTCTCACCGGGACAGTAGTGCTCCTGGCTGGGGTGGTACAATCGTATCGTTTCTAAAAAATTTGTTTATTTTTATGACATCTTAAAAAACAAGAAATAAATTGCACACAACAAAAAACTACCCTCTTTAACTGTATAAACAATGCATATAACTTTTAATAGTTTATTAGTAGATAATGTTTTCACATAACTCGGTTGTTTATAAATTGTATAAAATTTGCATCACATTTATTAGTAAGTCCGTTATTGTATTTTATACCACGTATCTGTTGGAAGATTTTACTGGAGTTATTTTACCACCTTTTTTGTATTGTTTGGGAATTAACTTTGTAACAATTTCGAGACATTTTGTTTTGAAGAGTTTTATTTCAAATATTCATTTTTTATTAATTTATTTTTCTGCTATCGGTTTAGACCCCTCTGTATCTTTTATTGGCATTCTACAAACTAACTTTAAAATTATGCAAGTACAGAAATGATTATATTTTAAATAAACCGGCTGCAGATAAATAAAAATTAACTAACAAATGTACATAAAACTTTTCAAAACAAAATATTTTGTTACATTTTTTATAGGTTACATTATTTTTTCTGTATTAAACCATTCCATTTGTTGTCGAATAACTCCGGAGTTCTAAGGAAGGGTGGGTAACAACGGAAGCTGCTCTGTGCTCTGCCACTATCGATTGCGGAACCTTGACCCCTCGCCTCTCTCTTCGGGTCAGGTTTGCCGCCAACGGGGGCGAAAGAGAGGGAACACCGGGTCACCCCTATCCTAGCCGCCAGATTTTGATTAATCTTCTCTATAGAACTATTATATCTACCACTAAAGAATTTTAGATAAGTATTTTGTTAAATTGATATTTATGAAAAACCTACTTGGGGAATTAAGCCCTCTGCTCTTGTTATATTATTAATATATTGTCCTATTAATATATTAGTATATTAATATCCTTGTATATTCCGCCGTAATTTAAGGTTGTTTAATTTATTTGTTCCTGAAGTCCTGGGAAGACCCAAAACGCGTAGAGCACGCCTAATTACGGAAACAATTGAAGTTCACAAAAATCCCATTAATATTAATAGAGACGACGGGTCTCACGGGGCTGAGCACAATAGCTTTTGTTATCTGGTAATTGACGGCTACACCTAAACTAAACGCAGAAAACCTTTTTAAATTATACTGTAATACCAGATCGTGGACGATTGGAACTGGCAACACTATCTTAGCACACACTTCACCACAATCTTCGATTACACATCTGCCCTAATGATGAACACTGCAATGCTCTCCGAAACGTTGGCTAAAAAAGGAGGTAGCACAACACGGCATAATACCTCAAAAATTAATCACGGTAATTGTTTAATTATTGTTTTTTTTTTATTTGAACACCGCACGAGAGGGAGGCGTCTACTAATATCTACAGGAATTCCAAAAACTGAAAAAATCGAACTAATATCTATGAGAATCAAAGTGTTGACGAATATCTACAGCTCAAACTGTTGACTAATATCTATGAGAACCAAAGTGTTGACGAATATCTACAGCTCAAACTGCTGACTAATATCCATGTGAACCGAAGTGTTGACGAATATCTACAGCACTGGCAGAGGTTGGATTTGCAATTATGTATAGCGTATTGGAATAACGTAATATTGCGTATGCAGTTTAAAAAAATTATTTATCTAAGTATGTACGTAAAAATCCCTAATATCGGACTATTGGACACATTTAGCTGATTAGTCCAACCTACGCTCTGTAGGTATTAGTTCAACCTACGCTCTGTAGATATTAGTCAACACTGTGACCGTCATAGATATTCGTCCGACCTTAGCTCTGTAGATATTAGTCAACACTCTGAAGTTCGTATATATTAGTTCAACATATGAGCTGTAGATATTCGTCCGACATACAGGCTGTAGATATTAGTATCTGGAGTCCACGAGAGTCCCAATTGTTCGGAGTCGGTAGGACTTGGTATTCTTAATAATTGGGGTATTTTATGAGGCTGAGTGGAGTGGGAAAATGGATGAAATGGAAAGAGGAAGGGTAGGATTATCTGATTATTCAGATCTGGTCACAACACGGCTAAAGCCATTTCAAGCAAAGTTTCGGTTTTGAATGATGGTCTTTCCCCAGGGCGATACTGAGAGTATCTGCCACTCGGGAATGTTGATTTTATAAAATAATGCTTTTGTTACCTCCACAAAATATTTGCGAATGACTGCAGAGATTCCTTGGAATGTTTTTTGGTTTGACTTTTTAATTTTGTCCGAGGTCCCTTATGGACGAGTTGATTATTATTTATGTACGCCTTTTCATGGGTGAATGCCCACATAAAAGAATTTCGAGATGGGTAACTTCCGAAACTCGGTGTAATTGGGTAAAATCGGGAGGCTTTTTGAAAAATAAAAAGGTTTTTAGTGGCATTCAGAAGCTTTGGCCCAGATGGGGTTACCTTCTCCAAACGCCATCAAAGAATAATAGTATTTCTAGAGGAAACTTTTCTGGTTGATTTTTTTTTCTTTTTTTTATAGTAATACCTCACAAGAGTCTCAGCTGCTCCAGTCCGGAGCCAGTGAAACTACGGCATCCCCAATTGGGGTATGTTGTGAGGCTGAAGGTATTGGGGAGGGGAAGGAGATGGAGATGGGTAAGAGGAAGGTGGGGAAGTACCTGGCTATTCAGATCTGGTCACCAAACACGGCTAACGCCAGTTCAAGCAACGTTTCAATTTTATGAATGATGGTCTTAAACCAGGGCGATTCAATATCTTCCACTCAAGTTGCTTTTACTTTTTGAGATTTTTTGGACAATAAACCTGGTTAAAACTAAGTAAACTTTGAATTAAAACCGGCCACAAAATAAGTTGGCTGTGTTAGATTTCATGATCTGGTATTTCATAGATGGCGCCAATTATATTATTTTACACTTTGTGTCGGTCAGAAGTTTATGTGAATTATTCATTAAATTATGCGAGAATAGGTTAGGGAACGTACCCATACTACGTGACCTGTTCAGGGGGGGGTCTTCAAAGTACCACGCTTGGTACAAATGAGCGGCGGGGTTCTTAGGTTTTTGGTCACCGGGGGGGGGGGGGGGGGGGTTGTTAAAAATTACAAAAAGTTGGTCACGTAGTATGGGTACGTTCCCTTATGTCGACAGAATAAATAGAAAGAAAAAAGTTTCAAAAATTGAAAAATCCCTCTTCTCAATAAGTAGGTCCCATCTTTCTTGAACTTGACTGTATTAGGTAAGGTTTATGTTAATTTGCCTGGAAAGAAAAAAATCAACAGGAGCAAAATCCTTCTTTTCTTTCCGAGTATCGTCGAGATTTCTGCAAACGAAAAATAGACTTGAACTGTTTAAGGTTAGGTTAGGTTAGGCTGGAAAGAAAAAAAGTGAAACCAAATCATTCTTTTCTTGCTGAGTATCATCGAGTTTTCTGCAAACCAAAAATAGGTTTCGGGGGAAAAACGCGAGAAATTCCCCTATATCATTTTTAAAGCGCAATATTTCGCACTGTTCCCCTTCCTTCCTTACGGGCTACCAGGCGCGCAGAACAGCTCGGCGGTTGTGGATGTGGAATGCGTTACAGCCGCGGCTCCAATCTCCCCCCCACTATCCAAAGCAGGAATGTTCACGGATTCCGAAATGAGAAGTACCAGGAATGCACAAAACAGGCGGGGTGCTCGACACGGTGCAGTTTGCACTTCGAATCAATGTGTGAACTTCTCTTGTACGTACTACCGCCGAGAGCTCTGCCGTGACATCTCTTTCTAATGCACGTATCGCGTGTGATGAAGAGGGGGATGTGTTTTATTTATGTAACGGTGTCTTCACACTTTGGAATTGTCATTGTTTCACACTGAAATTATCATTCCGATGTACCAGGAGTCCGTAAGCGTAAGGTGGCCTTGCAAATATTGTTTATTCGTAAATAATCATGGGATGTAGCTGGACTTGCCTAGATGAAAACTGAGAATATTTATGATAGTCAAAGGAAATTATGAAATATTTCCAGGATAAGGAGCTAACTGTTTTAGATTGGCCCTAGAACACACCAGGTATGAACCCTACTGAAAATTTATAGACCATTTGCAAAGCTAGAAGATGGCAGAAACGCTCTTTCAGGTTTGATTTCGGGATGAGAGGATCTCTGAAAATAGTCAAAAACTAGCCATGCTAAAGTCCATGTCAATACGAGTGAAAGGAGTTATTAAAGCCATAAGGGGAGATTTTTCATATTAATTTGTATAATGGTTGTACAATTATATAAAAATATTATTTTACAAGCAATAAATGATTTTACCACAATAATTGACAACTTTTCCATTGATTTGCACAATACTGCATGTATGTTATAGGTCGGTATTTTACAAGCAATAAATGATTTTACCACAATAATTGACAACTTTTCCATTGATTTGCACAATACTGCATGTATGTTATAGGTCGGTATTTTACAAGCAATAAATGATTTTACCACAATAATTGACAACTTTTCCATTGATTTGTACAATACTGTATGTATGTTATAGGTCGGTATTTTACAAGCAATAAATGATTTTACCACAATAATTGACAACTTTTCCATTGATTTGCACAATACTGTATGTATGTTATAGGTCGGTATTTTAACGTTTGTCAGAATTTGAAAAGGTTCATTTTTATAATTTGATAATGATGTTGGGTTTATTTATACAACGTGTCCAGAAACTTGTAGTACAAGCGGGAAACTGGTGAATCTACATCACGTAGAGAACCCAAAAAACTTATTTTTTTCGATCTGAGCATTTCGATTTTAATATATTTTTTTCTATTTTTCCATTTTTTCGGCAACTAAAGGGTTAAAAAAACTTTTGAGCCCGGTTTACCCTTCGATGCATTTTATAAGACATTACACAGCTGAAATCAACCCCCTAGTGAACAATTTTTTCAAATTTAACCAAAAAAATTCCAACTTCGGACCCGATTTACTCGAAAACGAAAGCTCAAATCAAAAAAGTTATATCACAAATCGACTCCGAATGTGATGTAGATTTATCAGTTTCCCCCTTGTACTACGAGTTTTCGGACACCGTGTATAGCGCCGATTTCGTGAGAAAATTGCCTCAAGGGCGCTTTGTAACATTTATTTTAACCTGCGACTTATCACCTAAGGCTTGACTTTGAGCGAATATAAAACTTTATTCCACTTAATTTTATTGGACCGTAACCGGTTTCAGCTCGTCAAAGCCATCTTCAGACTGGTACAAATATTTCCTAGTCTACGGTTTATATACACAACATATTGGGGAGGGGGAGGGGGGTGGTCTACAAGGATTTTAATCAATTCTTCTTCAATTAATCGATTCTAATCAATCCTGAATGTTATGAATCGGAAGAAATTCGGAATGCCGGGTCTTAAACTCATTGCTAGAAGATAAGATTTATTACTTGGCCCATGTCGTATTAGGGATGCTTTGTGGACGGTATTTTTAGGGAAAGGAAGGAGAGGAAGATCCGTGGATGGAAAAGTGTATGAGGGATGGGGATGAGGTGACTTATGAATCTATTCCTTCTACTGCGGTGCGGATATGGATCGAGTGATTCCTGCTGGAGAAGTCGAAAGGTCTCCCTCAACCACTCTCTCCCGATCCGGCCCGCCACACAGTAGGTCGCAAACTTATCCGCCTCCAAGACCTAGACAAATCTTATATATAGTGCAATTAATTCTCACAAGTCAATTTCTAGGCAATACTTTTTATCTCTGGCGGAATCTACTATCGACCCGCGACCTTATAATAGGAATTCAATAGAGACTAACTATACCACGAGATAACACAGGTCGAGTCTGGTCACTGGTGTCTAGACAAAAAGTTCATAGATAGTTAGGGGTCTAATTGTAATGGACCTCATAGTTCAACTTTTGGATTCAATGGTCAATTTATGTATCTCTACATATTATAAATTAAAGTCCTCCGCCTCGTCTGTCTGTCTGTTCGCGATAAACTCAAAAACTACTGAACGGATTTTCATGTGGTTTCACCGATAGATAAGAGTGATTTATGAGGAAGGTTTAGGTAATCACACAGACATAATCATAGATACCCTCTAATACAACCACCATCCTATGAACTTGCTTTTTTTTTCTTTTCTCTTTTAATTTTGTTTTGCGCATATTTCTATTACTTATTAATACACCTCAACTTAACCTATCCCCCCCATCCTACCCCCTCCCTATTCCCACTTAAATAACTTGATTTTTCAAATGTAATTTTTCATTAGTATCTCTGGAATCACTACAATTGAATACAATATCTATGTGGAAAACCTGTGAATGGTTCAATTATTGTGACTCAATTACTATTATGCTCAGTTTTTAATGTAAACTGTTAATTAGATTTAGATTATTAAAAGCATATAACAGGGATGGCGAACCGATGGCACGCGTGCCATTAATGGCACGCGACACAATATTTTGGGCACGTCACTGATCAGTGATCACAAAATTTACTATGCACTACGAAAAAAAGTGTGAAGTGTATTTATAGTAGGTGAACGAGCGAACCCGAGTGATCCCTACGCTACATGATGTTCGGGTGCGGTGCGCGGTTTGTGGTACGCGTGGTACGGTGCGGTGCGCGGGATGGCGGAGGGAGGCGCGGCGCTCATTCGTTTGTTTTCGAACCTACAATCTACATCGCGAGTTTCTATTGCTAATGAATGACGCATAATTTCTTTATGCACAACATATAGTGAATTTCGTTGATCTAATTGTATTTCAAAGTTTAATTCAGTTTTATCTATGATTTAAATGTTATTTAATATGGCTAGTTCAGCAAAAAAACAAAAAGTGCAAAAAGAAATAAACAGTTAATATTTATGATTAAATATGTTGGCAAAAATTGTCATACGAGCGCGGCAAGTTACGCGGCTACAAATGTCATTGCTCAGCATAGTAAACCTTTTCAAGAGGGTCAAAATCGTTTCCACGACAACTATTTGTCTTGTTTTCGTCTAACGTTGGCAATAACTCGCTTAACCCCCCCCCCCCCCCTTCAAGTCAAAATTATTTGATAGCACGCCTGTGACCTCATTAAACATTTCTTTAGAAAAATGGCACGTTGATACGTAAAGGTTCGCCATCCCTGGTATATAATTTATCAAGGTTTTGTGCGGGTTGGCAAGAGGGCGGTGTGGATTTGATTTTGTATGCAAATCTACAGTTTTATGCCGAGGTTGATGAGATTTTGCACATGTGACCTCCAAAACAAGAGGAAGGTCACTGTCTACATTTTATTTCGAAAACTCTGTGTAAAGCCCGGACCTCGCCGGGGACACTAGTATAAAAATATTCAATAAACCCAACTTTGTAAGCCGTCATAGTTTACACAAAGAAGAGGTTGGTCAATCCGGTCACATTTCTTTATATTCTTCTGGCTCTCATGCTGTCTCTTTCATGCTAAACAACTTTTGGATGACGGTATAGAGTAGTCAATGGACTGTAACTACCATATAAACATCTCATCCCAGTTATTGGATTCCCTGGTTCATGGGGGTAAGGTTTGTCCAGGTCTTGGCGTGGCGGACGGATCGGGAAGGACTGTTTGCTTTTTACCTCCAGTCGAACTCTCTCGACCCATCACCTTGTACCGTAGTGGGAGGGATGGATTCATACGTCCGACACTCCTGAACACACTGATCTCTAGATTCCTATCCACCGCCCATACTTGTTTCCTTTCGTTCCTCCAGAACTTCGTCTTCATTTCTCTAAAAAAGGGGGGGGGGGGGGAAGGAACGGGACGCACGGGAAAGGACATGCAGAATCAATTTATTTCTTTGAACGGCATTGCAACGAATGCCGGGTACCAGCTAGCAAATCATGCTCATTTTATTAAACAAACCCGTTAAATATTAATACCGTATTACCAGAGAAAACCAGAAATATGTCATTTTTAAATCATATTTTAGATGTATTGACTCTTTTTCACAAAAAAATATAAATTTATTTCGAAAGATTGTTCGTTTATCTAGGAAACGCATGTTTTAAATTTTGAGAAAAAATGATTATTTTTAGTATAATAGGGTAATCATAGATCGTTGGCAGATTTGTTAAATTTTCAAAAAAGATTTTGTATTATACAACACCCATTTCAAATCATATAATCATGCACTAAAATAAATCAATTCATTACTCCGAAAAGTATGTTTCAGAATTTTAATTTTAGTTTAAATAAAGTCATTAAAAATATATACGTATTTACGTGTGTTTCTTGACGAAAATTGGCCCGTTTGTGTGTTTATTTGCGCACTTACAAACTAATAGATTTTTTTTACATTCTTATTTAACTTAGACATTATGATTAATATTTAAAATAATAACAAAAAGTACATAATTTTAATAGTTTTATCATCACGCCTTTCAGCATTTTTGGATGTAGGTATAAATTAAAGCAAATTTAGAATTAAATAAAATCGATATTGAGTTATAATTTAAAAAAGCTGGTATGGAGAATAATTAATCTTTCTCATTGGAACCGCCCTGTACGATCGTAAGAACAACTTTCGAGGAAATGTGGATTTTCGGCCGCTGGCTGGCTAAACGCTCTATTGTTTTGTAATATGGTGGGTAGAATCAAACTACAAGTCAAAATTTTCTTTCTTTTCTTTCTCGGGAAAACATAATCTTCTTAACTCCCAAAACACACTGGAATTCTACACCTAATTTTTTACGAAAGTCGTAAAGAATATGACCTTTCTGAGGTATGACGTTAATTATATCGTCGGATGCTATTTGAGGACAAAAGGGGTTGTTAATTATTACGCAATGCAGTTATGACGTCACAGCCACAATTTCAATCAAAGCCTCGGAAAACCAACAGCGAATCGTCGAAATAGCCTTTCGCTTGCCTATTAATTATTTCATGGCAGCGTTCATCCCTAAAAATACTGATGGCATTTACTTTGTAGCGTAGTGGTCGCAAACTGCGCCTCTAATTGACGTAAATACATTTCATTTTTCAAAAGAAGCATTGTGACTATCCTGTCGGTTATAATAATAGTTCGAGGATGGTACGGAGGTACCGAAACCAGTAGACTGCAAAATATCAATAAAGTGACGTTAAACAAAGTATTTTCTTTTTATTTATTTAAATAAATTTAGTTTCATTAATAATTACTAATTAACAATAATCATAAGTACTCGGATAAGTTTAAATTTTCTTGTGATAACGATACTGTTCTCTTCCGCCCGGATGCGCTGTCCGCGGTTACTTTGGTAAGCCTTTACCGTCGATTTTTCACACAAATTAAAAAATATATATTTTTGCATTTTATTTGTGTATCCAATTAATTATTGTATTTTTATAATATTTGCACGTCAGACATTTTTATAATCTCAAGTGTGTAGTTTGCGCTCGTTGTTATTGCCGTATTTTGGTTATTTCTTAAATTAGTGATATAACGGTTTAAGTAATTCTATGTGGGTTCAAGTAATTCAATTTGGGAGGCGGGAATGGGTACCGCCGCCCCGGGAACCTTTATTAGATAACCAACACATCTGCCGTAGGTCACCCTAAGTGGTTCGCTACGTTTGGTGATTTAGCGGGGGTGCCCGAGTTCATGGGGTGAGGTTTGTCTTGGTGGCGGATGACCTGGATTACCAGGCTGATAACCAGATTTCTACCCATCCCTTAAACCCTTTTCCTTTCCAGAACTCTCCTCTCCCGCCCTTCTTTAAAAAAAAACCCTCCACCCCGCATCCCCAAAGATGACATAGGCCCTGAGGGAAATTATTTTCCTCATGGCCTCCTGTGTGGAGCTCATGTAATAAAAAATGTCTGATATTTAACCCTTTCAGATCGTGTATCTAGAGCGAATTAAAATCGGAGGTTTACTTTTTCCAATTGCTGACGTAACTGCTATTCGTTTTTGCACACTATTTTTTATTGAATTAAAGCAACTAGTTAAGGCGGTGGCCATTTTTACACTTTGAAAGATGATTTTTGTGTTTAATCTCGGCAGAATTTTTTCTCCTAATTTTTTTTTTGTGGTATAAGTTTTGAATGTATTTTTTTCATTTTCGGTATACAGTATAAGATTTGTCATTTTATATGACACACGCCCTCTGAGACCTAACTTTCTTTCAAGTAAAGGTAGCAAACTATTGAAAAAAAAAGACCTGAAGTTTTCAAATAACTCTACTAACTACCAACAGGCACAAATATAATATTCTACCAATGCCAGTTTTAATTCAGGCCTGAAAGGAATACGAAAGTGATTGAAAATATAATATTATATTACTATTATTATAAAAATTTAATTTTTATGAATAAATAATATTACTTAGTATAATGTATGACACGTATGTACATTATAGCAGGGTTTTTGAAAAGAAACTTTGCTTCCTTTGCGAAAGAGATCTAAATCGTAACGCTGCTCATATTTGAGTTTGGCGACCACTGTCGTAGCCTATTGATTTTCTATTCATCACAATTTCCTTCCGAAGGCTGACTTATGAAAGCCGATAACTACTGGTACTGTGTACGTGAATGATAATTATTTAGACTTTTTCATTGTTAATTGGGTAAATTAGCTCTATTATCTCAAACATTGTTTACGTTGATACTTAGACCACCACGAACAAACGGGGATTATATTGAAAGAGGGCGCGGTACACTGATTTTCTAAAGACTTTGTCAGTACTGTGATGCGAGTTATCTAAGGCGATAGTCTGAAATAATCTTATAGACATCAATTTTGAGTCAGCCAAATCGCTCTGTTCCTGATAAGGTTGAAATTGCATAATTGCTGATTTATGTAAGAAAAAAACATAGCCAAAAAGAGTGTTTTATTTTATTTTGCGAAGGTCAGGTACACATATTTAAATGTATTTACGATCATTTTCTAAAGAACTTAATTTACCCATTACCTATTATACAATAAAACCATAACCGTAAGTACCTCTAAGTAAGGTGATCTTGATCATTAAAGCAGTTTTTATAGGCCTGATACTTTATTTTTTTCTAAGCTTATAAAATTATTATTATTTTAAAGACTGAGATAATTATGTTCTACTCGCAGCATTTATGTAATTAAAGCATCTAACATATTTTTAAGCGATCATTTTCAAACCAAAAAAACAATTATTTATTTATTGTTTGAAACATTTATTATAGTGTAAACAATTATTACATTAATGAAATTGCCATTGAGATGTGAAAATGTGCGTAATGTTCACATTTTACTTAAATCAAGGTTTATTTGTTACTAGGTGGAGATGCTACATTAAAATAGAAATAATAATAAAAAATAATTAAATTTGAAATCTAAATAGTAGCTATGTATTGCTGGAACAAAACTAGAGAAGGTAAAAGAGTATTGTATACTTGGGCTGCAATGTAAATGATAGATGGGATCCTTCGATTGAAATCAAATGCCGCGTTGAGCAAGCTCGTGCAACCTTTATCCGCATGAAAAAGATGTTCTTCAGTCATGATCTCAACCTTGGATTACGAATGCGAATGGTCAGATGCTACGTGTTTTCGATATTATTTTATGGAATGGAAGCATGGTCGCTTACTGAAGAATTAATTAGGCGACTTCAGACGTTCGAGATATGGATCTACAGAAGAATAGATAAAAATAAGATGGATGGACAGGGTTACGAATGAAGATGTTATGGTTCGGATGAATAAAGAAAAAGAAGTTATTTAAACTATAAAAATCCGAAAATTTCAATACCTTGGACATGTGATGAGACATCCAGAGAAGTATGAGATCTTGCATCTCATAATGCAGGGAAAGATTGCCGGAAGACGGGGCCCTGGAAGAAGGAGAACCTCGTGGCTGAAAAACCTAAGACAGTGGTTTGGCCAGTCTACCGTAGAGCTGTTCCGGTCCGCAGTAAACAAAATCCGCATAGCCAACGTCCGTTGAACGGACAGGGCACAAGAAGAATAAGAAGCTATTACCCATGTATACGGTTTAGAGAAAGAGAAGAAAGAAAGATATTAAAGCAATTACATCATTTTTAGTTAAAATACTTCTGTTTGCCATGATTTTGAATTACTATGTGTAGTGCTTCACCTCAAGGTCAGTATTTGTTTGGTCTTTGTCATTTTATTTATTATCAAACACACTTTCCTTCTAACCTATTGGTTTCCGTGAGGTTTGCCGAGGCTTACTGATAACTATATTTAGATTCGCGGAAACCGCTGGATATCTCTGCTGATACGGGCTCACTACAATAGGCTCGTTTTTTAATGGGCTATAAAATCTAATCAAAACATATTTTAAAATTTATTTTATCTTCGTTCGACTTGCAATACCACGAAAGTGACAATATCTTTCAAAAGTGATTATCGAATGTCTTTCGATTCGTAAATTATAATTTTCTTCGATTATATTCGAGTATATTCATCCACCGAATATTTTTTTGTTAAAATGTTCAACTGTTTGGAAAATTAACACCCCCTCTAGGGAAAATATCACATTTTATTACGTACGTTGATCGCAAAGTTGCTTAGCCAGACATCTCCGAAAAATTCAAATTTGAGTTGAGTTTTTTTTTACGTTATCCCACACAAGATAAATTCCCTCAGGGCCTATGACATCTTTGGGGGATACTGTGTGGGGTGTCTTTTTTAGGGAAAGGAAAGGATATAACGCGGGGATAGGAATCTGGGGGTAAATGTTTTCAGGAGTGACGAACGTATAAATTCATCCCTCGCTCTGCGGTGCAAGGCAATGGGTCGTGAGAGTCCGGCTGGGGAAGTCAAAAGGTCACCCTTAACTAGTCTCTCTCTACCGGCCCGCCACACAGTAGGTGGGCAAAAGCATCCGACGCCAAAACCTGGACAAACCTCACCCTCCATGAACAGGGAACCCCTGCTTAATCGCCAAACGTAGCGGTCCACTTGGGGTGACCTGTGGCAGGGGTATTGGTTATCCAATAAATGGTTTCCGGGGTGGCGGTACCAATACTCGAGTTTGCTGTTATATGTAAAAGTGTACCCTCTATCTGGTACAATACTGAGATTACTCATAAACACTGCCAAATCATTTTCGTTATTTGTTTTTGGGGTGTTATGCCGTGTTGCGCTACCTCCTTCTTTAGCCAACGTTTCGGACATCGTTGCAGTGTCCATCATCAGGGCAGATCCGGTAGATGTGTGATCTGCCGGATCTGCCCTGATGATGGACACTGCAACGATGTCCGAAACGTTGGCTAAAGAAGGAGGTAGCGCAACACGGCATAACACCCCAAAAACAAATAACGAAAATGCTTTTGGCCGTGAAAATCTTAAAACTTAACTGCCAAATCAATTGAAATTCAAAAAACTTGTGGTCTAAACTTTAGTAGGATATTTCAAAATGTCATACTAATGCACAGAGCCGTTATATCTCCCGGTGTTATTTTATGGCATATTTAAAATTTAAAACACAAACACGTGTAAATAGGTACTATATGATTTATGGTGTGCGTTCGAATATTGCTTTCCTCGTATCTCAAAAGTTAATATTTGGAGATATCCTAGTAATCAATCAACTGGATCGATGTGTCGTTGTTTTTTCCTCTTTCTTATAACAACACGATATGAAAAATAAAACAATAATATTTTCCTCATACATAATTTCTAAGTACAATTTTTTTTATCAAAGTATGCCTCGTGTCACTAATACGCTCTGTCACAAACGTAATAGATTGGAGTAGGTTCTGTGGCGTCGCGGCGCCTTGACCTGTGGCGTCGGTGAGGGTTGCGCTAATCGCAATACAAGTGACGCCATAACGTCAACGTGTCTCAACCGAAAAGAATAAAACGTCAAAATAATAAAATATGTTTTTGGTATCAACGTCAACTAAGTAGATATGTAGCTTTGTTTTAAACGACCCCTATGGCCGAGCAGTTAAGATTCTTGGCTATGAATCTAGAGTTCGCGGGTTTGATACCCGGCGTACACAAATAATTTTTTTTTTGTTAAGTTGTTTCACATATTATCAATAAAACCTAATAATATGGTATATTTGAGGCTCGTTTTAAATTGCTATCGTTTACTAGAATCAATCTAGTGAAAGACCACTGTCTCCAGACGGGAGCAGTTGGGACTCTTATAAGGTATTCACATAAAAAAAATCAGATTCGAAAATCGCTTGAAATGGCTTCATCTACGTTTAGTAACCAGATTTGGATATCCAGGTGCTCCCCTCCCGCTCTCCACTACCTTCGGTCTCATTACATACCCCAAACGGCCTCCATGGGCGAAAAATAAGGCTCTCATCTGGCAATCCGAAGATTGCGGGTTCAAATTGCGGCGTGCCCATGTAAATTTTATTTGATTGATTTGCGTTATTTCACAATTTAATCTTTTAAATAACACAAGGTATATTTGCGGATTTTTTTAGAGTGAAAGGTACCCTCAATATCGCCCTGGTGTAATGCCACCAATTAGAATTGAAGTTTTGCTTGAAATGGCTTTAGCCGTGTTTGGTGACCGGAACTGAATAGCCAGGAACATTTCCACCTTCCCTTTCCCCATCTCCTTCCCCTCCCCACTGCATTCAGCCTCAACTTTC